>CP129446.1:42236477-42361477 GCA_030445155.1 Quercus variabilis | reverse complement strand
AAAGTTGGGTCTTTCATGTAAAGTTGGAATCGAGTGGTTGCAAGATGCATTGGTGCATTTCTGCCTGGCTCGATCGATCGAAGGAAAGACTCGATCGATCGAAGCTCGGGCAGAATGTTTTTCTACAGAAAATTCCAGCTTAGCCCTAACTCATTAAACGTTTTGGGTTTTCTGTTTTTACCCTAGGTATATAAAGAAAAACCCTAGCCACGTTTTTAGAGTTGATCCAGTTGAGTTGTTGCTCATACTTTTCTGTTTTGTGTAAATTCTCTTGTGACGTCTAGAGGAGTTTACCTTTACACAAATCTTAGGGTTTTCAAAGTAGAGATTACTTCAACATCTTGATGATCAATTCGGTTGCTACCATTGAAGTTTAAAGAATATCAAGCGTGGGTACTTGTAGCTGATTAGAGAATCCAAGAAAGAAAGAGTCCGTGGATTCGAAGCTTGCACGTGGTCGTGTCAATAAGTTCTACTGGTGGGTAGTATTAGGAAGTCAAGCGGAGAGCTTGTAGTCCTTTTGTATGAACTTCGATTCTTTCACATAGTGGATTCAGGTTTACCTTGAGGATAGCTAGGTCAAATCCTCCCCAAGTTTTTACCATGTGGTTTCCTGGGTGATCATATCTTGTGTTATTTACTTTTTCGCTGCTTTATATTCTTGATCTGATTTTTTGATTGTTTTAACCTAGAATTGCATAATTTGACTAAGTAACAACTTGGCTAATTAACTAGGCTACTCAATTTGGTTGTGTTATAAGGGGTCTAAAACTGTTCAAGTGGTATCAGAGCAGGTTGCTCTCTTGTTAGAGATTTTTTGATCTCTGAGCTGATCCTTGACCCCTAGTGTCATGGAGCATGGACACTCTCTTGTTGTTCCTCCTCATTTCGATGGGAATAACTATGCTTATTGGAAAGTAAGGATAAAAGTATTCCTGAAATCCATTAATGAGAGAGTTTGGAATTCCGTTGAATACGAATGGCAGAAGGCCACTACTCTTGTGAGTGAATGGCAAACTTCTGAAAAAGAAGCAACAGGCTTCAATAGCAAAGCTATGAATGCCATCTTCAATGCTGTTTCTATGGAAGAATTTAAGAGGATCTTTAATGTTGAGGTTGCTCATACTGCTTGGAAAATCCTCCAAACTGTGCATGAAGGCACAAAGGCAGTTAAGATCAATAAACTGCAGCAATTGACTTCTAGATTTGAAAGCATTAGAATGTCTGATGATGAATCTTTTGATGAATTCTATGCTAAATTAAATGACATTGTTAATTCTGCTTTTAATTTGGGTGAAATCTATGATCAACCTAAAATTGTTAGGAAGATTCTTAGATCTTTAACTGATGACTTTAGACCCAAAGTGACTGCCATAACTGAGACCAAGGATGTGGACTCCATCCCTGTTGATGAGCTTGTAGGATCTCTTCAATCCTATGAGTCTGACCTACCCAAAGTGAACAAATCCAAATCAATGGCTCTTAAGTCAGTTGATGATGTTGATGGTAGTGGATTTGATGATGAGCTCTCTGCTACAGAGATTGCGTACCTTGCCAAAATCTTTAAAAACTTTCTTAGGAATAACAATAGAAAGGCAAGAGGTACAAACACTGTTGAACCTAGAAACTTTAGGAAGAATGATCCCACTAAGGTTAATAACTTTGAAAAACCTAGAGAAAAACCTAGAGGTACTTAGTGAAAAACCTAGAGGTACAAACACTGTCAATTTTCAAACAATCCATTGGGTGCTTAGTGTTTTGGCTGTCAAGGGTATGGTTATGTGAAATCTGAATGTCCTACATTCTTGAGGTCTAAGGGTAAAGCTATGGCTGTAACCCTTAGTGATAATGAGGTTTTTGATGATGAGTCCGAATGTGACAAGAATGGAAACTTCATTACTTTCACTGCTACTACTGTAATTAATGAAAGTATATCTGTTGAAGAGAACCTTTCTGAATGGGAACTCTCTGAGGATGCAGATCTTCAAGAGGCTTACAATAAACTTTGCAAAATTGCTGCAAAGGATGCTATGAATGTTGAACTTGGCCTGAAGAAAATTGAATCTCTTGAGCTTGAAAAGAAAAATTTTCTTGTTAAACTATTTGATGCTAATGATCTTTTGAACAATGTTAAATCTGAGAACTTGCTTTTGCTTGATAAAGTTAAAACTTTGGAACATGATTTATCTGTTGCTAGATCTGCTAGTTCTAAACTTGATCACATGTTGAATATTCAAAAGTATCCTTCTGATAAATCTAGTTTAGAATATGTTGAAAGCATCTTTGATTCTGCACCACATTCCACAAACTTTGTTCCTTCTTCTTCTTCTGGACCTTCTGTGAGTGAGGTTGTGAGTGAAACTGTCAAACCCCCTGTGAGTGAGGTTGTTAAACCCATAGAAGTTTCACTATCTAAGAAGATTAGGGTTGACCTAGGAGAGCCTAAACCTAAGGATTCTACCCATTCTAAGGACAAGATACATGGTAAACCTGCTTGAGTTTGTCATTACTGTGGAAAGTCTAGACACATTTGTTCTAAGTGTTACAAGCTTCAAGCTGCTAAGAGAGCAAACAAACCGAAGGTGTCTATGCCTCAAGCATAAGATCCTATGGCACTTATTGGTGAATTGGTTAAGGCGTTGAACCTTTATTCCAATTTTGGAGTTGGAAATCATGCGAATCTGAATAAGAACTCCAATGCTTATGGTGCATCTAAAAGGTTTTGGATGCCAAAGACTTGACCTAATTAAGTCTTTCTGATATGGTCCTTGTGCTTCATTGCTTATTCCTCTTTGACCATTGTTCTTTGATTTTTGTGTTTTTTTCTAGGACTTGCATTGCATTGCATTCATGCATTTCATTCTAGGATATATTTGTTTTCTTTTTAATTAAAAAAAAAAAAAAAAGCAAAAGAAAGCAAAAATATGTTTGACATTGTTTTCTTGGTTTTTTTGAAAACAAAGTTGGTCAATTTATTTTCACATAACATGTCTTATGTACCTTGTTTAGCTTTGATGAGCTTATTTATTGCACTTGACTAGTTGAAACTTTGTAGTGCATGTTGTGTGGGAAAGATGTTTATGGTGTTTATCACTTTGTCTTGATCTTGAAGTCACATATTGTTTGACTGTCGGACTTGATCCTTTTGAGAAAGGCATAAATAACCATCTCACCACTGTTCACTAACCAATCATGAACACCTTAGTGCATATTATAAGATTTTGTGCTCGAGAAAGTATAGCACATGCACAAAAAGAACATAAGGTGTAACCTCAACTTAATTGCTTAATACTTAAAATTGGTGTGTACTATTAGACTTGATACCATCTCACATAATAATGAGGCAAAAATACAAGAAACTTACATGATTGCAAGCTTTTGTTCTAGAAGATGTGGGAGTTATAGGATGTAACTCTTTAGGTGATAGTCTCTTTTAAATTCTGTGTGATGAATTTTGTAGATTTTGTGATTGATTTCTATTCACATATTACCTCACATGTATCTCAAGTTTTTTCTAGTTTGCAGACACTACACAAGTTACTCTTTGCTAAACACTGTACATGTTATTGTGTGTGTTTTTGGTTTGACCAACCAAATTTGAAAAATGTCTTGAGAATTATGCAAAACATAATTTTTGGCTGTGAAATTAAACGAAGAACTAGCTGAAACTGTTTTTGGAGAATTTGGGATTATAAATTTTGGGTTTTAAAAAAAAAAAAAAAAACATTCCATTTCATCTCATACTCATGCATTGTGTTTCATTATTTTTAATGCTTTGAGGAATTATTTTCAAAAAGTGGTTTGAGTTTTTCAAATCTGAAATTTTTCTCAAAATACTGTGATCTGCTGCCTATTTCGATCGATCCATTCTGTTTTTCAATCGATTGAAAATGTATAAAATCCTTTTTAAAACTTTCGGAGTGTTTTGATCGATTGAATGTAATTTTCGATCAATCGAAAGTCGTGAATAAGCTTTTTCAAATAGTGTTCTTTGACTGAATCTATTCACTTTTCAAAAGCCTTTTCAAACCTTCTTTTCTCTCTCCGAGTTGGCACGGATCTACAGCGGATTTTTTGTCTTTTTCCTCCAATTTTTTTGCAAGATTTCTCTTCCCTCTAGCCGGTACCCCTCATTTTTGGTTTTAATTGCATTTTTCATGCATTTTATCTCAAATTTTTGGACCTTTCTAAAATTGGGATTTTTGATGATTCATGCCAAATTTTGTGCAATTGATCAATGGGTTTTGATAGGGACATGTTATAAACTTGATTGTGATTGATTAATTTGATCAATTTTGAGTGTTGTGAGAAATTGAAATTTCTAGGGTTTATGTTTGGTTCCGAATTGGAGATTTTGCTCAATTAGGTTGAATTTGTTGAAATTGGCTTGTTGATTGGATGTGATTAGGCATTATAATCTATGTGTTATGTTTTGTAATGCTTAATTCATCCATGTGTTTCAAAATTTTTCAAGTGATTTTAAAATTGTTTAGGGTTTTTGTTAGAAACTCTATGCTCAAGCCATTTTTCTTCAATTGAACTTAATTTTGAACTGTGTTTACTGCATTAGTGCATGTGTCATGCCATTTTAACTGTTCATGCATCATATAAATTTTTGCTCTATATATATTTTTTTTTTGCTAATTTGCAGTCTGCCCTTAGTTTTTTTTTTTTTTTTTTCTCTCTCTTTCTTATGTCTCTGTCCTTTCCTTAGAATCATGCCTAGGAAGACTAGAGCTCGTAGGTCCATCCCCTCACCTACTCCTTCCCCCCCATCTTTTGACCGAGAGAAATTTCCTAGTGAGAAGAACCAGGAAATTTATGAGAAGTTGAACCTTAGGCGTAAGATTTGGTCTGAGCGATCTGTTATTCTAGATGAGTTAGATCTTACCATTAGGGCAAACATAGAGCGTCGGTGCTGGTTAGGCTTGGTGGATATTTCTGATCCTCCTCCACCTGCTACCCTGATCCGAGAGTTCTTTTCAAACATCTTAATCCGCGTATATGATTTCAACACTTTAGTAAAGAGTTGGATACGAGGCATAGAGTACACCATTACTCCTACCGTAGTGGCTGATGCTTTAGGGGTACCTTTGGTCCGGCACCCTGTCTATCCCTATGATAAGTCTCCTATTCTTAGTGATGTCATGTCTTACATCACTGGGTCATCTATCGAATGGGGTTATGATCCTTAAATCACCACTGCTGAGCTTTCTGAGCTACACTATCTTATCTTTAGGATAGCGTGTCATTGCTTTTGGCCCATTTCTCATCTGCACACCATTCCTCTCGAGAGGTGTGTCTTTTTGTACGCTCTTATTACTGATGCTCTTATAAGTTTTTCTCACTTGTTCCTTCGTTCTCTGAACGATATGTATAGGAGTTCATCTTCTTCTCATGCACTGGTTCATCCTATTTTTATTCATAGGATTCTTCTCTATTTAGGTTTAGAGGATTTCCCTTCCTCAGAGCCTGTGCATGTTATCGGTCCCACATGTGCGTCTTTTCTTAGACAAAGAGCTGCTCATCTTCGAGCTGGCTCTAAACACCCTAGGTCTTCTCCTTCTGGGTCCGCACCTCCTCCCTCTTCTTCTACAGGTCCTACTGGTGAGGATGTTCCTGATCCTGATGCTGCTGCTGCTGCTGTTCCTCCACCTCCATCGGATGAGTTTGATATTCGTCGTATTTTGGAGACTGTCATGACCGTCCTGGCGGCTCATGGGTAGCTTTTGGTGGACATTTTTGACGAGATCCGAGCTTTACGAGCTGATCTGGCGCGTCTTCGATCACCGTTACCACCTCCTTTTGATGATGAATTGTGATTGCCCTTTGGAATTCCATCACAAAAAGGGGGAGTAGAGTTTTGTAAAGGAGTTTCGTAGTTAGGGGGAGATTTTTTTTTGTTTTGTGGAGTAGATTGTATTTAGGCGCTTCACCTTGTATATCATTTTGTTTTTTTGGGATATTCATGTTAGGGGGAGTAACATTGATTGATATACATGATTTTTTGCTGATTCTTGTTTCATTGGATTCACTATCTATTGATTTATATTCTTTGAGTTAATTCATTGATATATGTCTTTATTATGTGTTGTGTGAATCATACAAGAATGATATACCTGTTTATATACTATTTTCTGTCACACATGCGTTTATGCGTTTGTTGAGTATTTCAGGAATATACAGATTGATTTAATTGAGCTGCTGTCTACACTTGCAACTGATGGATAGTAGTTAGGATTGAATTTTGATTTATGAGCATTATTTTGTAAAGGGCTGTTTAATTGTAAACTTTGAGCTTAGTATTTGTGTTTTGGCACGGATTGCCAAAGGGAGAGTTTGTTAGGTTCTAAAGATTTAGGAATTTATGTATTTAGAACTCTAATTTGTATTGTTGGCAAACCATGATCAAAACAGGTTATTTAGTCTTATTAGACTTGCTCAAAGTTGGGTCTTTCATGTAAAGTTGGAATCGAGTAGCTGCAAGATGCATTGGTGCATTTCGGCCTGGCTTGATTGATCGAAGGAAAGACTTGATCGATCGAAGCTCGGGCAGAATGTTTTTCTGCAGAAAATTCCAGCTCAGCCCTAACTCATTAAACGTTTTGGGTTTTCTGTTTTTACCCTAGGTATATAAAGAAAAACCCTAGCCACGTTTTTAGAGTTGATCCAGTTGAGTTGTTGCTCATACTTTTCTATTTTGTGTAAATCTCTTGTGAGATCAAGAGGAGTTTGCCTTTACACAAAGCTTACGGTTTTCAAGGTAGAGATTATTTCAACATCTTGATGATTAACTCGGTTGCTACCATTGAAGTTTAAAGAATATCAAGCGTGGATGCTTGTAGCTGATTGGGGAATCTAAGAAAGAAGGAGTCCGTGGATTCGGAGCTTGCACGTGGTTGTGTCAGTAAGTTCTACTAGTGGGTAGCATTAGGAAGTCAAGCGGGGAGCTTGTAGTCTTTCTGTATGAACTTCGATTCTTTCACATAATGGATTCAAGTTTACCTTGAGGATAGCTGGGTCAAATCCTCCCCAGGTTTTTACCGTGTGGTTTCCTGGGTGATCATATCTTGTGTTATTTACTTTTCTGCTACTTTATATTCTTGATATGATTGTTTGATTGTTTTAACCTAGAATTGCATAATTTGACTAAGTAACAACTTGGCTAATTAACTAGGCTACTCAATCTGGTTGTGTTTTAAGGGGTCTAAAACCGTTCACAAACCTTGGTCCAAGTCAACATCCATTATCGGAACTTTGCAACTGATCATTGATGTAAGTATATATCAATTCACACTTTGAATATTCACTGTTGGAATTATTTTCCTATCTCTCTTTAGTCGCAGATAATTAGAAAACAAGCGATCTAATTAACCCTAACTACTAAACAACCCAAGACAAGTGCTAAAGGTTTAATTTAGTAACAGCCTTAAGAACTAGAGAGATCGATGAAGCTAAACAACACAAACATAAGCGGTTGTATTTAATTTAGTTGAGCATTCTTCCTAAGATCTAATAATTTTTTACGTAGCAAATCATTAAATCTTGGTTGCTTCACAAGTTAGAGAGATCAAATAATTACGAATTTGACATCTAACCTAGCAATAGATTGCAACGAATAATAAACTAGTAGGCCTCCTAGTAATTAAAAGAGACAATCAAGAAAATAGGCACAAAAGAACATCCAATATTCAAAGTATAAATTGAACAATAAAGACAAATTAGATCTCACAGTTTTATTGATTCCGAGGCTTCAGTTTCCTTCGACCAAGTATAAAAGTTTTAGGCACGTAGGGCCATGACAGAAAACTTGAAGGAGAAAATTAGAGAAGAGGGGAGAGAGAGGCATGTGTGTCTAATTCTGATTTTTCCTCCCCCTTTTACACATTAATTCCCCCTTTCCCAAGCTTACAAAATCTCCTAAAAATATTCTAAATAATAATATCCAAATCTAACTAATTAAGGAAAAATATTAAAAATAAAACAAAGTCCTAATATAACTAGGAAAGTGGTGTTTTTCAACTGGAATTTTCATGCATCAGATCTAGAAGCTTCCAAAAATAAAATGCATTAGACCTACATATTAGAATTGCAGGCAAAGGAACATTACAGAACATCAGGATTGCAGGTGCAGCAACTTCAAGCCCAATTTCAACCTTGATGCAACCCATATCTCTCAAAATTCAAAACATAAAATGATAGGAGCCTCACTAAGGGCATTGAAGACATTGTGGTGAGTCAGTGTAGAGTGCAGGGCAGTGTGATGGACAGTGCAGGATAATGTGTTGGACCATGCAGAGCAGTGTGTGGGGTCAGTGCAAGAGTATAGGGTGTGCTGTTAAAGTGTTGTGTAGTAGCTTTAGAAGTGTTGTACTGCTGTAATTGGGTGTGTTGCATTAAAGTGTTGTACTTAGTTAGTTGAGCTTAGATAGACAAGCTGTGAGGTGTTGTACTTAGTTAGTTAGAATAGGATATAAACCACAACTCAGATTGTAAGGAAGGCATTAAAGAAATTATATGAAGAGTAGCTAATTCTTTGAGTTGCTATTGGAGGTAGATTCCCTCGAAGAATCAATCAATGGAGGTCTAGTTCCCTCAAAGAACTACTAGACTGAGAATCAATAGACAATTAGGAAATTGGATTCTTATCATAAAAGTTGTAGAGATTTGTCTTGGTATTCCATAGCATCTTGAATCATCTCAATTGAAGCTTGGATGAGAGAGTTATTCCTAGATTATAAAGCGATGTCAAAGCTATCCAGAATCATCCAATTAGCTACGTTTTGCACTTAATGCCTCCATTTGCATCCTAAATCAAAATATATGAATAATGAGTATATTTAGGCACCAAATAAATATAAAAGACTAAATAGTAAGGGAGAAAAATATGACATTTTTCATTCTTATCACCTCACACCATCCAAGTTATCAAGTTTCCAAAGAAGCCCCAAGTTTCTGTTCTACAATGGGTGATAGTGGTTGTGCTGTATACTCACATCTCATCTTGAGGTAATAGTGAGCATGTCGTATGCCTCGCGCCATCCAAGTTATCAAGTTTCCAAAGAAGCCCCAAGTTCCTGTTCTACAGTGGGTGATAATAGCTGTGCCATATGCTCACACCTTATCTTGAGGTAATAGGGATTGTGTTGTACACCTCGCACCATCCCAATTATTAAGTTTCCAAAGAAGTCCTAAGTTCCTGATTTACAGTGGGTGATAATGGTCGTGCCATATGCTCACATCCCATCTTGAGGTAATAGCGACCATGTCATACGCCTTGCGCCATCATAGTTATCAAGTTCCTGAAAGAGTTCCAAGTTCGCATCTACAGTGGGTGATAACAGTTATGCCGTATGGCGACTGTGTCGTACACCTTACATCACACAGTTAGCGAGTTCCTAAAAAAGAGTTTCCAAGTTCCTATGCTATAGTAGGTGATAGCGGCATATGGCGACTGTGTCGTACACCTCACATCACACAGTTATCGAGTTCCTAAGAAAGAGTTTCCAAGTTCCTATGCTATAGTAGTTGATAGCAGTCGTGCCGTATGCTCACACCTTTTTTTTGAGGCTAACTAGCTGTATGTTGTATGCCTCACCATTTTCACTATTTTCGACAACCAAGTAAGTCTCCTCACCTATGTCCCACATTTTATTTTTGGCATCTAAATTTCTGCCTATTCGCACTCATATGTCAAGCACAATATATACATGCATTTTTCCTAAGATAGAATGGCATAAATCATTGCAAAAATATATGATTGTGAAAATCCCAAAAAATAAAATAAGCACTAGCATAAATCTCTACTAGTATTGCTACTAACATTTTGCAAAATACAAAAGAAGAGAAGAAGAAAAAATAGACACTGACCTTAATACCAGCGAGTGTTTCAATAGCAGTTGCAGCAGATCGGTCCAAGCAAGTAAAGTCCGATCTTAATCCATGAATAGACTCCGCACACAAATTCGAGGGGCAACAAAATTCAAAATCACGTTCTTTATCTGACACCTTTCATTGCACTCAAGGTATCAGATAAAGAAGGGGTATCAGTTGATACTGATAGGCCAAAAACGTATTGAACCCTTGTGACAAATTAATTAATTAATTAATTAGCCAAGTTTAATTAATTAATCAAATTAACATACAAACACGTGGTAGCATAAACAAATCACCAATTAAACTAAGCGCAGCGGAAATTAAATTGACACGGTGATTTGTTTACGAATGGGGAAAACCTACATGGCAAAAACCCTACCGGGTGATTTTAAGGTCACCACTCCCGAGAATCCACTATTATCACAATAAGCAGTTACAAGTAAAGGAATCCCAGTACCTTATACCAACCTATAGTTGAACCCTTACTCCAATACCCAATTGGACTTGTTTTGTAGTGACAATCTTTCCTTATAATGCACGGCTCCTAGTACGTGACTAACCAGTTGTGCGGATCCCAGTACGCGACTTCAATCACCAACTAGAGAAGGTTGTTGACTACAAAGTTCTTCAATTCATCCAGATGATGAAGATCAAGAAGATGCTTGGTTACAAAATCCTATGGTGCACAAAACACAACAACTTCTATGCAATAATGATGAACTGGGGCAAAACTCTGTCTCCAATCACAATTTGCTTGAACAAACTTTGCTCAACACTTGTGCAACTTGTGTCCCCTTTAACAGCTCTTAAAATAATCTTTTTATACGTCTAGAGTTGTGAGAAAAGAAAGCCCAAACATATAATCACGGATTAGAGTCAAAATAGAATTGAAAATTTGTTTTTCATAAATCTCGACAAATAGCTATCTGTCGGGCAGCTATTGAGCCACGTGGCTAGAACAACTCTTCAAGTTCAATAGATGCTAGCTATCGAGCTTTAATGACCTTACACTTTTCAGCTTAAATCTTGGACAGACTTGCATGGTTTCAATACTTGATCTTGAATCACAGTTTCTTGAAATATTAAACACGTCCTAAATCTACCCAAATACAAGTAAAGTGTATTTTGTTAAAGGATTAGCCAATTACATAAAATAGTGACATATGTTCCTAACAAGTGAATCACATATGTCCTAACAATCTCCCCCTTTGGGAATCTGTTACAAAATCACAACAAACAAATGAACATATGAGAGGAGTCATAAGTCACTCAACTCATATTCACTTATTGAATACACAACAAACAAATGAACATATGAGAGAAGTCATAAATCACTCAACTCATATTCACTTATTGAATATAATAAAATCTATCCTAACACAAACTCTTGAAAAATATTGCAAGAAGAGAGTTTATGGCAAGTAGACTTTGACAACCAGTATTTTTGAAACACTTTAAACAAAACTCATCAAGGCATCTTTGTGTGAAACAGAAATAATAGATTGCATACACATAATCAGAAGCATATGCATAAAGAGAGAAAAGAAACAACACATGTAAGGGTAGATGAAAGAAACATACATCAATATATAAAGAAGATAAATACAATATATGTCAAAAATGGTCACAAGACCTAAGGTACAAGAATAAATGTATCTAAAGTGGAGAAAAGAAAAAAAATACATATAATCTTCACTACATCGCTCAAATATCAACACTTCCCCTATCAAAATGATCCTATACTAACTCTCCCTCTAACTATGACTACTCTCATATACAAAACTACTCCCTCTTTTTGTCATGAGTGACAAAGAGTAAGAGTGTCAAGTAGACATCTCATCTACACTAGAAGAGCTAACATCTCTATCACCATCATCCTCAGAAGCAGTAGCATCATCATTATCATCCTCAGCATCAAAAGCCTCTAGAGTACGTGGAGGAGAATCAACGAAGCCACCCATGACTGCCTGTCGTCATGCTATACGGCCAATATGAACGTTTACCTGATACAGCTCAGTGGAGAGTGTATCAAGGTGAGCATCCATGTGCTAGAGCTGGGTCATGATGTCTGCTAGAGTCACATCGCCTATAGAAGAGGAAAGAATAGATGTGGATGAAGAAGATCGGGATGGAGCCAAACGGGAGGGAGGAGCTGCTCACCCAAATTGCCTCTGTTAGGATTAGTGCCCTTAAATCCTATTATATGATACTATGTATGACATTATGTATGACTTAATGTTGTGATTAATAAATTTGTTTTATTATTATCTAAAATAATGATAACATGAATATTTAGACATTATCATATAATCCATGAGACGCATAGTATATGATTTATGTGATTTAGTCACAAAAGATATAAGTCACAAGTTCTTTGTAAACTCAAAATTTTAATTCGTTGTTGGTGATGAAATTGGGCATTTTATTTGCGAAAACTATAACATATCAACTAAGATGATTTATCTTGATCATGGAAATGGAGACTTCTAGTTGATGCGTTAATATGTTTTAAGAGTTAAGACATATTAAACTGAACCACTATAAAATTTATTATTCTCCTAACGACTATCAAATGAAAAATAAATCTCACGACTTTTATTTACGTGAGCTCTTAATTCTGGGAGAATAATAGATATGATCATGAAGTGTAGGTTACTTTAAAATATCAAGAGTGAGATCTAAAGTTACGATCAAAATCTCAATATATTGGGCAGCCACATTTAGTGTTGATGGAACATATATTCTTAAGATGGAATTCATAATCTCTTAATGGAGATATAAAATATTCCTTTAAGATAAGTTTAATGGGTTTAATTATTCAGAGTGTCAGGCCTAACTACTTTAGTAAGGAGTTACTAAAGTATATATTTATAAAATTAGATTTCATAAATATATGATGAATAATATAGAGGATTAAACCGGGTACTCAAGGATTAAGATGTAGTAATCTTCAAAGTGGCAGTCTATATTCACGACTTTGAATTATTATGAATATTTTATGAATGTGTTGCATGTATAATAAAGTTTTGGGATATAATTTATTAATAAGGCCTAGAGTGCAATTATATTTATATAACGGTATTAAATATAATTAATGGTAATTTTGGACTTGTCAAGAGTTGACATAAAAGCCCAAGGCCCATTGGGGCTAGTGTCTTATTGGTCCCTTTTGGTCCCACTCCAAGCCACACACTAAAGCTTAATTGGAAAGGCCCAATAGGCCAGCCTAATTAGATAATCAGTTAAATATAAAGGGAGAAACATACAAAATTTTTTATTAGAGAAAAAAGAGACATCATTGTGAAATGGTGTGTATGTGTGAGTGAAGCCACTCCATTATTCTCCCTTAGAAACTGATTGAGAGACCACACTTCTTGGGTGTAAAGTGGAATTGGATTGAAGATTAAAAGTGTTCCCAAATACTTATAATCTTTTGTTTTGAATTTCACTACACCAAGGTACGCTAACTTGTTCTTAAATTCTGAAATTTACATAGTGCATGTTATCAATCATGAATGAAATAGATCCATGTTTGTTGCTTCCGTTGTGTGTTTTATATGAGATACAAAACCAAATTTTTGAACAATTGGTATCAGAGCCAGATTTTCATTTCATGTTTGTATAACATGTGATTGAGATTTTAGAATTAAAAAAAGTAGTTTTCTTGGTGATTTAAATTTTTTGCCAAGTAAAGTTTCTTACATAAAACTGGTATATCGGTCAAAGCATGAGCATTTGATTTTGCATTGGTTAGTTATAATTGACAGTTGAATTTTGTTTGATAACCGTTCCCAATGCCATTGACTTATACGAGACATGATGATATTGGGTTCTCACCAAGTGTGCATATTCTCTTAGTTTGTTCGAAGTGGTCAAGATTATGTCTCTCCTTGTATTGGACATGAACACAATAGTCTTTGTATTAGAGACGAACACATAAACCTATAATACATTGATTGAGTTTGATATGTCGGTATCTTGTCTTCTTGGAATGGATTTAGTTATTGACTATTAAATGTAACCGTCAAGTGCGTGAATGATGCTTTGCACCACTTGGATATAAATATAAATATAAGGCTTGCATGGTTTGATTATGATAAGGCTTTTGATCTTCCATGGTTTCGTGGACCCATGTGGCATTTTCATTCCGCCATTAACATGCTTTCAATTATATATATATGGGTTTATATGCAAGTTCTTGATGACCATCTTATAAGCATGTAATATTTGCCTTGGTTGTACAATCTGTATATTATATTTTATATATAAAATATATGGGTTTACCTATAAATTGTTTATAAATGATTCATCATATTGTTGCTTGCCTTGCATCATATACTTATAGTCAAACAGTATATTAATGCTAGAATAAAGTATTTTGGTTTCCTGTTAAAATACTTTGATGAAATCTATTCCTAATGAGATTAGGATTATGTTTTCTAGGGTTTCTAGCATTATTATGGTTCTTGATTTTAAAAACCTTTAATTTAAAATATCTAGTGGGAGAGAGATACAAAGGTTGGATCTCACGGCCACTATTATCAGTTTATAGTAGTGTGGGTAAGCACCTTGTCTTGGCGTATATGCCTTGTGATCCCAAAGGAGGGTGTTTATTTCATAGTACTACAAGATTGAACTAACTTGTTTAAAGTAGTGTGGACAAGCACCTCGTCTTGGCGTATATGCCTCGCGATCCCAAAGGATGGTGTTTTGTTCCATAGTACTACAAGTTTAAACATTATAAGGTAGATGAAATGTGGCTACACATGATCCTAGATAATGGTGTACACTAGACTAAGTGTAATGTTAACCGCCCAAAGGAGCTATGTCATTATTACTTAGAGGCTAAAGCTAATATGGCATATTATTAGTATATGATAAGAGTTATCATGATAGCACTAATAATGAGAATAGTTCTCAATCAATTAATGTGCTTATAATAAACTTACTACCAAGGAATTATAGACATGGATTGGGTTGTCGTTGCATATATTATTTTATGGTTTTATAAGGTTCCATATTATATACTTATATGCTAAATTGATAGTGTCTAGTTTACTTATTATATTCATGTTTGTTATTTTCAGATTTAAAATCATGGCATCATTTAGCCCACTTGTTGCTATTCTTATTCAAAATAAACTAACTGGATCCAACTATGTTGACTGGAAAAGAAATTTTGACATTGTTCTTACTGCGGAAGAGCATAAATATGTGCTTACTCAACCATGTCCTAGCTTTCCATCGTTAGATGCTCCTCTTGAGGAAAAACAGCGATATGATCATTGGCAGAAATCTAATGAGATGGCTAAGTGCTATATCTTAGCATCTATTTCAAATGTTTTACAGCATCAAATGCAAGATGTAGAACTAGCTTCGGACATAATATTAAGTCTGAAGGAGATGTTTGGTGAGCAAGGGCAAGGCAAGAAACTATAAGGCAGATTTATAATACCAAAATGGCTAAAGGTACTTCAGTGAGGGAGCATTGTCTTAGGATGATCTCTAATCTGAATACATTGAAAGTTTTAGGTACCGAAATTGATGGAGAATCCCAAGTGGATATGACACTCTAGTCACTACTGGAATCATTCAAGGAATTCAGACTTAACTATAATATGAACAAAAAGATTTACACATTGTCTGAATTGATGAATGAGTTGGTAGCGGCATAAGGCATCCTTGGTACATCTAGTGTTGATGCTAATATGGCTAAAACTTCTACTTCTTAACCTAAGTCGAAAGGCAAGGGTAAGAAGAAGTAGAAGAAGAACGAATTCTCCAAGAAAGATGGTAAACAAGTTGCCTTATGAGTTGCCAACAAAGGAAAGAAAACCAAAGAAAAGTGTTTCCATTGTGATGAAAAAGGACATTGGAAGAGGAATTGTCCAATATTTAAGGCTGCCAAGAATAAAGGTATGAAAAGTACATTCCTTCTTGAAACATGTTTGGTACAGAATCCCACAGATTCCTAGTATGTGGATTCAGGTTGTACTAATCATATCTGCAAATCCTTGCAAGGGTTTCAAGAGACCAGAAAGATGAATGAAGGGGAAATGTTTCTTACCTTGGCTGATAAGAGTAGGATTCTAGTTGTAGCTATTTGAGTGATTAATTTATATTTTAAATCTAGAGTTTTAATATTGAAAGACTATTTGTATGTACCTAATGTTCGTAGGAATTTAATTTCTGCAACTTATTTAGGTAAACATGGATATTATGTTATCCTAAAAGACAATGTTGTAATAAAGAAGGATAAGGTGTTTATCTGTTCTAGCAATATTATGGATGATCTTTATATTTTAACTCTTGATAAGTATGAATTATATAATTCTGAATTAGATCATAACTCTCATGGAAAATCATTAAAGGGAAAGTTTCCTTCTACTAATGAAGCATATCTCTGGCACTTGCGTTTGGGTCATATTAATCCAAACAGAATTCAAAAGCTGATCAAAGATGGACTTTTAGAGCCATTGGACTTTGATGACTTTCCAGTTTATGAATCTTATTTGGAAGGCAAAATAACCAAACAATCTTTTAATGCAAAAGGTAGAAGATCCTAAGAGTTGTTTGAATTAGTTCATACAGATGTATGTGGTCCGATGTCAACCCAAGCAAAAGGAGGTTATAAGTACTTCATCACTTTTACCGATGATTACTTAAGATATGGTTATGTGTACCTCATGAGACGGAAGTCCGAAGCCTTTAAAAAGTTCAAAGAGTTTAAGGCTGAAGTTGAGAATCAATCAGGTAAATGCATAAAGGCCATTCAATCTGATCGTGGTGGCGAATACCTTCTTAGGGATTTCAAGGATTACTTAATTCAATATGGGATTGTATCCCAATTGACTGCACCTGGAACTCCCCAACAGAATGGTGTAGCAGAAAGAAGGAATAAGACTTTTTTGGAAATGGTTAGGTCTATGATGAGTTACTCAACTTTACCAATTTCTTTTTGGGGATATGTACTAAAAACTGCTATGCATATTTTGAATTTAGTTCCATCAAAATCTATTCCCAACACACCTAAGGAATTGTGGAGTGGGTGTAAGTCAAGTATGAAATATCTCCACATTTGGGGATGTCCAGCACATGTGTTGAAAAGGAAGTCTGATAAGTTGGAAGCTAAAACCGAAGTATGCCTGTTTGTAGGATATTCAAAGTAAACAAAGGGTTATTTATTCTATAACCTTAAAGATAACAAAGTGTTTGTTAGCACGCATGCCAAATTTTTGGAGGATGATTATGTGAATAATTTTAATCCTAGAAATAAAGTTGTTTTGGTTGAAATGAATGAACCTATAAATGAACAACCAATAGATGAAATTAGGGATGATGTGGTTGTATTAGATACATCACAAGATATTACTCATGAGATGACTAGTACATAGGTGCCTCGTTGTAGTGGGAGAATTGTTCAGCCTCTTATAAGATTTATAGGTTTGAAAGAAACTTATGAAGATATCTTGGAAAAGCCTAAATCGGATCCCTACACTTATGAAGAGGAAATGAATGATATAGATGCACATCATTAGGTCAAAGCTATGAAATCTGAATTGGATTCTATGTATTCCAATCAAGTTTGGGATCTTGTAAAGGTGCCTAACAGCATTAAAGCTATTGGTTGCAAATGGGTTTACAAGAGGAAGAGAGGGCTAGATGGAAAGGTTGAAACCTTTAAAGCAAGACTAGTGGTGAAAGGGTATACATAAAAAGAAGGTATTGACAAACTTTTTCGCCAATAGCCATGCTTAAATCTATCATAATTCTCTTATCCATTGCTGCTTATTATAATTATAAGATTTGGCAAATGGATGTCAAGACTGCATTTCTTAATAGCAATCTTGAAGAAGAAATCTATATGATGCAACCAGAAGGTTTCATAGCAAAGAACCAAGAGCATATGGTATGCAAGTTGAAAGGTCCATTTATGGACTTAAGTAAGCATCTAGGTTATGGAACATCAGATTTGATCAAGTAATCAAATCATTTGGTTTTGAACAAAATCTTGATGATCCATGTGTGTACAAAAGACATTGAGATAAAGTAGTAATATTCCTAGTGCTTTATGTTGATAACATTCTACTCATTGGAAATGATGTAAGGGTAATGTCATTAGTAAAAGTTTGGTTGTCAAGCCAATTTGATATGAAGGACTTAGGCGAAGTTAACTTTATTCTAGGGATCAAGCTTTGGTGAGATCGCAAGAATAAGATGTTAGATTTATCACAAATTGGATATATAGATAAGACTCTAGAACAATTTAGCATGCAAAACTCCAAGAAGGGATTACTTACTTTCAAACATGGAGTTTCTCTGTCTGATGACCAAAAGCCTAAGACTCAAGAGAAAGAAAATATGACGAGACAAGTTCCTTATGCTTCTGCAGTAGGAAGTGTCATGTATGCCATGCTTTGTACTAGACCAGATATCTATTATTCAGTTAGCATGGTTAGCCATTATCAATCAAATCTAAGACCAAAATATTGGCAAACTATAAAGCATATTCTCAAGTATCTTCGGAGAACGAGAGATTATTTTCTTGTTTACCGGTGTAAGGATTTGATTCCCATTGGCAATACAGATTCAGACTTTCAATCGAATCTAGATTTCAGAAAATCCATTTCATGATGTGTTTTCACTTTGGGAGGTGGAGCCATAACTTGGAGGAGTGTTAAGCAATCTTGTATTCCAAACTCCACCATGGAAGCTAAGTACGTTGCTACTTGTGAAGCAGCAAAGGAAGCTATTTGACTCAAGAAATTCTTGGTGTTATAAGAATGGAGCAAGTTCCCATCACATTGTTTTGCGATAATAGTGGAGCGGTTGCACAATCTAAAGATCCAAGGAATCACAAGAAAGGAAAGCACATTGAGAGAAAATACCATATTATTCAAGACATTGTTGCTCGAGGAGATGTTTTAGTTGCAAAAATTGAAAGTGCAAATAATCTAGCAGATCCATTTACCAAAACCTTGCCTCAAAGGACTTTTGAGTCATATTTGGAGCGAATGAGAGTTAGATTAGTGCACAATAGTCTTTAGGGCAAGTGGAAGATTGTTAGGATTAGTGCCCTTAAATCCTATTGTATAATGTGATGTATGACATTATGTATGACTTAATGTTGTAATTAATAAATTTGTTTTATTATTATCTAAAATAATGATAACATGAATATTTGGGCATTATCATATAGTCCATGAGATACATAGTATGTGATTTATGTGATTTAGTCACAGAAGATATAAGTCACAAGTTCTTTATAAACTCAGAATTTTAGTTCGTAGTCGATGATGAAATTGGGCATTTCATCTGCAAAGACTATAACATATCAACTAAGATGATTTGTCTTGATCATGAAAGTGGAGACTTCTAGTTGATATATTAATATGTTTTAAGAGTTAAGGCATATTGAACCGAACCACTGTGAGATTTATTATTCTCCTAACGACTATTAAATGTATAATAAATCTCATGACTTCTATTTATATGAACTCTTAATCCTGAGAGAATAATGGACCTGATCATGAAGTGTAAGTTGCTTTGATATATCAGGAGTGAGATCTAAAGTCACGATCAAAACCTCAATATGTTGGGCAGCCACATTTAGTGTTGATGGAACATATATTCTTAAGATGGAATTCATAATCTTTTAACGAAGATATAAAATATTCTCTTGAGATAAGTTTAATGGATTTGGTTATTCAGAATGTTAGGCCTAACCACTTTAGTAGAGAGTTACTAAAGTATATATTTATGAAATTGGATTTCATAAATATATGATGAATAACTTAAAAGATTAAATCAGGTACTCAAGGATTAAGATGTAGTAATCTTCAAAGTGGCAATCTATATTCACAACTTTGAATTACTACGAATATTTTATGAAGGGGTTGCATGTATAATAAAGTCTCGGGATATAATTTATTAATAAGGCCTAAAGTGCAATTATATTTATATAGCGGTATTAAATATAATTAATAGTAACTTTGGACTTTTCAAGAGCTGACAGAAAAGCTTTAGGCCCATTGAGGTTAGTGTCTTATTGGTCTCTTTTGGTCCCACTCAAAGCCACACACTAAAGCCTAATTAGAAAGGCCCAATAAGTCAGCCCAATTAGATAATCAGTTAAATATAAAGGGAGAAATATACATAATTTTTTATTAGAGGAAAAAGAGAGACATCATTGTGAAATGTTGTGTATGTGTGGGTGAAGCCACTTCATTATTCTCCCTTGAAAGCTGATTGAGAGACCACACTTTTTTAGCGTAAAGTGGAATTGGAGTGAAGATTAAAAGTGTTTCCAAGTACTTATAATCTTTTGTTTTGAATTTCACTACACCAAGGTATGCTATCTCATTCTTAAATTCTGAAATTTACATAGTGCATGTTATCAATCATGAATGAAATATATCCATGTTTATTGCTTCTGCTGTGTGTTTTGTATGAAATACAAAACTAGATTTTCCAACAACCTCGACCTAAACTGCGCCTTGCTACATTTAACAGTAGCTGCGTCTATGGCACAAATATGAGAAAAGTGGTAGGATGTTGGAAAGGGAACAGAAAAATGGCGTAAGATCCTTGTGATAGCGGAAGGAAAGATGAGCTTATCCGGGACGTCGTATCCCTATAGACATCTAAGATAGAAAGAATAAAGTGAGAAGGAAAATCTATGGTAAGATGCTCAAGAATGGACAACAAAAATTGAACACAAGGCTCTGTGATAGAGTTGTAATGAGAGAGAAGGTGGAGAACAAAAGTCATAACCATGTTCAAAAACCGAGGATCTTTTGCAAAGTTCGAACTATAACTGAACTAACTCTCACCCCAATCAGAAGGGCATTCACAGAAAGCAAATTTGAGCTTATCTTTGGACACTGTCCTCAGACGCTCATAACTGTTAGGAAACTCTATCCTAGGGACACAGAGCACATCCGCAACAAGCTATGGTGTGACAACAATACGCGTACATTGAACACAAGTATGAAAGAGAGGTACTGAAAAATCAAATCCATGCATGTTGGAGTAAAACTCCTGGATCAGCATGGATGGATATGTGACCAGGACATCACACAATAACTCCCTACCTCGACTATGAATGACAGTGGGTAGGTCAGTGTCGGCGAAGTCCGCCAAAATGACTTAGCGTTTAGAATGAATGCCTCATCGAGAAAAGTTCTCTGAGAAGGCCTTACAGGAATCCCTATCACAAAATCAAATATGTGATGGAGTAGGATCAAAGGAAGGTAATGCCTCAGAACGAAGAGGGTTCCGGGACGGAGCAGACTTATGTTTAGGTGCCATAGACATAACTAACGTAAACGGAAAAGAGAGGGACAGAGAAAGACAATCAGAAAAGTCCCAACACATTTCAAATATAACAAGTATATTGAAAAGATAGTACGTATGCATAGGAAATGCATGAACATGTGACATGCATATAAAAGGCATCATGAGCTTAGCCTAATCCAATCGTATCAGCACACAATCAATTTGCTCATATCTAAATGCATGATAATACTATTATAAGGTTGATGTGATGCAATGTATGAGAATTTAAACTCATTTAAGAAAAAAACCCATTCCAAAATTTCAACAAAAACCCATCAATTTTGAAAAACCCCAAATTTTTTTCAAATACCCCAAAACCTAGATTTCAAAACATGAAATGCATGTAAATAAGAGATTAGAAACTCACCAAGTGAAGAAAAAACTTGAGAAAGCTTGAAAAAAGCTTGAGAGTGAAGTTTGGAGTGAGTGAGAGAGTTTTAGGATATGAAAAAACAAGTCTGTCGAGAGAGAGATCGAGAAAAATGAGAAGGAAATCGGGATTCACGCTTAAATAGGAGCCCAGTAAATCTCAACAGATAGAGGTGTCAAGAGGTGTTGAGACAGGTGTCGAGGAGAAGGCGTCAACAGATTAGTGAGCATACATTAACACATGTAAACCTTGTGATGGCCAAATCACATTGTACCTGCACATGTATCAAGAGCAGCAAAGAATATTGCATGTTGTGTGTGAAAAACATCACAAGATTGCATAAGTGTATACATGTTATGAAGATTTAAAATATGAGAAAATCACTTTAATTCACACATAATCATAACTGTTTGATGGGAACTATCACCTTTGAGGTATATCCTATAACTCCCACATCTCCTAGAATACACGCTTGTAATCATATTTAAAAGCATTTTGATCTTTTTGCTTTTGATTATATTTTTTTCTTTGCATATTTTTCTTTTTAAGCAAATCATGCATGAGCATATAAGAGAAAGAAAAGAAAGACCCAATGATATTAAGCTTTTGACATTCTAATTTTGCTATGTCGAAGCACACAAATATCATTGACATTGCACTTTTGCTATGCCGAAACATACAGATGCCATTTTATGATTGGCGGACAACAGTGGTGAGATGGTTATTTATGCATTTCTCTTAAAATTTTCTAGTCCTTCCCATAAAAAAAAAAAGTGATATGAGTGTTAAGTATAAGAGATTACTTAATTTTACTCATCACAAACACGAGTCACAAAACTCACTTGCTTAGCTGTGCATAGAGATGCTCATCTAAACTACAAAAGATCAAAAGTTTAGAAAATTTTGTTTCAATGGACATCCAAGGTACACAAGTACCAATGTACACAAAACACACACTGTTTTTGTATTTTTCAGATTTTTCAATTTTTTTATATCAAAAATAAAATTAAAAAAAAAACTGAAAACAAACAAACAAAAACATGTTAAACAAAGCAAATCATAAAACTAGACTGGCTCAAAATAAAAGTAAAACACACAAGTTAAGCAAAATCAAAAACACGAAGAGAGAGAAGAAAGTGATAGAATCACTTGGAGGCCTTTTCCTTCCATACCTTAGAAGAACCTTTCCGTCTAGCAAATCCTTGATCTGGTGGTGAGGGAGAAGAATTGAAACCGTTCAAGTTTGAAAGGAACATGAAGGCTTTAAGAAGATCTCCAAGGGGAGTAAGAAAGGATTGAAGCTGGCTCTGGCATCTGAATGCTATCATGCCATTGCTCTATTGAGTGGCTAACTATTTATAGCAATTTGGTCGAGTATGACTGGCAACTCCACAATGATGACAGAGATGTTGCTTCTTCTGTTTAGGCTTTTGAGAGCTAGCCTTCTTAGCCCTCGGGTTTTTAACTTCTTTCTTATCCTGCTTTGGGGTGCTCTTAAGATAGATTTACCCTTATCTATGTTCTCACTAGCTAAATCAGTTTTAACATCATTGTTCTCAATTTCAACATTATTACTAAGAGGAACAAAAATAGTAGAACTAGTAGAAGCAAAACTAAGAAAAGAGAAATCATACCTTAAACCTGTTCGATCTGAAGCAGATTTCTGAAGACTGAGCATTTCATCGAGCTTAGCACTTGAAGTCCTTTCTAGTTGAGCTATGACTTGGAACAGTTTTGCCTCGAGCTTCTTAATCTTCTCAATCAAGAAGTTATTCTCAAACCTTAGTGTTCCAATAGTCTGATTGGATTCATCAAACTTTGTGAAGAGCTTTACATGCTCAAGCTCCACATCACTAAGCTTTTTGGTGGTCAACCTATACAACTTCTCATGCTTTTCTGAGACCTTGTATAACTTTGCATATGTTGTGTGGATGTCATCTCGTTCATCCATCTTCTCAAACTTGGACTCCACCAATTCTTCTTCTTCATTCACATCTTCAACAATCCCTTTAGTAGGATTAATAGTGGTAGTGAAGGCATTTAAGATTCCGTCGTCCTCATTGTCAGAATCATCCTCAGGCTTAACGTCGCTCAGAGTAGCAGCAAGTTCCTTGCTCTTCCCAATGCTCTTAAGATATGTAGGACACTCCTATTTCATATGACCGAAGCCTTGACACCCAAAGTACTTTGGTCCTGCGGGAACAGTGTACTGTCTGCCATTTCTAGCCTCCTTCTTTCCTTTATGTTAGCTCTTGAACTATGAGGAACTAGATTGCCTATGGTCCTTGTCGAAGCCCTTCCCATTGGCATTCTTCATAAACTTCTTGAATTTCCAAGTGATGTAGGACTTCATCTTAGAATCTTCATCGTTTGAAGACTCATTCGCATCACTGCTCTTGGCCTTCAATGTCGTACTCTTACCCTTACCTGACTTGCCAATTCTTGTTAAACCTAACTCATAGGTTTGCAAATTACCAACCAGCTCTGTTAGAGGAATCTTGTCGATGTCCTTCGATTCCTCAATCGTGGAGATCTTGGTAAGGAATCTCTCAAGTAGAGATCATCAGAGCACCTTTCTCACAATCTTGGTTCAGGAATGGTTTCCCCAAGATTGAAAGCTAAGTTCACTATGTCCTTAAACTTGGCATAGAACTCATCAAATGACTCATCCTCCTCTATCTTAATCTTTTCAAAGCTTGCAATAAGCCTTTGAAGCTTTGAATTCTTGACAGCCTTGGTTCCCTCATACGTTGTCTGGAGAATGGTCCATACCTCCTTAGCAGTTTCAGTAGAGGATATCTTCTTGAATTCCTCATTAGTGACCACACTAAATAAAGCATTCAATACTCTGCTGTTGACATTTGTCGCCTTGATCTTAGCATTATCCCAATCAGTCGACGCTTCCTTCGGCTTGGTCCAGCCTATCTCAACAGCTTGTCACGCTTTCTCATCTAAAAACTGCAAGAAAGCTCTCATGCATACTTTCCAGTATGTATAGTTAGTGCCATCAAATAAAGGAGGTATAATTAATGATTGTACTCTATCCATGACAAACAGGGAGTCAATGGATCAACACAGCAAAGATTAACCCAAATCAGAGTATGCCTGCTTTGATACCACTTAATAGGCCAAAAACGTGTTGACCCCTTGTGATGAATTAATTGATTAATTAGCCAAGTTTAATTAATTAATCAAATTAACATCCAAATGTGTGGTAGCACAAACAAATCACCAATTAATCTAAGTGTAGAAATTAAATTGACATGGTAATTTGTTTACAAATGGGGAAAACCTGCACGGCAAAAACTCCACCAGGCAATTTTAAGGTCATCACTCCCGAGAATCCACTATTATCACAACAAGCAGTTACAAGTAAAGAAATCCTAGTACCTTATGCCAACTTACAGTTGAACCCTTACCCCAATACCCAATTGGACTTGTTCTATAGTGACAATCTCTCCTTGTAATGCATGGCTCCTAGTACATGACTAACCAATTTCCCAGATCCCAATATGTGACTTCAATCACCAACTAGAAAAAGTTGTTGACTGCAAAGTTCTTCAATTCATCCAGACGATGAAGATCAAGAAGATGCTTGGTTACAAAACCCTACGGTGCATAAAACACAGTAGCTTCTAAAGAAGAATGATGAAGTAGGGCAAAACTCTGTCTTCAGTCATAATTTGCTTGAACAAAATTTGCTCAACACTTGTGCAATTTATGTCCCCTTTGACAGTCCTTAAAATAATCATTTTATATGTCTAGGGTTATGAGAAAAGAAAGTTCAAACACATAATCACGGATTAGAGTCAAAACAGAACTAAAAATCTATTTTGATTAAACCTTAACAGATAGCCATCTGTCGAGCAGCTGTCGAGCCATGGGGCTAGAACAGCTCTTCAAGCTCGATAGATGCTAGCTGTCGAGCTTTAATGACCTTGCACTTTTCAGCTTGAATCTTGGACAGACTTCCATGACTTCAATACTTAATCTTAAAACACAGTTTCTTGAAGTATTAAACACATCCTAGATTTACCAAAATACAAGTAAAGTACGTTTTGTCAAAGGATTAGCCAATTACATATATTCCTAACAAGTGAATCACATATGTCCTAACAGATACCATGTTTTATTTGCCCTCAATTTGCATACCGAACCCTAAAAAACTACAAAATATCATTTTCTCTCTATGGGGCACGAGAACATCCAGAATGACATGGCGCAACCTATTCAGACACAGAGCACCCAAAGTGCTTTTTCTAGCTAAAATGACTAAAATGCCCCTGGTCAACCTAGGTTGACCAAAGATCAAACAATGTCAAAATTCACACAAGGTTGAAAGTAGGATTCATAATATCCTTGAGTTTAGCATAGAACTCATCAAAGGTCTCATCCTCATCCATCCTTATTTCTTCAAAACTACTGCAGTTTCACAGTCTTTACTGCCTTGCTACCTTCATAGGTGATCTTAAGAATGGTCCATACTTCCTTGGCAACTTCTGTAGATGATATTTTTTTGAATTCCTCATTGGTCACCCCACAAAACAAAGCATTTAAAGCCCTATTGTTGAAATTTTTCGCTTTGATTGTTTCTTCATCCCAATCCACTGGCGCTTCTTTAGGCTTAATCCAGCCAACTTCAATCGCTTGCCATACCTGTTCACTTAGAGCTTACAAAAAGACTTTCATACGAACTTTCCAATACGTATAATTAGTGCCATCAAATAAAGGAGGAATCAAAAGAGATTGTCCACGATCAATGACAACGGGGCTCAAGGATCACACTTAGGAAATTAATCCAATCAGAGTGAACCCGCTCTAATACCACTTGCTGGGAAATTTAGACCCCAATTGATAGAAATAACAAATTTTAATCCCAAGTTGTTAATTAGATTTATTATGAATAAAACTTGTTAAAACAAACAAACATCAATATCATGTCAAAATCATGCAGCGGAAAAAATAAATAAGATAAGATATAATAACTCAGGAAAACCAATGAAACAAACTAGTTTCACAGTAAATAACCTAAGGGGAAACCTTCCTGAAAAGCAATCCACTATAGTAAAGAGAAGTTTCAGATCTAGTAAAAAACCTTTGTCCCTATACTCTACAATCCCCATAGATGAACTCACAGTAAAAACCTTCCACCACTTCAGAACCTCTGAACTCTTCAATATATGAACGCCACCCTGTGATGTTGCACGAATCCTAGTACGTGACTAACCAATTGTGCGAATTCCAGTACGCGACTTAGTCACCAACTAGAAGAAGATGTTGGCTGCAAAGTTCTTCATTTCATCAACAATGAAGATCCAGAAACTCTTGATTACAAAACCTTAAGGCGCAAAAGACACAGTAGTTTCTTTCAGGGAGAATAAGGTATCGATCACCTTTCGCATATGTTCTCCTTGTATTCTTTTATGTGACGGCCTCTAAAATAAGTCTTATATAGGTCTAAGGTTGTGAGAAAAGAAACCCTACACTTACATGTCAACATAGGACGAAACTCATATATGAAAATTTGAATTCCCGTAAACTCGACAGATAGCAAGTGTCGAGCAGGTGTCAAGATTTAAACTTCGACAAATACAATTATTGAGGAGGTATCGAGCAGGTGCCAAGGGGACAAAAACTTTCTCGATCGATCGACCAACTATCGAGAAGCTATCGAGATTGCGATAAGAATCAGTTGAAGAGCTCAATAAATAACCTAACTATCGACAGGTGTGGAGCAACTATCAAGCTATTTGTTCGCAGGTGTCGAGATATCTGTCCAGCTTTATTGAACAGCTTTTCTTCACTTGTTTCTTGGTCCAATCTTCGTGTCTTTAATACTAGACTTGAACAATATGTTTCTTCAAATATTAAACACATCCTAGATCTACCTAAATACAAGTAAAGTGCGTTTTGTCAAAGGATTAGCCAACTACATAAAATATTGACATATGTTCCTAACATGAATCACATATGTCCTAACATCCTAAATTTGCAACCCCTCTCTTCCCTACATCACTATCATAACCATCACATTAGACCTAAGCCTGCATCCCTTTTCTCCTAATATTCCTTATGAATATTGAAAATATATCAATTTAATCAATCCAAATTATTGTGGAGATATATAACTGTTGGAAAAACTGGTTTTCCATCTCATACAAAACCCACAACAGAAGCAACACAAGAATTTACTTCATTTATGAGAGATAACACATAACCTTGAATTCTAGAACAAAGAAGAGAAAGCATACCTTGATGCAGTAAAATTCAAAAAAAAAAAAAAAAAAAAACTTGAGAATACCTTCTATCTTCATCCCAATTCCACATGGGGCCTAAGATTAGTGGTCTCTCAATCAGTTCTTAAGTACGTTGATTTTTTGAAAGGAAGATGTATTCAAAAGATATTTGTAGAGAAAAACTATTTTTCTCTTCTTTTAATCATACGTACATTTTTAACTATCCTTAGCAGTTACTTTATTTAATAATTCTTACTAATAAAAACTAATTATCTAATTGGGTTAGCCTTTTGAGCTAGCTCAATTGGGCTTAAGCGTATGGCTTGGGATGGAACCAAAGGGACTAATAAGGCTCTAACTCTAATGGGCTTTAGACTTATTTGTCAACTCTTGACAAATCCAAAGTTACCATTAATTATATAACAAGTACCACTATGAAAATATAATTGCATTCTAGGCCTTATTAATAAATTATATATCCCAAGACTCTAATATAATATCATTGGGCCCTTCCATGAAATATCCATCGTGAACAAAGTCATAATAAACCATCACTTTGTAAACAACTATTTTCTTCCTTAAATCCCAGGTTTAATCTTTTAGTTATTCATATTTATGAAATCTAATTTCAATAAATATAAACTTAATTACCTCTTTACTAAAGTGGCCAGCCCTAAATAACCAGTTCCAATTAAACTCATTTCAAGGGAATATTTTGTGTCTCTATGAAAGAAATTATGGATTTCATCTTGAGAAAATGTGTTCCCTCAACACTATGTATGGTTATCTAACATACTGAGTTTTTGACCATTAAATTAGACCTCACTCCTGATATATCAAAGTAATCAACATTTCCTGATCAGGCTTACTATCCTCTCAAGATTGAAAGTCTATAAAATTAGAAGTCGTGAGATTAATTATTTAGGTGACAGTTGTTAATTGAATAATTAATCTCACAGTGGTCCAGTTCAATATGTCTTACACATTTAAGACACATCAACACACCAACTAGAAGTCTCCACTTCCATGATCAAAACAAAATATCTTAGTTGATGTGTTATAGTTTTTACAGATGAAACGCCTAATTTCATCGCTAACTATGAACTACATTTTGAGTTTACAAGGAACTTGTGATTTATATTTTTCTGTAACTAAATCACATACAATGTATCTTAAGGACTATGATAATGTTCAAGTAGTTCATTTAGAAATAGTCTCATATAATTAAATAAATTAAATTATTTACAACATGCTAATAAATTGGATTTTAGGGCATAACCCTAACAATAACCTATATGAAATTGTGATGTTGCAGTTGAAAACCCAGCAAGGTTCTTTCTCTTTTTGCTGCGACAACACTACCAACAATAGCAAAAATATTTGGGGAAATATAACCCATTCAACTTTCAATAAAGTTAAGGAACTTTTTCTTTGTTTTCTCTTGGTTGGAATAGGAGACAACGTAGAAACAACTGTTGGGATTAGTGCCCTTAAATCCTATTGTATAATGTTTTGTATAATATTAAGTATGACATTATGTATGGTATGATGTATGACTTAATATTGTAATTAATAAAGTTGTTTTATTATTACCTAAAATAATGGTAACATGAATATTCGGACATTATCATTTAGTCCATGAGATGCATAGTATGTGATTTAGTCACAGAAGATATAAGTCACAAGTTTTTTGTAAACTCAGAATTTTAGTTCATAGTCGGTGATGAAATTAGGCATTTCATTTGCGAAGACTATAACATATCAACTAAGATGATTTGTCTTGATCATGGAAGTGGAGACTTCTAGTTGATGTGTTAATATGTTTTAAGAGTTAAGACATATTGAACTGGACCGCTGTGAGATTTATTATTCTCCCAACGACTGTCAATTGAATAATAAATCTCACGACTTATATTTGCATGAACTCTTAATCCTGAGAGAATAATGGATCTAATCATGAAGTGTAGGTTGCTTTGATATATCAGGAGTGAGATCTAAAGTAACGGTCAAAACCTCAGTATGTTGGGCAGCCACATTTCGTGTTGATGGAACATATATTCTCAAGATGAAATTCATAGTCTCTTAACAGAGATTTAAAATATTCCCTTGAGATAAGTTTAATGGGTTTAGCTATTCGGAAAGTTAGGCCTAACCACTTTGGTAAGAAATTACTAAAGTATATATTTATGAAATTGGATTTCATAAATATATAATGAATAACTTAAAAGGATTAAATCGGGTACTCAAGGATTAAGATGTAGTAATCTTCAAAGTGACAGTCTATATTCATGACTTTGAATTACTACGAATATTTTATGAAGGGGTTGCATGTATAATAAAGTTTTGGGATATAATTTATTAATAAGACCTAGAGTGCAATTATATTTATATAGTGGTATTAAATATAATTAACGGTAACTTTGGACTTATCAAGAGTTGACAGAAAAGCCCAAGGCCCATTGGAGCTAGTGTCTTATTGGTCCTTTTGGTCCCACTCCAAGCCACACATTAAAGCCCAATTGGAAAGGCCCAATAGGCCAGCCCAATTAGATAATCAGTTATATATAAAGGGAGAGGCATATAGAATTTTTATTAGAGAAAAAGTGAGACACCATTGTGAAGTGGTGTGTATGTGCGAGTGAAACCACTCAATTATTCTCCCTTGGAAATTGATTGAGAGACTACACTTCTTGGGCGTAAAGTGGAATTGGAGTGAAAATTAAAAGTGTTCCAAAGTACTTATAATCTTTTGTTTTGAATTTCACCGCACCAAGATACGCTATCTTGTTCTTAAATTCTGAAATTTATATAGTGCAAGTTATCGATCATGAATGAAATAGATCTTTGTTTGTTGCTTCCGCTATGTGTTTTGTATGAGATACAAAACCAGATTTAACCAACAACAACTTGAAGCTGCTTTTAGCCACTACAGCAAAAATTTTTAATCTTTCTTTTTGAGAGACAAAACTCTTTAATCATTGGCATGCTTCTTATTCCCCTTTTATTTATTTTTTTTTTCTTTTTACTTTTTAATTCTAAAACTTTCAGTCTGTGTTTCATTATTTAACATTCTTTTGATCTTTGTTGACCTGATAAGATTGAATATTGTTTTTTTTTTTTTAATTTTTATTTATTTAGTTTTTTTTAAGAAGAAGATTGAATATTGGTTAATACTTTACAAAAACTATTAATTGATAATTGGCTATATTTACTAAACTGATTTTTTTAACTTTTGTCTATTGTGTCATAAGTATTTTTGGAAGAGGATTCATGGTAGCAGTTTTACTGTGATTACACTTAACCATTGAGATGTTGTTAGATAGCAATTTAGAATGAAAGATTTGAATTTTGTATGAAAAGTGTAACTTATATTAGATGGTAATTGGTCACCTACCTCTATTTATTTATAATTTGATAACTACAACAATGAAGGGAGAGGGGCAGAGGAATTTGAACCTTGATTCTTCTTATAAAGAGAAGTATACTATGTCACTAAACTACAAAACATTTGACATTAGTTAACTTACATGTGCTATAAAAGTATAAATATACAATTTTAGCTAAATCTTGATTTGTTTTACGATGATATAATTACAATGGAATATGAGAAATATGAAGTTTATGATATATTACTCTATCTTTTATTTTTTTTAAAAGTATAATGTAGTTTGAATAAGTTGTGAGAAGAAATAATGGTAAAGTTATTGATGGTCCTTTTTATTTTTTAAGATAATGCAATAGTTGGGGGATATTGATATAAATCTTGAATGTCTCCATTTGAAAGACCATGAGGTCTCAGTTAAACTACAAAGTTATTGGCATGCTAATAAACCTTTTAACATTTATATTATACATTTATGAAAAGTATTTCTGTGCATTGTACGGATTTGCGACTAATAATTATTATTATTGTAAAGTTGTGATTTACAAATATGTTTTATATTGGCTTTATTCCATGACAAAAAGTGCTGTAATTGCATTAATTTATTTCCTTGTATTTTGTGGGATTTTATTGTAATGGGTTTAGTACTAAGTTGGTGAAGAATCAAGCATGAAATGAAGATCAATGCAGTTTCGCGACTAGGTTGCAAGAAGTTCACGAGTAAAGGTTCTCGAGAAAAGGTCACATGAAAAGCACATAATGGAAGCTAAAGAGTCAAGTGCCAAGTTGCATTTTGCGAGTACTTCACAAGACAGGCCATCTCACGAGGTACCCGCGAAACTCTCTAACTGAAGGATTTTAAGTGTGACTTTCTTACCCTTCACCCATACTTTATATACCCTCATTACCCACAAAAGAAAGAAAAGCCTATTTGTGAGAAACTGTAAAATTGGGTGCTTTCAAAAAGAGATTGGGGTGCTTTTAAGGGCATCTCTCTTTTGGATGGTGGTGTGGAGTCACCACTTATTTTTTTATACAAAAAAAAAAAAAAATAAATAAATACAAATTACGTATTCAAAATACTTCATTGCCATTGATTGAATAAAGAAACATATAACTTTGGTAAATTAACCTTACAAGGCTTTGGGTTACAATCTATGCAAAAGAATACAAAACTTCGGTCCTAATTACAATCTACCAAAATTAAAAGACAAAACACTAATCTACCTATCCAAAAATTCTAAACTCGGGGACTAGGTTATGGAATGAAAAGGTGTTAGGCACCTATTTTGCCCAGACAAAGTCTAGTTTTCTAGACTCTAATGACCAATATACCATTTTTTGAATGATGTTGCAAGATATGTTATAATGCACATGACAAATACTTGACAAAAATTAACTTAAATAAATTTGCCTTATGGACGTGTCCTCTTTTTAAAGAAAATTCAGATCTGTTTTGAAAATTAAAAAAAATAAGACTTAGTTTGTAAAAAATCTTTTTTTTTTTTTGGTGAAGGGTTAAAAAAAAAGAAAGAAAGATTTTATCAAGAAAAATTAGATCTGTTTTGTGTTAAGTTTAGAAAATAAGATTGGATCTATAGAAATCAGATCTGTTTTTGTAAAAAGAAAAAAGAATGAAATTTTGTTAAAAATAATTAGATATTCTCTTGTAAAAGAATATGTAAAGTTGTAATTTACAACTATATTTTATGTTAGCTTTATTCCATGACAAAAAGTGTTGTAATTGTTTTAATTTTATTTCTTGTATTTTGTGGGATTTTATTATATTGGGTTTAGTATTAAGTTGGTGAAGACTCAAACTTAATTGAAGATCAATGCATTTCGCGACTAACTCGTGAGAAGTTCATAAGAAGGGTTCCCGCAAAAAGGGCATGTGAAGAGCACATGACTAGAAGTTGAAGAGTCGTGCTAGGCTGTCGTTTTCGCAAGTGTCACGCGGGTAAGGCCTTCCTGTGTGGTAGTCATGAAACATTCTGCTTGGAGGATTTTTAAGAGTGACTTTCTTACCCTTCACCCATATTATATATACCCTCATTACCCATAAATGTAAAGGAGACTATTTAAAGAGAAAAATCCTAGATAGGTTTTCTACAACACACACACCCATCTTTTAGAGAGAGAGCTACTCATCCTTAGTAAGAAATCATTGTAGTATTTTCTCCTTCCCTCTCCTATTGTCATACCTTAAGAGGAGATTTGTATCTAAACATAACCCACACCTATTTAGAGTGTAGAGAGTTTTTGGAGCTTGGTAATCTTTGGGTATTTGCCAAAAGAAGCCGTGAGGCTTGGTGGATGCAATTGGGCGTATTGCGGGATCCGAAAAGCTAAACAAGACACGGTTCCGAGAAGTCTTGTTAGAGTAGAAGCTTGGAGGGCTTAGGTACATTGGGTATATTAGACTCTGAGGGTCTCTTGCTAACTCATGTATCCCAACTAATTGTCTAGTGGATCGATTTACTACTTAGAGGGCGGCGAAGAGGTTTTTCGCTAAGTTCTTCAATTTCCTCTTCAATAACACATCGCCGTGCTATCTTGTGTTTGCATCTCTCTTCCCTTACTCTTGTACTTTAATTTTATTGTTTGTTGTTCATGTTTATGCACTAGAGTAATATTGGTTGATTGCACTTCATTTACTCTTATTTTTGCACTTAGATAAGCTAGTGTAAAAGCAATCTAGTCGTTAATTTTAATTGGGGGTTTAAACAAGCTCTTGTGTATTCATACATTTTCGAGCATTCAGAATAAATGATTGATTTTTAGGTTTGTAAAAGAAAAATCAGATTTGTTTTTAAAGGTTAAAAAAAATGGGCTTTGGTTTGCAAAAAAAAATCAGATCTTTTGTTAGAAACAAATAAAAAAGGCTTTTTGAAAGAGGATCCACATTCATCAGACAAATTTATTATGCATGCATCACATACTAAAAAAAAAAAAAAACCCTTAACCTAACTCTTAATTCTTTCTTTGAAATTTCAAAATCTACAATTTTATAACAAAGAAAATTTTTTAAAAAATTCAGATCTGTATTTAATGAAAATATAGATCAGTTTTGAGTTTTTAAAAAATCAGTTCTGAAAATACAGATCAGTTGAGTTTTTATACATATATAAAAAAAAAAAAAAAAAAAAAAAAAAAAAAAAAAAGCTTTGATAGTCATTAGCCGATTTTGAAATTTAAGAGAATGAATTACAATAAACAATCATCTAAAGAACATGCAAAGTAAATTCTAGCAAAGTATCTAAGCATGACAATTATATATATTAAGAACAAGACACAATAAAGCATATTAATCACATTCATGAGATGAACAATAACATAATAATTAATGGAAAAAGAAAATAAAAATAGAATAGCCCTTCTAATGAATGAATATTTTAGAAATCAAAGAAATTTGTTCACCTCTTTGAAGCCTAAAATACTTTACTTACAAAAAAAAAAGTTCCTAAAGCAAAAGCCTCTAGAATGTCTTTAACGTAAGGGGAATTGAAAAGTTAAAAGAAAATAGCCCTTAATTCTGATTATTTATTTTTTATTTTTTTATTTTTTTATATTTAGAGGTTAGGATGCCTAAAATATAAGCTAAATGAGATTAGATAAGAATTGGAATGTGTCCTTATATCTAAAATGTCAAAAAAGATAGGCTTCATCTCAATCAAGGAGTTTCTAGGCTGGGCGGGGCCGAGCATTTGAGCCAATTGGCACTTGCCATGTGCCAATCGGCACTCCAAGAGTGCTGAATGGCCCTTTGGGTGCCAGGTCCACATTTGAGTTTTAGTCCAATTTGAACTCCCTTTTTGAGGATTTTTTAGCCGAGAATTGCACCTAGATGCATTTTTAATCCATATTCTAAAAATTAATCCTTTTTTCTTGATATTCAAGTCTTTAAAGTGATAATTATCTTGTAGATAAATATTTCAAAAAGACTTGATTATTCACAATTTCTTTATTATTTGATTATCCACTTTATTCACATGCAAGCAAACTTATTTTTGACACTAACCAACAACCAATCACAAAATTAATTAATTAATTTTAATTGTTTAACCAATCAGAATTAATTTCAATTAATCATGCGTGATCGGCTCCACCCAAACAAAATGCGTGCAAACCATGAAAACTTGACCATGTGATATCTTTCAATCCGATAGTCCAATTTGAAAATTGGACATACCGTCGCGATCATTAAAATCTCAAAATCATTTTTATGATATGCAATGAATGAATTAATGCATGTAATGCAATTCTAAATTTTCGGGTATATGAATGGTCACTCTAGTCATCTTCAAAGATTAAATTATGGGTGCAAAATCGAGTGTTTACACTATTATTTAGAGAGAAAACCCTAGAGTGGTTTCTACAACACAACACACCCATGTTTTAAAGAGAGAGAGAGTTATTCATACTTTAGTGAGAAATCATTGTAGTCTCTTCTTCTTCCTTCTCCCATTTTCATACCTTGAGAGGAGATTTGTACCCAAACATAATCCACACCTATTCAGAGTGTAGAGAGTATTTTGAAGCTTGGGAAACTTTGGGGATTTGCCAAAAGAAGTTGGTAAAGCTTGGCGGATGCAATCGGGCGGTATTGCGGTATCTAGAAAGCTAGTGAAGACAAGATTCCAAGAAGTCCGTTGGTAGCAGGAGCTTGAAGGGCTTAAGTACATTGGATAGACTAGGCTTAAAGGATCTTTTGTTCTTTGCGTACTCCAACTTTATTCTCTAGTGGATCGATTTTGACTTGGAGGGTCGCGGAAAGATTTTTCGTCGAGTTTTTTAGTTTCCTCTTTGATAGCACATCTTGGTGTTATCTTGTGTTTCTATCTCTCTTCCCTACTCTTTAAGCTTTCATTTTATTGTTGATTGTGAATGAATATCGCTTAGAGTAGTGTTATCAGTTCATTGCACATATTTACTCTTGTTTCGTACTTTTTTAAAGTTAGAGTAAAAGCAATCTAGTCGTAATTTTTAATTGGAGGTCTGAACAAGTTCTTGTATTTTAGCATAAATCTGAGCTTTCAATTATTATTATTATTATTTTACAATTGTTGATATATGTAAAGTTGTGATTTACAACTATGTTTTATATTGGCTTTATTCCATGACAAAATGTGTTGTAATTACTTTATTTTATTTCCTTGTATTTTGTGGGATTTAATTGTATTGGGTTTAGTATCAAGTTGGTGAAGACTCAAGTTTTATTGAAGATCAATGGATCTCACGGGTGTGTCACTGGAAGCTAAGCCGCGAAAGAGTCATGTGAGAAGCACATGACTGGAAGCTGAAGAGTCATGCCAGGCTGTCGTTTTCGCGAGTGTCTCGCGGGTAAGGCCTTCCCATGAGACAATCGCGAAACATTCTGCCTGAAGGATTTTAATGAGTGACTTTCTTACCCTTCACCCATACTATATATACCCTCATTACCCACAAATGTGAGAGAGGATATTCAAAGAGAAAAACCCTAGATAGGTTTTCTACAACACACACACCCTCTTTTGAGAGAGAGCTACTCCTCCTTAGTGAGAAATCATTGTAGCCTCTTCTCCATCCCTCTCCCATTATCATACCTTGAGAGGAAATTTGTACCAAAACACAACCCACACCTATTCAGAGTGTGGAGAGTGCTTTGGAGTTGCTGGGAAGCATTGGAAGAAGCTAAGGATGACAGATGCAACATGGAGCTTGTTGCGGGATCCGGAGAACTAAGACAAGACATGGTTCCAAGAAGCCTTGTTGGAGTAGGAGCTTGGAGGGCTTAGGTACATCGGGTAGATTAGGTTTGGAGGGTCTCTTGCTAACCCATGTATCCCAACTGATTGTCTAGTAGATCGATTTCCACTTGGAGGGCGGCAGAGAGGTTTTTCGCCAAGTTCTTCAGTTTCCTCTTCGAGAACACGTCTTGGTGTTTTCTGTGTTTGCATCCTTCTTCCCTACTCTTTTATATTCCATTATACTGCTGTGTTGCTTAGTTTATGGATTAGAGTAGCTTACTTGTTCATCCGCTCGCATTTATACTATTTCACACTTTGTATTAAGTTTGTGTAAAATCTATCGAGTCGTAATTTTAATTGAGGGTCTAAATAGCTCTTGTATTTTCAACACATTTTCGAGTTTTCAATATATAAATTTATTTAAGTGTAAAAGGACATATCATTTAAAAAATTTGTTTCATACGGCAATTTAATGAAGGGTGTGGGACTCCTAAATTGTAGTCTAAGGGGAAAATTGGAAAATAACACCAAGTCCCAAACAATTTCATTAGTTAGCAACATTTCTAAATTTTTTAGGAAATTAACATCTTGAGTCTAAGGGACTCGATTTTGCTCTTTGAACTCGAGCCACAAAGCCTCGAGTTTTATGATTTTTTCGGTGGAACTCGAGTATGAAACACTCGAGTTCCTGCTCTGCACATTTAAAGAAAAAAGAGATAGAGGAAAACCAAACAAATGAGGAAGAAGAAAAGCTCTATAACAAATCCTTCGCTTGAAGCCTTTGCCGCTGCCACCACCACCGCTACCTCTTGGAGCCTTCGTCGTTCAGTCTGAGCCTTCGCCGTTTGTGGGCGAAGCTGAGGGTGATCTGGGTTTGTGAGTAGTTAGGGAGATATGGGTTCATTGTTTCTGTTAGGGGTTTAGGTTTGTTGTTTTTGATCTACCTTCTTCTTTTTTGTTGATCTGCATCTGCTTCTTTTTTAGTTAATCCCTACCTTTTTTGTTATATTATTTCTTCTTTGAATTTCTTTGTTCTCTGGTTTCTTCACTGCCTTGTTCTTCTTTGTCATTTCAATATGGAACTCGACTATTTCATACTCGAGTTCGACTGAAACTCGAGTCTTTGTGGCTCGATTTCAAAGAGCAAAATCGACTCTCTTATGCTCAAGATGTTAGTTTCATAAATAGTTTGAAAATGTTGCTAACTAACAAAATTCTTTAGGACTTAGTGACTGTTTGGATTCAATTGAAAAAGCCAGCACGTTCGCGTTTGGTGTTTTCTTTCTTCTTTTTTTTTTTTTTTTTTTTTTTTTTTTATGCACGCATTTTTGGGTAAGAGACAAAATTACTGTTCACGCACACAAAGTTATTGTTTACACACTATTCACGCATTATTCATGGGACCCACAACCACTTTATCCAGGAAAAGAATATTCTCATGACATTATTCACATATTTGAAAATTATTTTATTACAGTATTTTTAATTTTTAGTTTTTAAATTTCAACAAAATAAATTGTATCCAAATAAACCCTCAAAGTTATTTTTCAATCTTCCCTTAATAAAAAAAAAATATATATATATATATATATAAACTAAAATAAATAAATAATAATAATAAAACACACCAAGCAAGGAAAAAGGCACATCCTTGGAATTTGAGTGATGTTGTCAGGTGGTCTTTTAGAAAGGAACGAACACGAAATCACGGGGCTGAAGCTGTTTTTGTCATCTTCCTCCATCCTGTACATGTAGCAGCATCAAGAGCATTATCAGAATCTCTCTCTGTAATGGTTTTGTTGTTTTTTTCCAAATACCAACCATAACCAGAACAATATATCACGAGCCTCCACTCACCTGTCTCTCTCTCTCTCTCTCTCTCTCAGTTTTTAAAAAAACTCCAACCAACTCATCCACTGGCTTTTTGAGGGAGAGATAAGCTGGATAGCTTGTATTTATATCCTTGAGGTCCACTCTCCCCTCTCTCTACATTTATGTTCAGCTGCATTTAGCTGAAATCAAGAGAGAATGCAGAACTCAAAATCTTGTTCTTCCTTTCAAAGTCTAGATGATGAGTCTGAGGACTTCACACGCTTTGAAAAGTCTCTCCAGGTGTACTTTCATTTTCATCTCCACGAGGCCATGTTACTCTTTCTTTTTGTGTGTATATTTTATGCGTTTTGATTCTATATCATTAATAGTTTTGTGATTGCAGGAACTTAGAGAGTTACGCTCTCAGCTTCATTATGCTGCCGATTACAGTGAAACCACTTTCTTGAATGCTAAAGAGAAGAAAGTGTTAGTGTTCTACTCTCTAATTCTCTATACTGTCCACCATTATACCATCTGTTTCTCATTTTAATGTGATAGTAAAGTGGGCTGCCTCTTTTTGGGCTTAAAAAAACAAAACAAAAGTAGTGTTTGTTAACATACCATACAAGCAACAGCTCTAGCATAGCCTTTTATCTTTTTATCTGCAGATTTTTAGAACATTGTTTTTTCACAAATATATTTAAGCGTTCCGTTACGGATATAATATTTTTATAATATTTTCACAATAAAAAGTAAATAACTCATTATTATTGATTCAAATTTAAACCTATTATTGATATTACTCTTTTACTCTAACAACAACAATTAGTATCACTTATGATTTATTATAAAAATAATATAAAAATGTTGTGAATATAACATTTCTCTTTTCATAAATATACTTTCATATTCTTTTCGGTACAAAATTTTCAGCAAAAAAATTATTTGCACCTAAACACACTCTACATACGTATTTTTTTGATGTAAAATCAAAGAAACCATTTCAGTTTTGAGATTATATTTCAACTCACTATTTAAGTTTTTTTTTTTTTTTTAATAAAAATTTGTGATAGTTTTTATCAGTTTTTATCAAAATAATACTGTAATAATAATAAGTAATAACAATCATGCTCGAGCTTAGTTTAGCCCCCAAACTGGTGATATATATAATATAATTTTTTTTCCTTAAAAAAAAGTCAATATCTGGGACGACCACTTGGTGGACCTAATTTGACGTGGTGTTCCTAGCTCAAAATGTGAGTGGACAGCACTCATACGGCCCAAACTCTAATTTTGAAGGTAATTTTTAGTTCCTGCGGATGGGTTCACATCTTTCAAGGCATAGCTGTGATTTTACCCAACAAACAAAATAAATTCATAAAAATAAGCTCATCATAGATGCCGATAAATAAATATTCTTACTCCCTCTTATAGGTTTTTCAATAATTTAGTGTTGGGATTTAGTTACTAGTTCTAATTTGATAAAAAATTATAATTTTTGGGAAATAGTTTGTGTGTTTTATATCCAATAATTGCGAATGCTTGTCAATAAGCATTGTGGTTTCAAATCTCAACATCTTTAAATTTTACATTTTTCTAGATACAACTTTTAAAAATAATTTTATTTGCAAAAAGTTGAAAAATAAACTGTATCAAACAGTTACGAGAATTAAAAGATGGCTAATGACTAATGACTAGTTTAACACACAGATAACTCTGACTCAACTCAAATTCAATGTGGTAAGACAAGGCCATCAATATGGGCTTAATATCTCTTCACACAAGCCCATTAAATGGTTTATTGTCAGCATGAAACCAATAAAGACAACAGAGATCTCTCAAGAATTCATACTTGTATAATGGAGGGAACTGGCTCACTATAGTGGCCCATTAAACAAGTGAGTGAGTGACCCACAAATTTGCTTTGCTCTGTGTAAAGGCCCCTACGGCTTGTCGTTTATACTTTATACTATGGTCTTTTATTTTTTTAAAGGCATTTGATAAGATAGCTAAAGGCGGTCAGTGGTTTAGCAGTAGGTCATTGTTGAATTATTTTATAGCGGTCAGCCATTTTGTGGTATTTGAAAACGGTTGGTCGTTTATTAATATGTGGCCCCCTAATTCCTTAAAATATTTTTGCAGTGTGATGGAAAACACAAAAGAGTACATATGCAGGGCTGTAGTTACTGTTGTTGACCACCTTGGAAGTGCCTCTGCCAACCTTGATTGTCGCATTTCTCAGACTAATGCATTTTCCGAGGCTGAGTTTCGAATCAATTGCCTAAAGCAAGTTAGTAGTATTATTTTGCTCGGTCACAGAATGTCATTCACATATCATTGGAAAATTATTAAGTACTGATCCTTTTAACTTTTTTGGTGCTTGCTTGGTAGAGACTTCTCTTATGCGAACAATATGCTCACAAGCTTGCTCTAACTAAACTACAGTGGAGTGAGAATTTGACACGATATTCTCGATGTTATTTATCAATGCGTAACTGTCTCATATCACCCTTTGGTTCTTTTCAATAAAATTTAAAAGTTTCTTCTTGCAACTTTGATTGGTCTTTTTGAATTGTCTCATATCAATGCATATTTATCTCTTCTGAATTTATGATGCTTCTTTTTTTTCTTTTCTTTTTTTTCCCTCATTGACCAGAAAATGAAAATGTTGAGAAATCAAATGAAGGTTCAAGGTACAAATTTTCTCCTCTAATACATGACACTGAAATTAAGGATGTTTACCTGCATGGCTTCACATTGTCAAATGACTAAAAAGCTTCAAACAAGAGAACCTATTTAATCAATTATGTGGAGCATGCATGCGATACTTCCTTAAGTAAAACTAACAAAATAGCAACAAAGAAAAGGATACAACCTGGAGGGCAATGTGGATTTTATACATATATTGCACACGTATAAGCAATGCGTGGTAGCCTTACTATGAAAAATGAACTTTTTATGTCATCACTTAATCTGGGATAGAACTTGAGTTTCCGTCTTTTTGATCAATTTGTTATAAATGCAGGGATATCGTTGATAACAGAGAAGAGGACGTGCCACTTTTCTTGTACACAAACACACACAGGCCATCTCTTGAGAAAGAGACTACCAACTCATCATTAGGTTAAAATTTCCTCTCATATGTAACGGACGTGTTTTTAATTGGGATTTACATTGCTTATCGACTAATATTTTTGTTCTATTTTATGGCTTGTTTAGTATTGCCTGTTCACGATGGTTTGTCAGTATTGTCAAAAGGTTCAAATCCTACATTTCATTTCCAGGTAGGTGAAGTTCTATTTAAGATCCTTGTTATGCCACTGCATCACTTGTTTATTTCCATCATTTTGCATTCTTTTGTTGCAGGGTACTCAAACAATTGGACGTCATAGAAAGTCAGCGCAGGGTGGTGACATCTTGTCCCTCATACGGAGAATTAAACGAACAGCATGAATCATAAGGGTCTGTGTGTTTTTCTTTTGCCTTCCGGTAATGGCATTTTAGTATTGGAGGAATGCCTTATTTAGCAGACTGCAAATGTATGAAGTCACTCTGTTGGGAGTTCATCACAGAATTAGGACCATGAGAACACAAATGCCATAGAATTTGAACCAAATTAGGAATTTCTATTTGTTATGACTGCTCCTAAAGCTAAGGATATGTTCCTTTCTGAGAATTTTTACCGCTGAAAGTTGTTGATTATGAGTGTAGGATAATGGTTTTGAAGACTCTACAGTGTGATTATAATTTATATTCTTCATGTATCTTAAATAATAAAATTCAGAAAAATAAATTTCAATTTATCAAAGTTCATTTTGCACCTTAAGGCTTGAAGCTATAGGAAACCAAATTTGTTTGCAACATCAAACTCAATCAAAACTCAGCTGAAGTGAAATGTCACAATGAAATTTTTAACTGTCAGCAATGAATATCCTGTTCTCTCTCCTGCACTGCATAGTAAATAGATATTTGCTAAATGCCTCATGAATTTGTGGTTTGTAAAATTCACAGGAATTTTTCAATTAGAAATTCTATTTTTCTATTTTTCCTTTCTTTCTTTCTAAGGTTGTCCTATATGCAGACAGTTTCCTGGCCATATGTCATCATGACCAAATGTTGAGAGAGTAAAGATGAAATCAAACCAAGAGTACATAAATAAAAGTGTACGTGGGCTGCAAGTCAAGAAAGCTAGAGCACATTCCAAATGCATCAAACCCATTAATCAAATGCTGACTTCCCTTTCCACATTTACATCAGGAAGGAAGCACAATACAAGAATTACAAACACAACAGAATCATACATGGGTCTGACTATTTACATTAACAGGATATATAGCCCTGTTACTATCATTCTCTACCTTTTCCTCCTTTTCTCTTTCATCTTGTTTCTTCTAATGCTACTAGCACTAATGGCGAGCTGTTGGACTTCTTAGACCACTTAGGTTCTCAAGCTTTTCTAAATAGGATATTTTCTTTGTGGTCACAATGTTTGCTATCTTGCTCTTGAGGGTATCATTTTCTTCTCTTAATGGGCTGTCCATATAATCTGTTGAGTCATTCTTCTTCATGTCAGTAGCTCCCTGATCGAGATTCCAACCCATGAAATCCGAGAGTGTCTTCGAATTTGGTGTCTCAGCAGCACACCACTTGTCTGCCTCTTCACCAGTCAACGTTGAAGGATCCCTTGAACGGTTCCTGTTGGATTCTGCTAGTAATGGGTTTTGAGTGAGAGAATCAGCATAAAGTACATCCTCAATTTTAGACATGACATTGAATGCCAAGCTTTCTATTATCCTGGAATAGCTCTCTAAAATAGCCTGTCCTATATCCTGCACATATTTAGCAGAAAATAGGTTTCTGAGTCTTAAGTAGTTTGAGAAACATTTAGAAATTTAAAAAAAAAAAAAAAAAAAAAAAAAAAAAAAGAAGGAGGGTGGGGGGGGGGGGGGGGGGGGGGGTGGTGTGGTGTGGGAGGGGGGGTGTGTTAGTTTCAATATTGATATTACCCTATTATATTGGATCTTAGATATGTCTAGTGCAGATTGTGGAATTCCTGGAAACCGCTGCTTTAGTAGCAGCAAGATGGTTTCAGCTCTCTCCTCAAAGAGTTCTCTCTTCTCCAAGCTCACACCTGAACCCCAGGAAGACTTGCCATCCTTGTTGGTCATCTTTCTCTTCCAAATCACAATTGAAGCCTCGATCCTGTTCTTAAGGTCAAGTACTTTATGCTCTGTTGACAAGTCCATGGTTGAGAGAAATTGCTCTGGATCAAAATACTCTACTGTAATGCTCTTATATATTGAATCACCAAGGCTTGCTCTACCATTCTGTAGAAACATAACAAAGACGATCAAAATCAAAGTAACAAAACCAATATTGTAAAGCTAATCAATAATGAATCCTTCCTCTTATTAATTACTTTTGGTAGGGATTCAATGTAGCTTTCAGGGATCTCCATTTCTGATAGTACTTGAGCATTTATAGCCATAGCTGCTTTTAGTACTTGGTTCACAGAATCCTTCTGAAAGAGCAGCCACTTTCGAGATATATCTGATAGCCCATTTGGTGGAACTTTGACAGTTGGTAACCACCATTTGTCTTCATTTCTTGGGACATTACCATTTTCAGCTTCATCGGCATCTTTAGACACGTACCAGAACTCATTTTGGTTTCCAAAGTTATCCAGGTAGTCCTGTTCATTATAGTTTCATCAGCAAAAGGTAGAAATCTAGGCTATATGATGGAAGAATAAACATCTATATATTGAAACGAGGAGCAGTACTTATTACTTACAATGAGCATAGCATCAAGCTTTCGGAGGGCAGGGATGTTCATTAGAAGATCGCTTCTTTGGAGAGTTACCATTATCTATCAAATCATGATAGAAAAATATTTGAGAGGCAATCAACATGGTCAAAATTACAGGGGTTATGAGATAAAGAGAGATTTATCACCTCCATACTTTTTCCATCTTTGGATTTTTGCTGTGATGGAACAAATTCAACAATGTGATCAGTTACAGATAAAAGCCATTCAATTTCTTTTCTCCACCTTGCTTTCCTCTCTGGAGACATAGGCTCTAGCCTCGATTTTTCACCAAATATAGATGCTGCTTTGTTGTGAAACAACAAGAGAAAATAGCATATATATTAGCATCCCCATCCTTTAGGTGTACTCTTCCCTATCAATCTTAAGAAATAGAACAAACTATTAATTTGTTTCCTAAATTATGTATTAATTCAGTTTTGTCTACAAAGTATAGATTGTTAAAAATGGTTCAATATTACCCTTCCTCCCCACTTGCCATCAAAGTAAATTATTGAAATCTTATAAATCATGTCTCTTTCAAGCTCTCTGGTCTCATATTATTACAAATCAACGTTAATAACATGATGAATCACTCAATTTATAAAGTAATTTCAAGGACTTTAACAGAAAATTGGAGGTAAGGATGACATTTTGTTTTCAAAATTTTATGGACTAAATTAACACAAATGATCATTTAGGAACAAAATTAAACTCTAACACATAATTTAAAGACCAAAATCATTGTTTGCCCTAAAACCTTGATAGCATCATGCAATAGAGAAGAACCCCATGCATGAAGTTTATATGTTATACTTTTTTTTTTAGGGCAATGTTTGAATTTAAGATATACATAATTTAGAAAGAAAGAAAAATCCTGTTTCTTCAAAAAAAAAAAAACATTTCCAGTTGTCATAATATAGCATTTTTTTTTTTTTTGTGAACAAATATTATATAAGAAAAAGAAAGTACCAGCAAGGTTTGTGATGGCATTTGACAAAGCCAAAGCCGAAGAAACACCCTTTCCACCACCCGACATATCTTCACCAAGAAGAAGCTTAGCAAACCTTTCCTTCATCATTTCTATATCTGAATAGAACCGCATATAAATTTTATTAAACAACTCATTAGGCTAAAGAAATGAAATTTCCTAGACCACACCATAAATACACCAGCATGATGATTACCCAAGAACATTATCTTATTTTTCACTTATTGGGTAATGAGAACTTCTTTAATACATTTTAAGCAGGGGAAAGGAGATTCCAACCTTAAATAAATCCGTTAAAAACAACAGAAAATGTCATTGTACTGGGATAATGAGATTGAGAGAGAACTGATGCAATTTAAAGTGCATGCATGTAATATGAATAAGATGATTTTACCTGAATTTGGCTTGGTATGTGGACTTCCAACCTTGGCTGGAACTCCAATTTCCAAGCGTGAAACTGGACCCATGTCATGATTAAGCGACCAGCCTATGTGTTGGGGCTCCAATGGACTAGCTACACGCTTGACATCACAACTTTTGGCAATAATTTTCTCTTCTACAACACCTCCATCATGTCCATTCTCAAATATCAAACTCTGAATCTGTCTTCCCGGAATCTCAAACATCCTTTTTAGATTGAAAGATTTTGACTTCTGTATGGTATTTTGGCGTCCAAAGGCTCGGACCATTGTATAACAAAATAAATATAAGTCAGGAAACAAACAAACCTGACTATGTTTACTAGAAAACCCTAATCAAGTTACAAAACCGTTAATGGTTGTTGTTGTTGTGTTGTATGAGAGAGAGAAAGAAAGACGAGACTCCTCTCCAAAAACGAGAGAGGTTAGAGGTGGAAAAAATGGAACGGTTTTTACTATTTTGCAAAGTTGACGATAGAGAAGGGAGAGAGTTTTTAGTGGTTTGAGTTCAAGTTTTTTTGTTTTTGTTTTTTTTTTTTGTTTTTTGTTTTTTTTTTTTTTTTTTTTGGTTTTTTGGCAAACGTGGTGTGCATGTTCCAGCAACAAAAAAGTTGGGGTCGCTGTAAGCAACAAGAAAAAAAAAAAAAAAAAAACAAATACAAAATGCGGATTGTAATTACTATTTTGTTTTTTGTCTTTTTAGAGATTGTGCTTTTGTTTAGGGAACGAGTGGTTGCGAGGTCAATGCTGGGCTTAAAGCCCGGGTAAGACATACAAATTTAACTGACAATTGCTTTCTCTATTCTTATCACATTACAAAAATGCCATAAATAACCAAACCAGTGCTCAACGTTACTATTTTTAAATGATTAATATGGTCCATAATTAGGATTAAAAAAAAAAATTGTCTCAAGTCTCAATAAATATCGCTTTCTAAACTTGTAACCTACATGCTTCGTTCATATCCATAAACTCTTAATTTGGCATCTATATTAAACCTCTAAAACTCTCTTTGGAATAATGTAGGTCGTCTAAAGGTCATGGTTTTAAAAACCGAACCGGACATCAAACCGTTTTTTTCCAATTTCCGGTTCAACCCCGGTTTTTGACCGGTTTTTGGCCGGTTTTCCGGTTGTTGACCGGTTATTGACCGGTTATGGGACTTTTAATCGGACCGGATTGGCATCCGGTTCCCGGTTGAACCGGTCGGACCGGCCGGTCCGGTCCGGTTTTTAAAACAGTGCTAAAGGTTATTATAATTTATGTTTTCTTCTATTTGACTTGTATAAATATAATAAAAAGTCAAATGCTTTGTTAACCGAGGATGACCAAAGGCCCACGCATATGTTAACCTAAGTTTGACATGTGGGCTAAGACTGAGGAAGGAAGGCGTCAAGACCATGCAGAGGAAAGGAGGCTAAATGGCCCGTCATCCGAGGAGCCCGAGGAATAAATGCACCTTGAGAGTGCCTTATGTGGCTCCTTGCACCAAAAAGTAAAGTACTGTGGAAGACATTAGAGTCGTGCAAGCAACAGAAAGGGGAAAATATTCTGGAAGGTGGCTATCACCTCCACATTTAATGCTCTACACCAACTGAACTAGCTGCATTTATGAGAAAAAGACACTTGAACAGTGACTCAATAGCTCACAAACCTCTCAACCACCTCCAAAAGAGTCCTGATGGGACAAGCATCCGAATTATTCCCCTTAAGATGTACAAATTGAGGGTTGAGATGCAATGGGGAAGGCTATATAAAGAATGGAACTCCACTGGAAATGAGATGAACATTTTAGAGAGAAAGAGAAAAATGAAAAAATTGAAACTTGTTGTAATAAGATCTGCCTTGACTTTTAATGAACAACCCATCCTCGAACTTGCCCGAGGAAATACTTATCTTGAATTTGTGTCTCTTTCGCTCAAGTTATTTACATTAGTCCTGTTATCCACAAGTTTGTAATTACTTAGCATTGTAGTTGATCCAGAGAATCCACTCTCTTACAAATTTATTATGTTGGGCTTGCTATATTGGGTCCTACTGTTCTAAATGGGCTTAGGCCATATTTTGAGTCCTTACAATTGGTGTTGTTTGTGGGAAGGGCATGTGCAACCTTGGTTATTCATGCTGTCTTTCTTATATATATATATATATATATATATTTTAAATGGCGAATTCTGGGCAAAATAGAGAGGATTCCGTTGGTTCACAGCATGTTGACCATTTTGTCAACCTGGAGTGAAGGAGAAATCGTGAGGCTAATTGAACTTCTAGTGTCCGAGTTGAAACGGATTACATAGACCATACTAGTAGGAGTCAGTCAAGGCTTGGAAGTCATATTTCCCATGACCAGGAGACGCGAAATCTTAGGTTGGAAGTTGACCATTTGCGCAAGAAGCTGCGTCGCAGGGTACATGTTAAGGGAAATAGAACACCCCCATCAAGCTCAAAATCTGATTCAAAAGAAGATCGTAGCTACAGGTAGAGGTTAAGGACTCCTCCTAGTGAGTCCTTCATTGTGTCTTCATGTTTAGATAAGGAGGAAAGACACAGTAGGAGAAGAAGCAAGAGCTCACCTCCTAGGAATATAGGGAATGACGCAATGAGTAAAGCTCTACGTCAAATTTCCAGGTCACCTTTCGTGTGGAGAATTGATAGGGCTAAGCTCCCACACCATTTTACCTAACCGACCTTTACCATTTATAATGGAAGGACTGATCCTGTAGAGCACGTGAGCCATTTCAACTAGAGAATGGCCATTTACTCTAGAAATGAGGCCCTTATGTGCAAAGTATTTCCCTCTAGCCTCAAACCTATTGCCATGAGGTGGTTCGATGGATTAGAAAAAGATTCAATTAGATCTTATGAGGAGTTGACTAGAGCTTTTGGGGCCAAATTTGTGACATGCAACATAGTTCCCAAGCCTTTGGATTCCTTGTTATCCATGGCGATAAGAGAAAGAAAGACCTTGAAAACCTACTTTGATAGATATTGGGAAACTTTTAACGAGACAGATGGAGATTTTGAGGATTTGGCCATAAGAACCTTCAAGGTGGGGCTTCCCATGAACCATAATTTGAGAAAATCACTAACCATGAAGCTCACTCAGGGTATGCACCAGCTCATGAATCGTATTGATGAGCAAAATCAAGTTGAGGAGGATTAAGTGCTAGGGAAGGGAAAGACCAAAATCTTCCCTCTTGAAAAGAGAGATCCTCGACTTGATGGGTACAGCATAATCGACCCAGGAGAGACTTCACCAATCAGCCCTTGCGAGCTAACGCCCAAGTAGTCAGCTTGGTATTCAAGGAGTTGGTGTATCAGATCCTTGAGAAGATAAAAAACAAGCCTTATTTCACATGGCCCAATAAAATGGGAAGGGACCTATCCAAGTACAATCAAAGTCTCTATTGTTAATACCATTAAGACTGGGGACATACTATTGAGGATTGCAAAACCCTACATGACCATTTGGAGTAGTTGGTCAAGGTAGGGAAGTTGAAGCAGTTCATACACCAACCTTCTGGGCAGGGAAGTCAATCTAGACAAGGATACCAGAGAGAAGCTGTTTCTTTGCCATCATTGGGGACTATCAACATCATCTTTGCCACCCCGAGTCGGGATGTAGGTCCCTCTTCTAGAATCATGTCCATAGCATCAAGGTTAAACCTCAAGGAGCAAGTCCAAGAATCCAAGAGGGGCAAGACAAAAATACGGCCAACCTTGGGTTTCTCGAATGAAGATAAGATTGGAACTTTCCAGTCCCATGATGATGCCTTGGTAGTGACCCTCTACATTAGAGGATATGACGTGATAAAGGTATTGGTGGATTAAGGAAGTAGGGCTAAAATTATGTACTCGGCTTTGTACCAAGGGTTAAATTTGAAGCCTAAGGACAAGTATGACTCCCACTGGTAGGATTAAATGGAAGAACGGTCATTCCCAAGGGAATGATTAAATTACCCGTGCAAATGGGGTATAAGGTGGTTGAGGTGGAATTCATTATGGTTGATGCTTACTCTCCCTTCATAGCCATTCTAGCAAGTCCATGGCTCTATGCTATAGGAGCAGTATCCTCAACTATGCATATGAAGGTGAAGTTTCCCACTGAAGGAGGAGTCGAGGAATTGGTGGGAAGTCAGACAATGCTTAGTGGCTACTATTAGGCACCAATCAATAGATGGAGTCCCTCATGGCTAAAAGGAGTTCTTGTAGCAATTAACAGAGTACAAAGATATGCACGAGACCAAAGAAAAGAGTTTGTTATGTGAAGAGCTGGAGAAAGTAATCATTGGGTCAGACAAGGATTAATATTTTCAAGTTGGTACCCAGTTACCCCTTGCTGAAAAGGAAGAATTGTTAAGGTTCTCAAGGGAGAATATAGATGTCTTTGCATGGAGTGTGTATGAGGCGTTTGCAGTGGATCCAAATTTTATATGCCATCACCTGAAAAAGAGCATGTCGAGGCAGTAAAAGAAGAGGTGAACAAGCTCAAGCAAGTTGGAGCAATCAAAGAGACATTTTATCCCGAATGGCTGGCCAACACAGTAGTGGTGAAGAAGAAATTAGGAAAATGGAGGGTTTGCATAGACTTCACTGATTTGAATAAAGTTTGCCTTAGAGACCTTTTCCCAGTCCCTTGAATCGACCAATTGGTAGATGCGATGGTCGGTCATTCTCAGATGAGCTTTTTAGATGCCTTTCAAGGCTACTATCAGATACCATTAGCCTTGGCTGACCAAGGACAGACAACTTTCTTGACCCCTACCAGAAATTACCATTACTGAGTAATACCTTTCAGCCTAAAGAATGCTAGATCAACCTATCAAAGAATGGTGACGAGGATGTTTGAATCTTAATTAGGGTAGAATGTTGAAGCATATATTGACGACATGGTCATGAAAAGTAAGCAGGTCTCGGAACACTTATATGGCCTAGGAAGTGTGTTCTTAGTGCTTAATAAATACAAGCTACGCCTCAACGGGTCCATATGTTCATTTAGTGTTAGTTCTGTCAAGTTTTTAGGGTATATGATTACTCATTGAATAGAAGTTAACCTTGATCAAATCAAAGCCATAAATGACCTACACCCATCTCGGAACCCCAAAGAAGTACAAAAGTTGGCAGGAATGGCTGCCACCTTGAACAAATTTATTTCTCGGTCGGCTGATCGATGTTAGCCTTTCTTCCAACTCCTTCATAAATGGAGAAATTTTGAATGGACTTAGGAATGCAGCATTGCTTTTGAAGAATTGAAATAGTATTTGTCGCACCCTCCTATTCTCTCCAAGCCAGAGAAAGAAGAGGTCCTATATGCTTATATAACGGTTACTAATCATGTAGTAACCTTAGTCCTGGTCAGAATGGGTGTTGGGGTGTAGAGCCAGTTTATTATGTTAGTAAATCTCTGCACAAGGCAGAAACTCGCTATTTACCCCTCGAGAAGGAAATCTTGGCTATCATACATGCCACAAGGAAACTTTTCCATTACTTCCAGGCATATACCATTGTGGTCTTCACTCAACTCCCCCTACAAGCACTGCTACAGAGATCGGACTATACGGGGAGGATATTGGGGACAATGTTGGGAGCATTTGATATTAAATACCTGCCTCGTACAACTATAAATGGGCAAGTACTGGTGGATTTGGGTGCAGAAATCACCGAGGGTGTCGAGGAGACTGAAACCGAGAAGAGAGAAGTGTCGAGCCCAAATGTTTTGGTAATCTCCACTCCCTACCCCCCATTATAGGAGATTTATGCTGACGAAGTAACTAATAAAAAAGGATCTGGTGTCGAGATCATTCTAGTATCTCCTGAAAAGATAACCATGGAAAAGTCTTTAAAGTTAGGCTTTCTAGTAACGAATAATGAGGTGAAGTATGAAGCCTTGTTGATTGGAATAACAATGGTAAAGAGACTATAAGGTAAGGTTATAGAGGTCTTCTTAGATTTGAGATTAGTAGTAGGGCAAATCAATGGTGATTTCAAGCAAGATGCCAATGGATGCAAGGGTATTTTAGCAAGGTTAGGCAATTGCAGTCCAACTTTGAAGCCTTCTCCATAAAGCAAGTTCCTAGAAGTAAGAATTCTCAGGCGAACTCATTGGCCACTTTGGCATGATTTAGTGACTCCTAGTTGCCATGATCAAGCCATAGTCGAGATACACAACATACAAGTTGGTCCAGATTGGACAGACCCATTAGTCTCATTCTTAAGTGATGGAGCATTGCTCAGGGACAAAAGCGAGGCTAAGAAAATCCGAAGAAAGGAACCACGATATTGGCTCTCCGAGGAACAAAAATTGTACAAACGCTCATTTTCTAGGCCATACCTACTCTGTGTCCATCCTGAGAAAGTGGAACCATTGTTGGAAGAGCTCCAAGAGGGAATTTGTGGAAGTTATACTAGAGGGAGGTCCCTATCACACAGAGCCCTCACCTAAGGGTATTGGTGGCCTAGTATGCAAAAAGTTACCCAAGATTACATAAGAAAGTGTGACTAATGTCAGAGGTATGCTCCGAACATTCGTCAACTAGGAGGAACCTTGAATCTCCTTTCTAGCTCTTGACTGGTTGCATGGTGGGGCTTAGACATAGTTAGGCCATTCCCAAAGGCAATGGGAAATCGAAGATGGCTCCTCGTCAAAACTGATTACTTTATGAAGTGGGTTGAAGATAAACCCCTTTCTAACATTAGGGACTTGGATGCAAAGAGGTTCATATGGAAGAATATTGTTACTAGGTTTGGAGTCCCTTATATGCTAATCTCAGAAAATGGAATCCAATTTGATAGTAAAGCATTCTGGAGGTATTATAGTGAGTTGGACATTAGGAACAGATGCCCCATTCCGGCCTATCCATAAGGGAATGGGTAGGCTAAAGCCATCAACAAAGTTATAGTTAATTGGTTGACGAAGAGGCTGGATGAGGTAAAGGGAAAATGGGTAGATGAGCTGCCACACGTGTTATGGATGTATCGCACCACACCTAGAAGATCAACGGGAGAAACTCCGTTCTCAATGACATATGTTTCCGAGGCAGTCATCCCTCTTGAGACTGGATTCCCAACCTTAAGAACAAGCCAATTCAATGTTAATGAAAATGACCGACTACTCTCAGCGAGCCTAGACTTGGCCGAGGAAAGAAGAGAAGTGGCTGTGGTCCAATTGGCCCATTATTAGTAAAATCTCAAGCAATGGTATGACAAGGGAATCAGAACAAGACCGCTCGCACCTGGAGATCTGGTCTTGAGGAAAGTGGTAGGCACTGCCAAAAACCCATCATGGGGAAAATTAGGGCCTAGCTAGGAAGGACCTTATCATGTCATCTCAGTGGCTAGAATATGGGTTTATTATTTGGAGGATTTAGATGAAAATGTTGTACCACGCCCGTGGAATGTAAATTGTAAGGTTGAATTTAATCAACCATTGTATTGGTTTTATTCCGTGCCAAATTTGCTTGTAATTTAGCAATTAGTAACCCTATATTTAGGTGAGAATCATGTAAGGGTAGTGAGTGAGAGAGTGTAAAGAAATGCTAAAGATTGTGCAAGATGCAAGGATTTGCGGCGGGGACTCGTGCATAACTCGCGACTCGCAAGTTGCCAAATGCAGCACATGAGTGAAGTGTGCATGAAGATGAATAGTCGCGCCAGCTAGAGCACTATAGGATAAAAGGTCCAGCCTGGCTGTTTTGTTATCTTGCGGCTTGAACTCATGACTCAGCCAAGTCACGATACCATCATGTTTGGGAAAAACTGTCTCTTCGCATTCCCTTCTCACCTAAGTATAAATACCCCTTAAACCCACAAAATGAAGAGAGCTTCCAGAGAGAATTTTAAGAGAGAAACTCTAGAGAAAAACAAGATTGATTCATTCACAATCTTCACATAGAGACTCTTCAAATTCCTCTACTCGCATCCTCTCCATTGTTACATCTTTGAGAGGTTCTTACCCAAATCATTTTCTCACCATACCCACATCTGTGAGAAGACTTTTTGGTGCTTTGGGAAGCAATTAAGAAAGGACCAATGGTTATTGGTCGATGCTATGGGTTATAGCGAAATTTGGTAAGCTAGAAAAGACAAAGGTTTGGCATAACCTCGTTGGAGCAAGTAGCTTGGAGGGCTTAGGTACCTGGGTAGATTAGGCTTAAAGGGTCTATTGCTGTTTATGTATCCCAACTTCATTTTTTAGTGGATTATTGACCGTTTGGAAGGCGGTGAAGAGGTTTTACGCCGAGGGTTTCGGTTTCCTCTTCGATAACACATCATTGTGTTGTCCTTGTGTTTGCATCTCTCTTCTCTTAATCTTTACCATTTAATTTTTGTTGTGAATGTGATTTTAATTGGTTTAGATTGTTTATCTATTTTGGTATAAGCTTGTTATCATTTTCCACACATACATTGTTTGATATAAAGCTTGAATTGGCATTTTGTTGTTTGGGGTCTAAACGTTCATAGTATTTTATACACTATTTGAACATTCAATTGGTATTAGAGCAGGTGCACTCTCTGTGGTTTAAACACCTTGTGCAATCCTTGATCCCTTTTTGAGATGGACTGATCTCAATCTTTAAATGCTCCACCATTTTTTGAAGGTAACAACTATGCTTTTTGGAAAGTAAGGATAAGGGCATTTATGTGTTCAATGGATGAAACCGTTTGGGATGGGGTGGACATTAGATGGACTAGGCCGGAGGATGCCAAATCCACGTGGGATAAGGCAACTCTTGTGGCATCTAACGCTAATAGTAAAGCCTTGAATGCTATTTTCTGTGGTGTCTCTCTAGAAGAATTTCACAGGATTTCACACATCACGATTGCTAAGGAAGCATGGGAGATACTGGAGACCACTTATAAAGGAACAAAGAAAATGAAAGACACCAAGCTGCAGATGCTGACCACTCGTTTTGGGGATTTGAAAATGAGTGAGGATGAGTCTTTTGACTCTTTTTATAGCAAGTTGAATGAAGTAGTCATCGGCAAGTTCAACTTGGGGGAGAAAACGGAGGACTCTAAATTTGTGAGGAAAATCCTTTGTTCATTGCTGGAGAGCTTCCGTGCCAAGGTGACAATGATTGAAGAGAGCAAGGACCTAGATGATATCAAAGTCTAAGAGGTAGTGCAAGCAAATGCCAAGATAGAGAGGGTCTCCACTAAGAAGCTAGATGATGTTATTTCATCTCAAAAACATTTCTTAGACAATTCCGGGTTGGAATACACTGGAGGGAATAGCCTGTCAACTAATGTCACCAAAGAAGTGAAGTTTGTGAAAACCGAAGAGCCAATTGTAGAAGAGTCTATTCCTGAGAAAGTTAAGTTTGAAAAGAAGAAGAATGTGGCTGATCAACGGGTGTTAAATAAGTTCCATAATCAATCAGAAGCCAGACGTGAAGTTAGAGGAAGATCACTTCCAAAATCACAACAGGGTCCTAGAACAAATCATTTTTGTCACCATTGTGGATTGCAAGGACATACAAAACCAAATTGTCATAAGCTTAGAGCATTGAAGAATGCTAATGATCAAAGGTCAAGAGGACCAAGAAATGACAAGAGGACATGGGTTGTTGAGCCATCAAGAGGTTGAAATGGTGATCCCAGTGTGATAGACATGATGAAGATGATTGGTGCATTCACCACTTGCTAAGAGAGCTTCACTAGAAGGTTTGAAAGTCCTAACTCTTGTAACCAATCCTATAGGGATATCACCCCAAACGTATGTGACATGTAGGTGAAGAGGGGTACTCATGCATAAGCATTACAACATGTCCATTCATTAATTCTTCCTATGATTTGTGAATATGCTTCGTTGTGTGCTTTCTGCTTGTTTTTGTTAAAAAGTGTTTGGCTGTTTACTTGTTTCTTTTTAAATGTTTTTACATTGCTGTTTTTTATCAATCTTTTCTTACTTTTATGTCAAAAATCCATAGAAAATCGAAAAAGTTTGATTGACTTTGTTAAGTTTTTTTCTCAAAACATGTTTTGCCTTGTACCTTTGTACTAATGGCTTAGTGCATCTACGAGCATAGCTTGTTTCTTATGCACTCATATCATTGTGGAAGAAATCTTGAAATCTATGTGATTGTTGTAAATAGAACTTCAAACTTGTCATGAATGATTCGTGAATGGTTTTGTTGATCTTGAGACATGCATAGACTTGTGCCTATATATCTTCCCACCTTTTATTTTATTGCTTTTAATTAAAGAGCTCACAAAATGTAAATTTCCAAATGAAAAGAGATATTGAGCTGCAAAAGCCTGTTGCACATACTAGTATATGACTAGGAAAAAAGGAAAGCGACCAAAAATAAAATTGTATGATGCCCAAAATGCCAAAGGCTAACTCATCAAAGTGAAATATCAAAAATTTCAAGCAACGATTTCACAATGAGATGTGTTGATTCAAAAAGATCAAATGATATGTTGAACATGGAGCCAAACGAAAAGCTTCAAAGATATTGTACTCAAGTTTGTGTGGGAGGTCATATATGCATATTTCTATAATCGAGATGGGTCACATTATCTAGTGCTAGTTGTGTATGCATTGATTGAATTGATCATTGAAGCTTCACATTAGACTAAGGACTATTTCATTTTTGATATTCACACACATCACACATGTTTATGTTCAATGAATGCTATATTCATTTGTATGATTGTACCTATTTAAATGTGTTTTCACATGCTTAATCTTTATTGATCAAACATCAAAAAGATTTTTGAGTGTTTTTAGTTGTTTTTGGAAAGTTTTTTTTTTTTTTTCACAAAAAGTGTCAAAATTTCAAAAACAGTGTTGCCCTATTCTGGCGGCTCAGTCGCGGGTTGGTCTAGTTACATGCCCTAGTCACAAACTTTACTCAGAGGGTTTTTGCGACTCATTGGCGACTCACTAGTAGGTAAATGCCCTAGTCGCGAAAAATACTTAGAATATTTTTCAAAATTTAAGTTTTTATGATTCTCGCAGCTCAGTGTGGCGACTTGTTCGCAAGTGGAAGGTCCAATTGTAAGGGGTACATAGAGATTTTCATGACTCACTTAGTAATTGTCTCGCAGGTAGACCTTCCAGTCACGAAAAACACTTAGAAAATTTTTCAGGAATCTTGGTTTCTAAGTATTTCGTGGCTTACCCTGGCAACTTGATTCAGTCGCGAAAAACGCGTGTTTTGCGCAAATTGGGCAGTTTTTTTAAAATCATTTTAGTTTTCCCTCGAATTTTTGTGACTGTTCATTGTCTTCCCCATTTCAAAACTCTCTCAAACTCATCGTGCCACTCTCTTAAACCTCCATTTGTGCATCATTTCAACACCAAATCTTCAAGAAAAAGGTATGGGTTTCCTATTTCTCGCTGCATTTTTCATGTTTTTGGTTGTATATTCTTGATTTGTGAAGTGTTTTGGGTTTTTGAGATATATGTGGATTCGAACATGGTTTGAGTTAATATTTGTTTGAGTGTTAGTGTCTTTGATGATTAGACACTTCTCTTATAGTTTTTTTTTTTATGGGGTTTGTCCTTTGTGTTGTGTTTCTTGAATGTGCTGTTCTATTCATATCATTTCATGGTAAAGGGTCACAATGACAGTTATTTGTGATAATGCAATATTCATTGTTCACTTTCTACTGAGTTGTCTATGGACAATCATAACTTTTGGTCACCATTTATTTTCTCAGATATTTATTGCATCAGTGTTGCTTATTCAACTTTTTAACTAACTTGAATCTAATCACGCTGATGATTGTGTTTTGTGGTCTCGCTCTTGGCTCTCTGCTATGTGTCTTGTCTTTTACAAATGTCGCGCCGTTCCTCTAAAGGAAAAGATATTGTAATTGAAGTTCCATCCCTTGTTGCTAAGAGAACTCATCACTAGACTCAGTCGTCTCAAGTTTTAAACAGTGACAGATTTAGGACTCTTGCTAATTCATAGACCTACTCACAAATTTTTATAAATGCTCATACAATTGTGGAACGTATAGTACAATTTGATTCATTGGGAGCAACATTTATCCCTAGGATTTTTGAATCAAGGGGTTGGGCTGATCTGTTCGCAATTTCGAAGACCCGATTGATGAATTGGTTAAGAAATTCTACTCTAATGCCAGGTACACTAGAGTAGAGTTGAAGTGTTGGGTAAGAGGATCAAAATTCTCCATCAATTCAGACTACATTGCTAAGGTTCTTCGCATCACTAGACCAGCAACTATGGACCTCACTCCATATGATGACCGACAACCTAAGTTACAAGAGATTCTTCAAGTTCTTGGACCTAATCATGAAGTTAAAAGCAAGGGCTCTTCTATAGGCACTGCACAGTTTTCACCGGAACTGACGACTCTGAAATTGATCATGTTCTCTAATCTCTACCCATTGTCCAACATTGCTTTCATCAATCTTGGAAGAGCATAATTTCTTTGTGATCTCATTTCTGGTGTACCGATTGACATTAGTGCCCGCATCTTTTAGACCATTGGGAAAGTAGTAGCTCGATCAGCAGCCCGAACATGTCTTTTTTTTTACAGTCTTACCATGAAGATTTTACTTCATAAAGGTGTCCGTTCACCAACAGATGGAACAATTATACTGCGGTCTCGACCAATATCTATATTGACTCTTCATGCAAGTAAGAGTCACTCCTTTAGGACACCTAAGAATGAGCCATCCACACATGCAACTCCACCAGCTCATGCTTTAGTTACAACTGTACAATCAACTGACATTCCATCTGTTCCTCCTGGATTTCAACTGGCCAAGCAAAGCTACTTGATTGAAAATGTGTTTCATCGGATCTCCGATTTGGAACGGCTTCTTCACTCCATCAACAACCAAACTCAAATGCGTCTCACAACCATTGATGGATGTTATTTAGCAAAAACTGGAAGATAGCCTTTAGCTATTCGTGCCAAAAAGGAGGAGAGCAGCACATAGCACAAGAATGAAAGGGAGTGTGCATACTGAAAGGGGGAGTTGTGTGCTCAAAAAGAGTTAATTTAGTTGATATACACTTACACATATATACTTGTCCTGTTTATAGTTATTTTTTGCTAGTTTTTATGAACTTCTGTGTGGATATGTTTATAATATTTTTGGGAAAACTTGTGGTTAACTGGTACACATATATAATTTTATGATGCTATTCAGTTTTTTATTTACTGTGTTTGTACCTGTTGCTTATGTAAGCTTTTAAGGTTTATGTACTCATGCTCTGTAGCTTAAGTACTTGATGTTAAATATCATGCATTTTCTTTAAGTATATCACTCTTGTGCCCTTTGTTGGATTTTATATCCTTAATGCAATTTCCTAGTGTTATTGCATTGGTTGAGTGTTGGACATACAAATTTTTCTTTGTAATTGAGCTTATTAGCTTGCATGTCTGGATGTTCATTCCATGTGTGAATGAGCATTGTGATCACTTTTCATAGTGATTGTTTGTTTTTGATCAAGCCTTGGTTTATTACCTGTTTTCATTATGCTTGATCGCATTGTGCTTGCTTTATATGCATTACAAGTTTTTTGCATACAATGATCATAGTGTGTTGTTGTGTTTTAGGAGATACTTGTTCTTACGGTTCAAGAGCTTCACAGATTCTAGAGTTAGGTGTGAATGAGTTTTGATCAAATGTTCCCAACTTACACATTAAGTCTAGAGTTTGTTGTAGGGTTTTGTCACGGAATAGCCAAACGTGGAGACTGTAAGGTTGAATTTAATCAACCATTGTATTGGCTTTATTCTGTGCCAAATTTTCTTGTAATTTAGCAATTAGTAACCTTGTATTTAGGTGGGAATCATGTAAGGGTAGTGAGTGAGAAAGTGTGAAGAAATGCTCAAGATTGTGCAAGATGCAGGCATTCGCAGCTTACTCGCGAGTGACTCGCGACTAGTAAGCCACCAAATGTAGTACACAAATGAAGCGTGTGAAAAGATGAACAATCGCGCCAGCTGGAGCACTACAGGAACAAAAGTCCAGCTTGGCCGTTCTGTTATCTCATGGCTTGAACTCACGACTCAGCCAAGTCGATAGGCCAAGCCACCAGACCATGTTTGGGAAAAATTGTCTTTTCGCATTCTCTTCTCACCCAAGTATAAATACCCCTTAAACCCACAAAATAAAGAGAGCTTCCAGAGAGAATTTTAAGAGAAACCCTAGAGAAAAACAAGATTGATTCATCCACAATCTTCACATAGAGACTCTTCAAATTCCTCTACTCTCATCCTCTCTATTATTACATCATTGAGAGGTTCCTACCCAAATCATTTTCTTACCATACTCATATCTATGAGAAGGCTTTTTGGTGTTTTAGGAAGCAATTAAGAAAGGACTGATGGTTATTGGTTAATGCTATAGGTTATAATGGAATCTGGTAAGCTAGAAAAGACAAAGGTTCAACATAACCTCGTTGGAGCAAGAAGTTTCGAGGGCTTAGGTACCTGGGTAGATTAGGCTTGGAGGGTCTATTGCTGTTCATGTATCCTAACTTCATTTTCTGGTGGATTATTGACTGCTTAGAGGGCGACAGAGAAGTTTTACGCCGAGGGCTTTGGTTTCTGTGTTGTCCTTGTGTTTGCATCTCTCTTTCCTTAATCTTTATCATTTAATTTCTATTGTGGATGTGATTTTAATTGGTTTAGATTGTTTATCTATTCTAGTGTAAGCTTGTTATCATTTTCCGCACATACATTGTTTGATATAAAGCTTGAATTGGTATTTTGTTGTTCGGGGGTCTGAACATTCATAATGTTTTATACACTATTTGAACATCATAAATAATCTTCAAAGATATTACTATTAATGAAAGGCTTAAAAGTTATACTTTTATCTCTTAGTGACTTGAAGTTTCTTTCCCTAGCTAGTGCCCTTGTAAATTAATGCATTTTATGTGGTGATAAGTGTTAAATAGATTAATTGTTAAATTAATGTTTTTTATATGATTAAGTGTTAAATAGAACCTCGGCCATGTTCAATTCCTCAGATCACATGCCTTGGGTAAATTAATGCCTTTTATATGGTTAAGCGTTAAATAGAACCTTGGCCATGTTTGATTCCTTGGATCATATGCCTTGGGTAAATTAATATTTTTTATGTGGTTAAGTGTTAAACATAACCTCGGCCATATTCGGCTCCTCAGATCACATGTCTTGGGTAAATTAGTGCTTCTTAATTGGTTAAGTGTTAAACAGAACTTCAGCCATGTTTGATTCCTCAAATCACATGCTTGGGGTAAATTAATGCTTTTTATGTGGTGTTAAGTGTTAAACAAAACTTCGGCCATGTTCGATTCCTCGGATCACATGCATTGGGTAAATTAATATTTTTTATGTGGTTAAGTGTTAAACAGAACCTTGTCCATTTTCGATTCCCCGGATCACATGCATTGGGTAAATTAACACTTCTTATTTGGTTAAGTGTCAAACAAAACCTAGGTTATGTTTGATTCCTCAGATCACATGCCTTGGGTAATCTAGCGCTTCGTAATTGGCTAGATGCTAACCAAACCTCAGCTATGTTTGATTTTTTACTCTAAGTGTTTGATGTGTCCTTGGCCTTTGGAGGCTTTGTAGACCCAAAGGTGAACTTAAAATAACACTTGTTGGAATAGGCTAAACATCTAAAAGCGATTGAGTTATGAAAAGAAAAGAAAGAACATAATTGTGCAAACAAGTAGGCTAAAGTTGAAATCTCTTTAATTGATATCAGAAAATTACAAAGTACAAGTTAAAAATAAATAAATAAATAAATAAAAACTAGTATAATCTACTCTTGTTCAAAGGAGGATAACAAAAACAAAAGAGGGGGAAATGAAGGGAAAAGAACCTCCTCTCTAGGAAGTGTTCTTCAGGTTGATATCTCCTTGTACCTTTTCACCTCTTTTAGTAGGCTATGGAGCCGAAATGGCAGGCTTAGAAGTAGCTTGGAAAACTAGAATAGCTGGCTTGGCAGTAGCCTAGGAAGATGAAGCAGATGGCTTGGTAGTAACTTTAGAAGTAGGGATAGCTGGCTTATCAACTGGCAAAGGAACCACAGCAACTGACTTCTCAGTAGGCTGAGGAGTTGAGGTAGTAGCACCTGTTACCCCAACAGTGATTGGAGCAACTTCCCTCAAAGTTGGGGGGTAAATGACCTTCTCAGACTTCCTCAACTTAGACTTGAAGGTAATAGTTGTAGCAAACTTCAGTGACTTGAGCCCTCAAAATCTCTTCTATCTCTTTCACGCTTATGTCGTACCCAACTTGCTTGGCCTTTGCAGCTTCCTCTGCCTTGCCATCCAGTTACTTTTGCTGGGCCTCAATTTTCTTGTGGGTAATGGTCAATTTCTCCTCGGCCTTTTAGAGATGCTAGCACTGCTCCTCGGCCTGCTTCTCAGCCCCCACCAAAGTAGCCTCGGCACTTTTCCTTTCCCTTTCAGCTTCAGTAAGCTTAAGAGTAAGGTATTTGCTTTTCTTTTTAGCATTCTCTAGGGTCTTCACTGCCAACGTCCTGTGTGACTCTTCATCCTTCAGCTTAAAGTAAGCATGATCAACCCACTCCTCAGTAATATGAGCTACTTGGACCGCCTAGGTGAACAAAAAAAAAAGGAGTAAAGTTAATTAAAAAAAGGGGGGGTGTTACGAAAATTATACACCTACCATGGCAAGATACCTCTAGGGTCAAGAAGACCTCATGCTTCTTCAAACTCCTTAAATCTGTCATGTCTTGAGGAAGTAGTAGCGCTTACTCCAACGAGTTGGCCACATAGCCAGTTTTCCCTTATTGAAAATCCCTAATAGAGAAGTCAACAGGCAATGGGGCTCCATCCAACTCCAGGGTTAGGTTCCATATTGGCACCTTAGTGTGGCAGTCTGGTGTGACCCTAGTACGAGAACCCTTTGTAGAGCTCCTTCTTTGTTGCCTTTTGGCAACCTTAGCCCCTTTTGGAGGCTTCGGATCCTTAGAAGGTTTAACCTCACCCTCTTTCGACATCTCCTTCCCAGCCTTCTAGTCCCTTTTCCTTTTCTTTTCTAAAGGTTCAATAGGGAAAGCCAGTGATTGAACAGAAGTAGGGGGATGAGGATTGACCGCCACCTCGGGTGTAACACCCTTTGCATAAGACTCCAACAGAGCCAATAAGTTAGGGTTCCTCTTGTTCAATACCATTACTTCAGGAATGTTGGTGGATTCCTGATTACTACTTATATGAACAGTAGATTGATGGCTTAAACTGGTACCCGAGGATTCAACAAACTCAGGCTGATCAAACACACTAAAATCCTCCTCTAAGTCTACAAATTTAGGCTCTGGAGTAGGTTCTTCTTGCTCTTTTCTAGAAGGAATAACTTCCTCCTTGGCTTGTAGAATCTTGGCTATCTGTTGATCAATTAAAGCAACGTTATGAGTTCCTTCCTCGTGGGACCAATGAGAAACCCAAGAACAACAACGTCAATTTGAAGCAATTGAAAATCCTTGGCCTTGATTATGTGCTTAAGAGCCTGGAAACTAGAAGAAATAGGGGTGTACCTGAGGATAACATGGGTGACTGTAGACACTCGATTTTGCACCTGTGATTTAATCAAGGAAGATGACTGGAGTGGCCATCCATGTACCCCCAAAAAAAAAAAAAAGGTCATACTTGCATCACATGCATCATTTTATTCTTGCATCACATGCATCATTTTGCCTTTGCATTACATGTATTAATTCATTCATTTCATATCATAAAAATTATCTTCAAATTCTAATAGTCGCAATGGTGTTTCCAATTTCCAAATCAGACCATCGGATCAAAAGATATCGCATGATCAAGTTTGCACAGTCAGCATGCTTTGTGTCTAGGTAGAATCGACTACACATGATCAATTTAAATTAATTATGATTGGTTAAAAAAATTAAAAGTACTTAAATAATTTGTGATTGGTAGATAATTAGTGTTTAAAATAGGGATGCATGCATGGGAATAAAAAGGATGATTGGATAACAATAAACTAAGGATAATTTGAACTTTATCACGATTTATTTTAAGGTATTATCTTCAAGATAATTATTCTTAAAAAAGCCTGAATTATCCAGAAAAGAGACAAAAAAAAAAATCATAAACGGAGGTTGAAAACATGTCTAGGTACAAGGACCGGCCAAAAAACCCTAGAAGGAGAGACTAAATGGCACCCGAACACGAAAATGCGCTCGGCCTCCAAGGGCCAATTCGGCACTTTTGGAGTGCTGAACGGCACTCTAAAAGTGCTGAACTGCCATCATGTGGGCTTTGGCCCAACGGCCTTCGGGAGATGATAAGGCACACCCTTTTCGACTTTTTCAAAAAAGGATGCGTCCGGATTCAAACCCTAATTGTTCGTGCCTATTTTTAAGAGTCCTCTGAGCTCTATAAATAGAGACTAAACCTCATAATTCAGGACCTTTTTTCCACGCTCTGAGAAGTATACATTTTTTACTCTCAAACCACACATATTTTCTGATCCTCTCTATGAGTGTTGCTGCAAAATTAGGGTTTTTAGGTTTCAAACAGAAATAAACAATTTTTTTTTGAACCCTAAAACATCCTTTCAAGAACAAAGCGTGCTCGTGCAAGAGTTTATTTCCTTCACCCTTCTCTTGTGATGAGATGATGCATATTATACATCTTTCTTTTTCAAATATCTATGAATTGTTAATTGTCCTTTTGTTTAAGGCATGATATTTTCTATACGATTGTTATAATCCTTTTCTTGAATGTCAATAAAGTTGCATGTGAGAAATTATTTTCTTAAACCAAAATAGATATGCATCTTTATAAGGTGTAGATCTGAATTTTTATTAAAACAAAACAGATCTGCATCTTTATAAGATGTAGATCTAATTTTTTCTAAATACAAAAACTGATTTGCATCTTTCTTAAGATGTAGATTTGAGTTTTCTCAAAGAAAAAGAGATCTGCATCTATATGAGATGCAGATATAAATTTTTCTCAAATCTGATTTTCTTGATACATGCTGATAGGCCACAAACTGAATGACCCCTTGTGATAAAACCAATTAATTAATTAGCTAAGTTTTTAATTAATCAATTTATCATGCAATTGCGTGGAATCACAAACAAATCACCAAAAACTAAATATGCAGCAGAAATTAAATAATACGATGATTTGTTTACGAATGGGGAAAAACCTCGCGGCAAAAACCCCACCGGGTGATTTTCAGGTCACCACTCCCGAAACTCCACTATTATCAAATCAAGCGGTTATAAGTAAAGGAATCCCAAGTACCTTACCAACCTACAGTTGAACCCTTACCTCAATACCTAATTGGACTTGATCTGTAGTGACAGTTCCCACCTTTGATGCACGGCTCCCAAGTACGTGACTAACCTATGCGCGGATCCCAGTACACGACTTCAGAACACTAACTAAGGAAGAAAGGTTGGCTGCAAAGTTCTTGAGTTCATCCTTTATGATGAATAGCAGGAAGATGCTTGGTTACAAAACCCTACGGTGCAAATACACAGCAACTTCTTGAAGGAAGATGAACTAGGTTAAGAACTTTGTCTTTTGATCATAATTTGCTTGAACAGAGATTGCTCAATGATATTGCAACTTGTGTCACACTTGACAGCTCTTAAAACAAACCTTTTATATGTTTAGGGTTAGAAGAAAAGAAGGCCCAAAAACATATTCACGGATCCCAAGAAAATCAGATTGGAAATCTGAGATTTTAAATCTCGACAGATAGCAGGTGTCGAGGTAGTTGTCGAGAAGGTGTCGAGCTTTAAAAACTTTGCACTTCAGCTTGCTTTTTCTTGAACAGACTTGATGACTTTAATACTTGACCTTGAAACCTTGTTTCTTGAAGTATTAAAAACACCTAGAACTACCCAATTACAAGTAGAGTGCGTTTTGTCAAAGGATTAGCCAATTTACATAAATAAGTGACATATGTTCTTAACAAGTGAAAACATATATGTCCTAACAATCTCCCCCTTTGGCAATCCGTGACAAAACCACAACAAACAAATGAGCATATGAGAGAAGTCATAAATCACTCAACTCATATTCACTTGTTTGAATACAATAAAATCTATCCTAACACAAACTCTTGAAAAACTTTGCAAGAAGAGAGTTTATGGCAAGTAGACTTTGACAACCTGTATTTCTGAAACATTTTAAACAAAACTCATCAAGGCATCTTGTGTGAAACAGAAATAAATAGATTGCATACAAGTATAAAGAACATGTGTATAAAGATAGAAAAGAAACAACACATGAAGAGAGAGGTGAAAGAAACATACATCCACATATATAGAAAATAAGTACAATGTATGTAAAATGGTCAAAGGACCTCATATACATGATCAATGTATCTAAAAGGTAAGAAAAGAAAAGATACATATAAAGCCTCACTACATCCCTCAGAAAAGTCAACACTCCCCCTATCAAAAATGTCCTATACTAACTCTCTCCCTAAGATGACTACTCTCATAACCCCAAAACTACTCCCTCTTTTTGTCACAAGTGACAAAGGGTAGAGTGTCATGTAGACATCTCATCAGCAGAGCTAGCATTCCCATCATCATCATCATCATCATCATCATCCTCAGAATCTGAAGCTGCTGGAGTAGGTGGTGAAGGAGTAGCCTCTGGAGCAAATCCACCCATAGTCGCCTGCCGTCGTGCAATACGACTAACACGAACATTCACTTGATACAACTCAGCAGAGAGTGTATCAAGATGAGTGTCCATGTGCTACAGCTGCGCCATAATATCTCCTAGAGATACATCGCTCGAAGAGGAAGAAGGAGCAGATGTAGATGGAGCTAATCTGGATGGAGCCGAACGGGAGGGAAGAGTGGCGTCCGGCTGTCTCAACCTGAACTGCACCTCACTACGTTTTACGGTAGCGGCATCTATGGCAGATATGTGTGTAAAATGGTCGGACACAGGAAAGGGAATGGAAAAATAGCGTAAGATCCTCGTGATAGCGGAAGGAAAGATGAGCTTATCACGGGACACCAAATCAAAATAGACATCTATGATAGACAGGATGAAGTGAGAAGGAAAGTTTATGGTAAGATGCTCTAAAAGTGATAGCAAAAATCGAGCACGAGACTCTGTGATAGAGTTATAGTGAGAAAGAGGATGGAGAACAAAAGTCATCACCATATTGATAAATCTAGGACCTTTAGCAAAAGGCCTACATGATGTGAATTGATGCTCACCCCAATCAGCAGGGTGCTAACAAAAGGCGGAGATGAGCTCATCTTTGGACACAGTCCTCAGATGCTCACAAGAAGGATAGTCAGGAAACTCTATCCTAGGAACCTTAAGCACATCCGCAACTAGCTGCGGTGTGATAGGGATGCGCGTACCTCGAACACGAGTGAAAAAGAGAGGTATTGAACGATCTATCCTGTGCATGTTGGAGTAGAACTCCTGTATCAGCACGAGAGGGCAAGTGACCAGGATGTTACACAGTGATCCCCATCCCCTACTGTGAATGACAGAGGGAAGGTCAGTATCAGCGAAGTGCGCTAGAATGACTTGGCATTCCGAATGAACACCTTGTCTAGAAAAGTTCTCCGAAAATGCCTTATGGGCATCTCCATCACAGAACTGAAGGTTAAAGGGAGCAGAATCAGAAAAAGTAGAAGCTCTAGAATGCAGAGGGTTCCGAGCAGGAGTGGATTTACGTTTGGGTGCCATAGACACTACTAACATAAAAGAATGAGAGGGAGAGAGAGGAAAACACTTAGAAAAGTTCCCAAAACAGTTCAAATATGACAAATATATTGAACAACAAGTACGTATGCATGAGAATGCATGAGCATGTGACATGCAAAACAAAAATTGCATCATGGGCTCAGCCCAATCTAGTCCTATCAGCACACAGCATATAGCACACATCTAAATGCATGTAAATATCATTATAATGCACATGAAATGCAATGTATGACATTTTAAAAGCATTTAAGTGAAAACCCAACCCAAAATTCAAGAAACACTCAACAATTTTGAAAAACCCCAAAAATTTAAAAAAATCCCAAAACCTAGGTTTTAAAACATGCAATGCATGAAAGAGGAAGGGAAAAATGATCTTACCAAGTGATTGAAGCAAGGAATGGTCAAGATCCAAGTGGGTTGGAAGATTTGAGTGAGAGAAATGTGTTTGGAAGAGAAAGAGCCACGGAGAGATCAAGTGAGAAATGAGAGAAATCGTGATCAGACCTTAAATAGACACCTCAGTAATTCTCGATAGCTGAGGTGTCGAGAGATATCGAGGAATTTGTCGAGAAAGCTATCAAGAATTTGGCCGTCGACAGATGGAGGTATCGAGATGCAAGATAAATTTCAAATAAGAGATGCTCGATCGATCGCACAGGTGTCGAGGAGGTATCGACGAGATAGAAGATTTCTTGATCGATCCACAAGGTGTCGAGAAAGAAGACACAAACACAACAAGTGAATCTCGATCGATCCATCAGGTGTCGAGAATCTATCGAGGGGACAGAAACTTTCTCGATCGATCCATTAGGTGTCGAAGAGGTGTCGAGATTGCAATAAGAAACAGCTTGAGAAGTTCGACAAATGACCAGGTATTGAGGAGGTGTCGAGGAGGTGTCGAGCCAGCAGTAAAAAGCAGTTTTTTGAGAAGGGAAAAACACAGACATGAATGCAATCCAACACACATCTCAACTAAAGATCCACTCAATATATAAAGCTCTCAAAAACATCTCTCAACAAAAATTTAAGCACATGGATCCTTCAAAACACACACACACACTAAACAAGTCTAACCAATTTTATTTTTCAAAAACAAGTTATGACAGTTTAGTGAGCATACATTAGCACATGTAAAACCTTTGTGATGGCCAAATCACATTGTACGTGCACATGTATCAAAAGTAGCAAAGAATATGGCGTGTTGTGTGTGAAAAACATCGCAAGATTGCATATGTGTATACATGTTATGATGATCTGAGATATTAGAAAATAACTTTAACTCACACACAATCATAACTGTTTGATGGGGACTATCACCTTCGAGGTACATCATATAACTCCCACATCTTCTAGAATACACGCTTGCAACCATATTTAAAACATTTTTAATCTTTTTGCTTTTTATTTTCTTTGCATGTTTTCTTTTATTTTAGCATATCATGCATGGGCACATAAAAGAGAAAAAAGAAATACCCAAGATGTTAAGCATTTGACATCGTACTTTTACTATGCCGAAGCATACGAATGTCTTTGACACTGCACTTTTGCTATGCCGAAGCATACAGGTGTCATATTATGATTGGCGGGTAACAGTGGTGAGATGGTTATTTATGCCTTTCTCTTAGAATTTTCTAGTCCTACTCGTCAAAAAGAGTGATATGAGTGTTAAGTTTTAAGAGATAACCTAATCTTACTCATCACAAACAGGAGCCACAAAGCTCACTTGCTTAGTTGTGCATAGAGATACTCATCTAAGCTACAAGAGATACAAAGTTTAGAAAACTTTGTTTCATTGGCCATCCAAGGTACACAAGTACCAAAGTACACAGAACACGCACTGTTTTTTGTATTTTTTCGATTTTTCAAAATTTTTTAAATTTTTTTTTCAAAAATAAAATAAACAAAACTGAAAGTAAACACGCAAAACATGTTAACAAAGCAAAGCAAAAACTAGACTGACTCAGCAGAAAAGCAAAACACATAAGCAATGCAACAAACAGAAAAACAAGAAGGGAAAAGAAAGTGATGAAATCACTTAAAGTCCTTTTTCTTCTACACCTTGGAAGAGCCTTTCCTTTGATTGAATCCTTGAACCGGCGGTGAAGGGGAAGAATTTAAACTGTTCAAGTTCGAAAGGAATATGAGGGCTTTCAGAAGATCTCCAAGAGGAGCAAGAGAGGATTGAAGCTGATTTTGGCTTCCAGATGCTATCATGCCATTGCTCTGTTGAGTGGCTAACCACTTATAGCAATTTGGTCTAGTATGACCGGTAGCTCCACAATGATGACAGAGATGCTGCTTCTTTTGTTTAGGCTTTTGAGAGTTAGCTTTCTTAACCCTAGGGTTTTTAGGATCTTTCTTATCTTGCTTAGGGGGTGGTCCTAAGATAGATTTACCCTTGTCTAAGTTCTCACTTGCTAATTCAGTTTTAACATCAATATTCTCAATTTCAGTGTTATTAGCAGGAGGAACAAAAATAGTATTGCTAGTAGAAGCAGTATAAGAGAAAGAAAGACCATACCCTAAACCAGTTCGATCCGAAGCAGATTTCTGATTGCTAAGCATCTCATCAAGCTTTGCACTTGAAGTCCTCTCTAGTTGAGCTCTTACTTGAACTAGCTCCGCTTCAAGCTTCTTGGTCTTCTCAGCCAAAAAGTTGTTTTCAAATTTCAGTGCTCCAATAGTTTGATTCACCTCATCAAACTTTGTGGACAACTCTTCACGATCAAGTTCCACATCACTGAGCTTCTTGGTGGCCAGTCAGCCTATATAATTTCTCATGCTTTTTAGAGAGCTTGTACAGCTTCTCATAAGATAAATGGATATCATCTTGATCATCCATCTTCTCAAATTTTGACTCCACCAGTTCTTCTTCTTCATCCACTTCTTCAACAATCCCTTCAGCAGGATTAACTGTGGTAGTGAAGGCATTTAAGATTCCGTTATCCTCATTGTCGGAATCATCTTCAGGCTCAGTGTCACTTAGAGTTGCAGCAAGTGCCTTGCTTTTCCCAATGCTCTTGAGATATGTAGGACACTCATGTTTCATGTGTCCGAATCCATGACACCCAAAGCACTTTGGTCCTACAAGAACAGTGTACTAACCGCCATCCTTAGCATCCTTCTTCCCTTTGTCTTGGCTTTTAAATTGAGAAGAACTGATGCCTGCGGTCTTTGTCGAAGCTCCTTCCACTGGCATTTTTTATAAACTTCTTGAACTGCCAGGTGATGTAGGACTTCATCTTGGAATCTTCATCATCGAAAGACTTATCTGTATCACTGCTCTTTGCCTTCAAGGCCATGCTTTTGCCTTTACTTGACTTGCCAATCCTAAATAACCCTATCTCATAGGTTTGCAAGTTTCCAACCAGCTCAGTCAAAGAAATCTTGTCAATGTCCTTTGATTCCTCTATCACAGTAATCTTGGCATGGAATCTCTCAGGTAGAGATCTGAGCACCTTTCTTACAATCTTGGGTTCAGGGATGGTTTTCCCAAGATTGAAGGCTGAGTTTACTATGTCCTTGAGCTTGGCATAGAACTCATTAAACGACTCATCCTCTTTCATCTTAATTTCTTTAAAGCTAGTAATGAGCCTCTGAAACTTTGAATCTTTGACAGCCTTTGTTCCTTTATAGGTTGTCTGGAGGATGGTCCAAGCCTCCTTAGCAGTTTCAGTTGAGGATATCTTTTTGAACTCCTCATTGGTGACTGCGCTAAATAGGGAATTTAACGCTCTGCTGTTGAAGTTTGCCGCCTTGATCTTAGCATCATCCCAATCGGCCGGTTCTTCTTTTGGCTTAGTCCAGCCAATCTCTACAGCTTGCCACACATTTTCATCTAAAGACTGCAAGAAAGCTCTCATGCATACTTTCCAATATGCATAGTTAGTGCCATTAAATAAAGGAGGTATAATTAAAGATTGTCCTCTATCCATGACAGGCAGGGGTCAATGGATCAACACAGCAAAGATTAAACCCTAATCAGAGTGTGCCTGCTCTGATACCACTTGATAGGCCACAAACTGAATGACTCCTTGTGATAAAACCAATTAATTAATTAGCCAAGTTTTTAATTAATCAATTTGTCATACAATTGCGTGGAAGCATAAACAAATCACTAAAAACTAAATATGCAGCAGAAATTAAATAACACGGTGATTTGTTTACGAATGGGGAAAAACCTCGCGGCAAAAACCTCACCGGGTGATTTTCAGGTCACCACTCCCAAAACTCCACTATTATCAAATCAAGCGGTTACAAGTAAAGGAATTCCAAGTATCTTATCAACCTACAGTTGAACCCTTACCCCAATACCCAATTGGACTTGATCTGTAGCGACAGTTCCCACCTTTGATGCACGGCTCCCAAGTACGTGACTAACTAATGCGCGGATCCCAGTACGTGACTTCAGAACACCAACTAAGGAAGAAAGGTTGGCTGCAAAGTTCTTCAGTTCATCCTTTATGATGAATAGTAGGAAGATGCTTGGTTACAAAACCCTACGGTGCAAATACACAGCAACTTCTTGAAGGAAGATGAACTAGATCAAGAACTTCGTCTTTTGATCACAATTTGCTTGAATAGAGATTGCTCAATGATATTGCAACTTGTGTCACACTTGACGGCTCTTAAAACAATTCTTTTATATGTTTAGGGTTAGAAGAAAAGAAGGCTCAAAATCATATTCACGGATCCCAAGAAAATTAGATTGGAAATTTGAAATTTTAAATCTCGACAGATAGCAGGTGTCGAGGTAGCTGTCGAGAAGGTGTCGAGTTTTAAAAACTTTGCACTTCAGCTTGCTTTTTCTTGGACAAACTTGATGACTTCAACACTTGACCTTGAAACCTTGTTTCTTGAAGTATTAAAAACACCTAGAACTACCTAATTGCAAGTAGAGTGCGTTTTGTCAAAGGATTAGCCAATTTACATAAATAAGTGACATATGTTCTTAACAAGTGAAAACATATATGTTCTAACACATGCAAATTGTTGAAATAAAGAAAGAGATCATAATCTCTCCCAAAATAAACACAAATTGCTCTTTAGTACTCCTTTCAGTATATTAAAATAAACACAAACACGGAAATACATAATTATGTAATGCTGTGTTTGTGTTTATTTTAATTCATGATTGCATAAATTTAGATTATGCGTGAAGTTTTATTTTTAGAATTTAAAAAAAAAAAAATATAATAAAACAAATATGAATTTTTGTCATCAAAAATCACTTTTTTTTTATATATAACAAAATAGATCTGAATTTTTATCATCACAAAACCCTTTTCTTTTACATCCCGTAATGTAGATTTGAGATTTTGACAAATCAAAATCTTTTTTTTAACAATAAAAACAGATCTAATTTTTTCAATAAAAGAAGAGATTTCATCCATACATAAATTTGTGTGATTTAATTTTTCATTAACATGTTCAACATATCTTGCATGACATGCATAGTGTAGTACATTGATCACAAGAGTCTAGAAGACCAGACTTTGTTTGGGCGGAATGGGTGCCTAATACCTTCCTATTCCATAACTTAGCCTCCGGATTTAGGTTTTTGGTTTAGTAGATCTAGCCTTCTCTTCATTTGTTTTGGGTAGAATGCAACTAGGACAACAAGCCATGTAAATATTTGGTAGATTGTAACTAGGACCTAAAGTTATGTAACTTTTCAATTTTCCAGATACGTAATTTTTACTCAATCAATGAATGAAACTATTTAGTCATATATTTTGTAATTAGTATTTTTTTTTTCTTATTTTTTTGATTAAAGAAAAATAAGTGGCAACTCCACATCACTTACACAAAAAGAAAGGCGCCCCAGAAGGTACCTGAATCTCTTTCTTAAGGGACACGTCTCTCACAATGATGACTTCACTGGGGATGTCAAGGGCTAAGCTTCGTATGAGACTTAAGTGACCAAATACGTACTTTTGTTTTACATGGTCTTGCATGATATAGTTGTTTGTTTGTTTCTTTATGTTTGATGGGATGTTGTATTTTGGTATATGATATTTTGTTGTTTGTTTTGGTTGTTAAAATCTTTCCCTAACTGTCATAGTGTGTGACATCCAAACAACAATGTTAGCACCCCTTTCAACAATTCAAGTACCCAGAGGCAAACTCACCAACTCATAGCCCAAAGTCACTGGATCATTTCCTATTGACTATAATGGACAAACCATGCCGCTTAAAGCAACACAATGTTCATTACATTACAAGTTAGGAGGTGTAACGTCCTAGCTATGGGAAACAATGAAACAACAAACCCACCCTACAACATAATGACTTAGAACCTATCCTTAGGTCAGTCCTAATTAAAATTGCATTGCATGTTGTGTGTGTTTGTTTTGATTGATTGATGGATGTGGATGGGGTCTTAGCTATGATTAACCTGACCAAGCCTATCATTAGGGGAGAATCTAGTTAAGTCCGACACTCAAGCTAGTAGCTCCAGCTCCAAGCCTGTCACTCCCATCATAATACTAAAACCTTCAAGCATAGAAGACACTCCACTACTACAACATCACAACCCCATGTTTGACCTCCAAGAGAGTTCAAGCCACAAGAAGTTTGAAACCCCTGGAAATATGGTAGAAGAGGGAGAACACCCAAACCCAGAGGAACTTATGAACATGCAAGAGTTACTTAACACTATGGTAGCTAGTTAGATTTAGCTGAGGGAAGATATGAACTGTATGATGCAACCATTTCAGAATTTGAAGAACAATCAAGAGGGCGACAATACTGATCATGATCCACTAGCCCTAGAGAGTGAGAAGAAGATTAATGAAATGATGAATAAAATGGAGGAGATGATTAGAAGATCCTACAAGATGGAGGAACTTATGGATTATGATTCTCTTTCCCTATTCCTTAATGCAAGGCTGCCACAAGATGCCACATCAAGACAAGTTTGATGGGATCGGCTGCCCAAAGTCTTATCTAAAGATGTATATGAGAGCTAGGCAGTCCTTAGGTGTAACCAAGGAAGTACCTGCTCAGATGTTCCAAAACACATTGACCGGAGCTGCTCCTAGATGGTTCCTCAACCTGGATGATGCAAGAGCAAGAAGTTGGGAGGACATCTGCCGAGAGTTTCACTAGCAATACAAGTACAATATAGAAGTGGACAACATAAGAAAAGACCTTGAGATTACCAAGCAAGAGCCGAAAGAATCCTTCTTTACTTTCATCACCAAATGGAGAGCCAAGGCTGCATAGATGATGAGTAGGCCGATTGAAGAAGAATAGTTAGCCATGGTTGTAAAGAACTTATTGCATGTATGCCATAAATATTTGTTGCACAGTATTTCCCCAATTTCAAAGCTTTAATTACTGTCGAAACTCAAACTGAAGATGTTATAAACAATGTTACTATAAAAACTAATGACCGCCCAAGGTTTAGAAAGAATCTAGGATCTAATTCTAAGACTGGAGAGGTTTCCAATATTCATAAAAATTATCCTTATCAATTGATTACACCCATTGCACCTATGAAATTACCCCAAGGGCCTAGACCCAAGAGAAAATTTCATGAGTTATACATGCCCATGAGCCAAGTGTTTGATAAGCTAAAGGCAAAAGGGTTACTGAAACCCTAAGACCCAAGACTAATTCCAAACCCCTTGCCCTCAGGATTGGATATGAATAAAAGATGTGCCTACCACCAAGTACCTGGTCATGACACTAACCGCTGTTTCACCCTTCATCATGCAATTCAAGACCTAATAGACAATAAAGTGATTGCGTCACCTATAAGGCCTAGCATCACTAACAACCCCTTGCACAATCACAATTTTAGGAAAGGACAAAGGGTTAATTGTTTGATGACCGAAGAAGATAATAAGGAAGACCCGTTCGATTTGATCTAAGACCTACTCTAGTGTTTCATGATGACGTGGGAAGAATTAATGGATAGAACCTCTACTACCGTCACAGGATATGACATATGGAATGAAGTACTAGAATAGGAAAACACCAAACATCCACAAATGGGGGAGACACTTCAAACTCCAAGAGAACAACCAAACACCCATAAACGATGGGAGACACTTCAAACCCCAAGAGAATAGCCAAACATCCACAAACGGGGGGAGACACTTCAAACTCCAAGAAAACAACCAAACATCCACAAATAGGGGGAGACACTTCAAACCCTGAGACACTGATCCCCATGATTTAACTAAAATTACCCACATCACAAGGGGGGGGGGGGGGAGACACTTCAAACCCCACATTTAGAGACCGATAACCCAGTTAAAGCTCTGAACAAATCCACTCAACAAACACCTACTAAAAAAGATAAAGTCTTCAAGCAACTACAGAAGACACAAGCCAACATATCCTTATGGGGTTTACTCATGGCCTCATACAAACACCGATAAAACCTAGTAGACTTGCTCAACCAAATCCAAGTCCCAACAGCCATAACCTTCAATGATCTGAATGCTATGATTGGGTCCATAAATAGGAAACTCACCATTTCCTATTTTGACAAGGATCTGATCAAGAAGGGGAAGCGCCACAATGATCTGTTGCATATCATTGTGGATTCCATGGGGAAAATGATACCAATGGTTTTAATAAATAATGGAAGTGCCTTGAATGTTTATCCTTTGAAGACTGCAAGCTGCCTTGGCCTGAGCATTGAAGACTTTGTGTCTACTGATTAACATGTGAGGGCATACGACAACAATAGAAGAGAAGTCTTGGAAACCATAACATTAGAGCTTACCATCAGACTGATGGTCAAGAAGGTGGATTTTTAGGTCCTTAATATGCTCCTTGGGCAACCATGGATCCATGACACAGAAATTGTATCTTCTTCCATGTATCAAAAGGTTCAATTTCCAGATGAAGGGGCTATTACGACCATCTATTGAGATACTTTGACTGTGCTTAAACCCATTTATGGTATTGATTCGAAGAAGGAGCCATTGACCTTGGATGGCTTTGAGATCAAGAAGCCAGGCTTTGAAAAGAGAGAAGAAGAAGTTGAAAAGATCCGAATGGACTTTGCTCCATATGGTAACAACGATGTGGTAGCAACGATGAGAAGGATGAACTACCTTCCTAGGATGAATTTAGGGAAAGCTGTGAAGAAACCAACTGTTCAAGACTTGGCAATTCCTACTACCACACCACTTTTTGAGTTAGGCTATAAGCCCACTGATGATGATTTGTTAGAGATGGAAGTGAGAAAGATGGCCTGAGCCAAAGCCAAAGCAAAAGGACTCCCTTGTCCTTTAGAACCTCTAAAGCCCTACACTCCTACGCTGAATGGGAAGTTTTATAAGTTGGAGAAAGTCAACGTTATTAGGGATTCCCAGAACCGAGATTTGATCCTATAACAAAGACAATGGTGCCCGGTTTTGAGATACTACTCGATTGTCACAATAACACTCCAAAATTGAAGAAGGAAGATACAACCTAGGTCCCTATTGATTGGGCTAAACACATGGATCCTGATGCCATGACTACGCTCCTTGGGATCATATCTACAACATAGAAGAAGAAGAATATTGGGAGGTCTGCCAGCATACATTGAAGAGCCCATATTAGCTAAGACCTAATGATAAAGACGAGGAAGGGGGAACAACCCCTAATAATGATGAAGATAAAGGTGATGACAAGAGTGATAGTAGTGGTGACAACAGTAGCAATGATGGTGGACATGGTGATGATGATAACAACACCAATAGTGATGACAACAGTAATGGAAGTTACGATAGCCTATAAAGTGGAGATGATTGGGGTGAACCCCCTAGTGATAGAAAAGATGAAGACGCAAACCTATTCTATGAGGAATATGATAGTGATGTGGACTATTATGATCAAGATATTGAAGATGATATTGAAACTAACAGGTGGAGCGACATTGATAGTGAACAATACAGGTTGATAAATGTGTTAGAGGATGCAAGAAAGGAATATGCACAAGCCAACCAGATGTATAATGAAGAATATCCCTATAGGCATCTTTCAGATTGGAGTGATATCACCAATGTCAACTCAAGGTCTAGCCTTAGGTATGACAAGCATGGAAGTGAGATTCCGGAATTGGGGTCATATTATGAGTCAGAACCAAGTATAGTAACCTTACATACTATAGAGGATGATGACATAGATGCCAGGTTGGCTGCTTTAGACCAAAAACTGATGGTCCATAGTCTCAGAATCATGACACTTGAGAATGTTGAATGTAATAAGGGGAGAATGGAAGGAAGTGAGCCAGAGTATCTCCCTCAACCCAGTGATTTGGGCAATAGAGGCAAGTATAAGCTATTTGATGAATGGATGGATGGTATAGGGTGCTTGGATGCTCTTGTGGCCGACAAGTCCACAAATATGGAGGTTGAAGAAGAAGCTATAGATTATATGGATGTAGATCCTATGGTACTAATGTTGAAGGAAGAAAAAGCTTACTGGGAGCCACCTGCCATTGTGGAAGCCAAGATCGAGTTGAAGAATTGGGCATAGGAGGGAGCTGCCCACCCCATAGAGGACTCCGTGAGAAAAATAAAGACCGTCAAGTTAGTCACTTTCACCAAGAAGATCAAGACCCCAAGCCAGCCTTTCCTGCCAAAAACATTGTTTATGTTCCTATTAAGTCTATTTCTACTAGTGTTTCTATTCTTGTTAAGTCTATTTGTGATAGTTTTCTAGTTAAGTCTATTAAGTCTGTAGAGTCTGTTAAAAACTCTTTCCCTTTTAATATGATTTATGATTCTGCTTATTTGCTAGCTTTGAATGTTTTTATTTCTGAAATTGGTAAAGAAAATCATAATAATAAGGAATTAAAACATGGATACCTAGAACCTATTAAAGAAGAAACCCTACCCATTAACTTGGGAACTGATGATGAACCCAAAATGATCCAAGTAGGCAACACCCTAACCGCCTTAGAGAAAGATGCATTAGTGGCACTTCTAATAGAGTTCAAAGAGATCTTTGCCTGGTCATATGAAGACATGCCTAGGATTGATATAAATATAGTACAACACTACGTTCCAACAGATCCAACCATGAAGTCGGTCAAGCAGAAGTTGAGAAGAATGAAGCCAGAATAGACTCTTAAGATTAAAGAAGAAATAGAAAAATAGTACAATGTAGGATTCCTGAGAGTGGTCAACTATCCAGGGTGGTTAGCTAATGTGGTTCCGGTACCAAAGAAGGATGGGAAGGTCAGAATGTGTGTAGATTTCTGATACCTGAATAAGGCCAGTCCAAAAGACGACTTTCCATTGCCTCACATGGACGTCCTGGTTGACAACATTGCAGGGTATGCACTACTCTTATTTATGGATGGATTTTCAGGATACAATTAGATTAAGATGGCTCCAAAAGATATGGAGAAGACTTCCTTCACTACACCATGGGGGACATATTGCTACAAGGTCATGCCATTTGGCCTTAAGAATGCTGGTGCTACTTACCAACGAGTAGCCACCACTTTGCTGCATGATTTAATCCATAAAGAAGTAGAAGTTTGTGTTGATGACATGATAAGTCCAAAGACCGTAAAGGGCACATACCAGCTTTGAGGAAGTTCTTTAAGAGAATCCGGTTCTACAAGTTGCGGTTGAATTCATAGAAGTGCACTTTCAGAGTCACATTCGAAAAACTATTAGGGTTTATCGTAAGCTATAGGGGAATAGAAGTTGATCCTGACAAAGTCAAGGCAATCATAGAAATGAAACCTCCAAAGACTAAAGAGGAGATCTGAGGATTTCTGGGAAGGATACAGTACATCAGAAGGTTCATAGGTCAACTCACTATAACATGTGAACCAATCTTCCAACTGCTCAAGAAAGAGGTCCTAACTGTGTGGAACAAACAATGCCAATAAGCCTTTGAGAAGATCAAAAATTATTTGCTGAAACCACCAATATTGTTCCACCAGCTCTTGAAAATCCATTGCTGTTGTACCTCACCAATACAGATGCAACAATGGTGGCTTTCCTTGCTCAATACTTAGAGGAGACTAGAAAGGAGAATGCCATATATACATCAGTAAGAAGATGATGCCTTATGAAGAGAAGTATTCACCATTAGAAAAGATATGTGTAGCACTCATATGGGCAACCCGTAAATTAGACATTATATGCTAGCTTACAAGGTTCTATTGATTGCAAGAGTGGATTCTTTGAAGTATTTAATGGAAAAACCTATGCAGGATGGGAAGACCGCTAAATGGGTTTTGCATTTGTCAGAATTTGATATCAAGTATGTGACTCAAAACTTTGTGAAGGGGAGGGCAATTGTTGATCACCTAGTCCATTGTTCACTGGAAGAAGCTGAAAAGATTTAAGGAAACTTTCCAGATGAAGACATCATGGACATTGAAGTAGAATCACAGAAGATGTATTTTGATGGAGCAACAAATCAAAATGGAAATGGAATTGGAGTTCTTTTAATTTCTCCAAAAGGGGTACACTTCCCATTTTTTGGCAAACTCAACTTCCCTACCACCAATAATGCCACAGAATATGAAGCTTGCATCATGGGCCTACAAGTAGCCTTAGGCCTAGAAGTAAAAGAGTTGGAGGTGTCTGACTCAGCTCTAATAATCTCTCAGGTACAGAATAAATGGAAGATCAAAGAAGAGAGGCTTACGCCTTATCATCAATGTCTCCAGAAGTGGTCATCAAATTTTAGCAAGATCCAATATCAGTATGTGTCGAGGATGCAGAATCGAATTGCAAATGCTTTAGCAACCATGGAATCCACGATGGATGGACCAAAAGAAGATGAGCTAGATTGATAGTGTTGGAACAAAAGGAAGAACTAGCATACTGCATGACAATAGAAGAAGATGAAGGAAAGGATGGGGAATGTGAATGGTATTCAAACATCCTACAAGACCTCAAGGATGGAACATACCCAGAGCCTGCAAACAAGAACAATCAGTTAACCATCTAGAGGTTGTCCATTAATTATATTATTTGTGGTGAAAGGCTTTACTGAAGATCATATGATGGAATTCATCTCCTTTGTGTAACTGTGAAGGAAGGACAACAAATAATTGAAGAGGTTTATGAGTTAAGTTATGGGCCACATATGAATGCACAAATGCTATCAAGGAAGGTAATGAGACAGGGTTACTACTAGACCACTATGAAAGCCAACTATGCAGCTCATGTTCGAAGATGCCATCAATGCCAAGTCCATGGAGATTTGAAGCACATGCCACCCATGTCATTACATACCATGACATCACCTTGGCCATTCCCTACAAGGGGAATAGACATTATTGGGAAGATTCACCCTATAGCATCCAATGGCCATGAATTTATACTTGTAGCCATTGATTACTTTACTAAATTGGTAGAAGCTGCCTCATACAAAGTTTTGAATTCAAAGAAAGTTGCTCAGTTCATTCAAACCAATATCATCTGCAAATAATCTTTAACAATGGGCAACATTTCAAAGGAGAAACAGAAAACTTGCTACGACAATTCAACATTCAGCACCACAAGTCTTCGCCTTATCGTCCTCAGACTAATGGAACAGTTAAGGTTGCTAATAAAAACATTGGGTGAATCTTGAAGAAGAGCACAAAGAACTACAAGGACTAGCACTTGCAGTTTCCCTATGCGCTCTAGGGGTATAAAACATCAATCTGATCTTCCACACGAGCCACTCCTTATTCATTGGTGTATGGGATGGAAGCAGTCCTTCCCATCGAGATGGGTGTCTGATCACTAAGGATAGTATTGGAAAGTGAAATCTCTTAAGCAGATTGGTTGCAAAACAGATATGATCAGTTGTGCATGCTAGATGAGAAAAGACTTAAGGCCTTGTATCAAATTTAAAGGTTACCAGAGGAGGCTTAGGAAAGCTTTTGACAGAAAAGTGAGAACCAGAGATTTGAAGTTGGGGGAATAGTGTTGAAAGAAATCCGAGCCCCGGTTTAAGATGCAAATGGGAAGTTTAGGCAAAATTGGGCAAGCCCATACATTATTAAGAAGATATATTTTGGGGTAGCAACAAGATTGATAGACTTAAATGCAAACCCTTTCACTGAGCCAATCAACATGGATCAATTGAAGAAGTACCACACTTGAGGTGGTTGTAAATTAAGTTAGGGGAAACTGCAGTTAACCCACCTGTGGTTTGGCCTGTTTTAACAGTGCCCACCCATGGTTTAAAATTTGTCACTTAACCCACTTGAGGTGACCTCCGTTAGACCCCCGTTACCCACCTCTCCCTTTTCACCATTAAAAATAGGGGTAAATGTGTCTTTTTCATTATGTTTTATGTTTCTCTCCTCTTTTCTCTCCTTCTTCTTCATAATCAAAACCCAGAAATGTTCACATAAAAAAAAATAAAAAATAAAAAACCCAAAAATGTGCATTTAATGTTCTTACCCAATGCCCACTGCAATTGCCAAACATATTTTTACAATGGCAAGAAGACCAATACACCTAAAGTCACAAACACAGCCACAAATCTATGTGAACATACACCCACAGATTTGCTAGCCTCCTACTGCCAAATCCAAAAATTGACTACTTAATTCTTTATAGAACAATCACAAAATAAAACTCTAAACCCCTTTCTTTTGTTGGGTTCTCCAAAAAAAAAACCCAGATTTGCAAGTTTAAAAAAAAATCTGCCAAAAAAAAAACCCAGCAATTTGTTCAAATGGCTAGGTTCAAATTTTTTGGGTTTAATACCATGATAAAACATCACATGCTGTGAATGAATGAATAATGAATAAATACAATAAAATACCTAAAACCAAAAAAACATAGAACCCAGATCTTGCATATCTAGCAGCAAACCCAGATCTTAATGAAATGACCTAAATTATTAGCTTCACTCCGTTGCTGTTGCTGTTGCTGTTGTTGTTGTTCAGATTCTTTGATTTTCAAACCGTTTGATCTGATTCCACCACTCAACCTCTGTAAAAGCCGTTGACTCGCGCTCGCATACTCCAAAGAAGAAGAAGAAGAAGAAGCAGCAGTGTTGTCGACGAAATCCATACTCTCGGTTTGATTACCAGTGCTATGAAATCACCTGGTGATTGCAGAGACTTCTTTGAAGGAAGCGAGCTTCTTGGCGGGCTGTGACAGAAGTGAATTGAGCAAGAACAGAGATCCATCAGAAAGAACGAGAAGCTTTGCGATCTCGGAGAGGACGATAATACGATCGATCGGGGAACCGTCGGCGATCGTAATGGCTTGCAAAAAGGAGGTGGTTTTGGAAGAGGATTGGAGAGAATTAGGGTTCCGGCGAGAGTTCCGATGTAGATGAGGGTTTGGGAATCGGAGACGGTGGAGATGGCGAGGGATCGGGTCGAGGATTGTGTATGGGTAGAGAGGTCAAATTGGGTTTTATTTTATTTTATTTTTTAGGTTTTCAATTGGGTTTTAATTTTGGCTTATATAATAAAGGGGATTTTCTAACGAGCAGAGGTGGGTAACGGGGATCTAACGGAGGTCACCTCAGATGGGTTAAGTGACAAAATTCAAACCACGGGTAGACATTTTTAAAATGGGCCAAACCACAGGTGGGTTAACTGCAGTTTCCCCATTAAGTTATTTCCTTTCCTAGGTTTGACTAAAAAAAAAAAGAAAAGAAAAGAAAAAAGAGGTAGGTTGAAAACCCGAAAGGGTGGTCTATGCAAAAGAAGAGTTAAAAGTAAATAAATAAATAAATAAATAAGTTAGAGAGCCTGCTAGGTTGAAAACCCGAAAGGGTGACCTAGGCAAAAATTAAGGCAAATAAAAAAAAAATGGTTAGGTTCTAAAAGTTTAGAACGATTGGCAAATTGTGAACACAAACTTGTTTAGACAATGCTCAAGGTGATTCAAGTTAAGATTCAAGAACAAACAAGCTACAGAAAGAGAATTCGAAATTTTCCTGGTTTGACCAATCGAGAGACAGGCTCGATCGATCGAGATTCGTATCTGCAGAATTTTAATTAAGCCCAAATAGTAATTCAAGCCCATTAAAAATTAGTGTTTCATATTTACTTCTCCTAGTATATAAAGGAAATCCTAAGTACGTTTTTAAAAGGCTTTTCAGAGAGAAAAGAGTGCGCCTCTTTTGTAGATCTAGGGTTTTGTACCCAAAAGCTCTCTAGAATCTTTGTTGAGTTGTGTGTTGAATTTTTTGCGAGATCTAGAGGTGTTTACCTTCATACACACACATTGAGCTATCAAGATCAAGATTCACATCAAGAACTTGATGGTTGTTTCAGTTGCTGCATAAAGAACATTCAAGAAGATCAAGATTCACAAGTAGGAGAACTTATGGTTGCTGTAGATCAAACACAGAAGTAGTCCGTGGACTTGGAGCTATCATGGGTTCGTGGTAGGAAGTTTTCTACTCGAGGTAGTAATAGAATGTAAGTGGTCTAAGTTCTATTATACAAACTTCAAGTCTTTCATAGCTAGGTTAAATCTTCCTCAGGTTTTCTACCAGTTTGGTTTTCCTGGATCATCAGATCTTTCTGTTCTTTATATTTTCTGCTGCTTTACATGACATGATTGTTATTTTTTTAACCTAGATCCGAATAATAAACCTAATTATTCCCTTGGCTAATTAACTAGGTTGATCTGGTTATGTTTTAAGGGGTTTAAAAATGTACAAGTTGTTGGAAAATTTGGTTTTATATCTCATACAAAACACACAGCGGAAGCAACAAAAGATGGATCTACTTCAATCACTGCAAGATAACATGTAACCATGAATTCTAGAATAAAGAACAAGATGCGTACCTTGATGCAGTGAATTTCAAAACATAACTTGAGAATACCTTCAATCTTTATCTTAATTCCACATGGTGCCCAAGATGTGTGGTCTCTCAATCAGTCTTTTGTACATAGATCCTCAAAGAAAAAATCCTTCTTCTTCTCCTTGTGGAGAAAAACTGATTTTTTCTTTCTTTTCATCATACGTACATTAAACTATATTCATTGTTTCTTTATTTGGTAACTCTTATTAAATAATGACTGATTATCTAATTGGGTTAGCCTTTTGGGCCTACCCAATTGGGCTTTAGTTTGTGGCTTGAGATGGGACCAAAGGGAACAAATAAGACTCTAGCCCCAATGGGCCTTGAACTTTTCTGTCAACTCTTGACAAGTCTAAAGTTACCATTAATTATATTCAATACCACTATAAGAATATAATTGCACTCTAGGCCTTATTAATAAATTATATCCAAGGACTTTATTATACATACAACCCGTTCATTAAAATATTCGTAGTAATACAAAGTCATAAATATAGACTGTCACTTTGAAGATTACTACATCTTAATCTTTGAGTACCTGGTTTAATCCTTTTATATTATTCATCATATATTTATGAAATCCAATTCCATAAATATATACTTTAGTAACTCCTTAATAAAGTGGTTGGGCCCAACACTCTGAATAGCTAAATCCATTAAACTTATCTCAAGGAAATATTTTATATCTCCGTTAAGAGGTTATGAATTTCATCTTGAGAATATATGTTCCATCAACATTAAATGCGGCTGCCCAACATACTGAGGTTTTAACCATAACATTGATCTCACTCCTGATATATCAAAGCAACCTACATCTCATGATCAGGTCCATTATTCTCTCAGGATTTAGAGTTGATGTAAATAGAAGTCGTGATATTTATTATTCATTTGACAGTCGTTAGGAGAATAATAAATCTCACAGCAGTCTAGTTCAATATGTCTTAACTCTTAAAACATATCAACATATCATCTAGAAGTCTCCACTTCCATGATCAAGACAAATCATCTTAGTTGATATGTTATAGTCTTCGCAGATGAAATGCCCAATTTCATCACCGACTACGAACAAAAATTCTGAATTTACAAAGAACTTATGATTTACATCTTCTGTGACTTTTCACATAAATCACATACTATGCATTTCATGGACTAAGATAATGTCCTATTAGTTCATTTATAGATGGTCTCTAATAAATAAACAATTTAATTATTTATGTCATGCAAACCAATTAGATTTTAGGGCATAAACCCCAACACAAGTGGTATCAGAGCAGGTAGCTCTCTTGTTATAGATCCTTTGATCTAAGAGTTGATCCTTGACCCTGATTGTCATGGAATATAGACACTCTCTTGTTATTCCACCTCACTTTGGTGGAAGTAATTATTCTTATTAGAAAGTAAGGATGAAAGCATTCTTGAAATTTATTAAAGAGAGAGTTTGGAATTTTGTTGAATACTAATGGGTGAAGCCCACTACTCTTGTGAGTGAGTGGCAAACTTCTCAGAAAGAAGCAGCTGCTTTTAATAGCAAAGTTATGAATGCTATTTTTAATGCTATTTCTATGGAGGAATTCAAGAGAATCTCTAATGTTGAGATTGCTCATACTGCTTGGAATATCCTCCAGATTGTGCATGAAGACACAAAGGCAGTTAAAATCAATAAGTTGCAACAATTAACTACTAGATTTGAAAGCACTAGGATATCTGATGATGAATCTTTTGATGAATTCTATGATAAGTTTAATGATATTGTTAATTCTGCTTTAATTTGGGTAAAATTTATAATCAACCTAAAATTGTTAGGAAGATTCTTAGATCTTTGATTGAGGATTTTAGACCCAAGGTAACTGCCATCACTGAAAGTAAGGATGTGGACTCCATTCCTGTTGATAAACTTGTAGAACCTCTTCAATCTTATGAGTTAGACTTGTTGAAAAATCTAGTTTTGTATCTCATACAAAACACACAACGGAAGCAACAAACACGGATCTACTTCAATCGTGAAAGGTAGCATGTAACCATAAATTCTAGAATAAAGAATAAAAAGCGTACCTTGATGCAGTGAAATTCAAAACCATGACTTGAGAATACCTTTAATCTTCATCTCAATTCCACATAGTGCCCAAGATGTGTGGTCTCTCAATTAGTCTTTTGTACGTTGATTCTCAAAAGAAAGTTCTTCGTCTTCTCCTTGTGGAGGAAAATTGATTTATTTTCCTTTCATCATACGTACATTAAAACTATTCTGGTTGTTTCTTTATTTAATAACTCTTATTCAATAATGATTGATTATCTAATTGGGTTAGCCTTTTGAGCCTAACCAATTAGGCTTTTTTTTATGTGGCTTGAGATGGGACCAAAGGGAACAAATAAGACTCTAACTCTAATGGGCCTTAGGCTTTTCTATCAACTCTTGACAAGTCCAAAGTTACCATTAATTATATTTAATACCACTATAAGAATATAATTGCACTTTAGACCTTATTAATAAATTATATCCTAAGACTTTTGAAAGCTCAAAAATATGTCGAAAATATAAGAGTTGTTTAGACCCCCAAATTAAAGATACAGCTTGGTTGATTTTACACTAACTTAATACTAAGTGCAGAATAGTGTAAACACAAGCGTATAAGCAAGAGAACTACTCTAATCCATATTTAAAATAACATAGTAGTAAAAGTGAAATAAACAAGAGTAGGGAAGAGAGATGCAAACATAGATAACACTGAGACGTGTTATTAAAGAGGAAATTGAAGAACTTGGCAAAAAATCTCTCCGTCGCTTTCCAAACGGAAATCAATTCACTAGACAATCAATTAGGATACATGGTGAGTAAGAGACCCTCCAAGCCTAATCTACTCGATGTACCTAAGCCCTCCAAGCTCCTACTCCAAGAAGGCTTCTCGGAACTGTGTCTTGTTTTAGTTCTCCGGATCCTGCAACAAGCTCCATGTTGCATCTACCATCCTTGGCTTTTTCCAATGCTTCCCAGCAACACCAAAACTTCACTTGACACTCTCAAAGGGTGTGATAAGTGTTTGGGCTACTAACCTCTCAATGGTATAGAAATTGAGAGGTAGGAGTTGAGGAATTTTCACTAGCAAATGTGTAGAGGATTGTGGGTATGACAATCTCTAATTCTCTAGGTGTTTGGCTAGGGTTTTCTCTCATAAGCACTCCTCAACATTTGTGGGTAATGTGGGTATATATAGTATGGGTACAGGAAGTGTGTATCAGACTGAACAGGCTGGTAGAACAAAATGCCTCACTGGTGTCTCACGGGAAGGCCTTACCTGTGAGATACTCGCGAGACACAGCTGTCTCCATCTGGCCTGACTCTTCGCATTCCAGCACGTGCATGGCACATGAGTCATTTCGCAAGTAGCTAAGTTGCGAAACACCTATGAGAAATCTTCAGTCTTCAAATGCTTAAGTCTTCACACGCACACACACACACACTCTCTCTCTCTCTTTCTCTCTCTCTCTCTCTCTATCTGAAAGTTCAAAAAGTGTTGAAAACACGCGAGCTATTTAAACCCCCAAATAAAAGTTACGGCTTGGTTGACTTTACACTAACTTAATACTAAGTGTAGAATGGTGTAAACACAAGCGTATAAGCAAGACAACTACTCTAATCCATATTTAAAGCAACTCAACAGTAAAAATGAAATGAACAAGAGTAGGGAAGAGAGATGCAAACACAGATAACACCGAGACGTGTTATCAAAGAGAAAACCGAAGAACTCAGTAAAAAACCTCTCCGCCGCCCTCCAAGCGGAAATCGATCCACTAGACAATCATTTGGGATGCAAAGGTGAGCAAGAGACCCTCCAAGCCTAATCTACCCTTTGTACCTAAGCCTTCCAAGCTCTTACTCCAAAAAGGCTTCTCGGAACCGTGTCTTGTCTAGTTCTTTGAATCCCGCAACAAGCTCCATGTTGCATCTGCCATTCTAGGCTTCTTCCAATACTTTTTAACAACACCAAAACTTCACTTGACACTCTCAAAGGGTGTGATAAGTGTTTGAGCTATCAACCTCTCAATGGTATAGAAATGGAGAGGTAGGAGATGAGGAAATTCCCAAAACAAATGTGTAAAGGATTGTGGGTATAATAATCTCTAACTCTCAAAGTGTTTGGCTAGGGTTTTCTCTCAGAAGCTCTCCTTGACATTTGTAGGTAATATAGGTATAAATAGTGTAGGCACAGAAAGTGTGTATTAGACTAGACAGGCTAGCAGAGCAGAATGCCTCACGGGTGTCTCGTGGGAAGGCCTTACCCACGAGATACTCATGAGACACAACTGTCTCCATCTAGCCTAACTCTTCGCATTCTAGCACATGCAGGGCACATGATTCATTTTGCGAGTAGCTAAGTCTATACCCGTAAGAAATCTTCAGTCTTCAAATGCTTGAGTCTTCACACTTTCTTTCTCTCTATCATAGAGAAATCCCATAATAAATATAGGGTATAACAGATTGAATATAATTACAATCAAATTTGGCATGGAATATAAGCCAACAAAACAAATAGTTGTAAATAACAACTTTACAATCTCCCCCTTTGGCTATTCCGTGACAAAACCCCTAAAACAAACTCTAGACTTTAACGTGAGTTTGGGAATAGTGGCAAAACTCACTCACACCTAATCTAGAAGTTATGAAGCACTTGCAATCATACTTGTTACCTGAAACACTTGCACACAAACAAAACCTTCATTAAGCTTATGACAAGTTAAATACAAGGTACGTACATGAGCAAGTAAAGTGTGATCAAGTTTGTAAGCACATCATAACATGTAAGCATATCTTTGATCAAACAAAACTCAGTCATTAACGAATGACTACAATGAACATTTAGTAAGAAAATGCTCATTTGGACACGCAATGCAATTAAGAACAATTCAAAGGATCAATTGCGTGTTCAACACTCAACCAATGCAAAATACACTAAGTACTTGCATCTAGGATAAAAGATCCTCATAGGGCACAAGAGTGAGGTACTTAAGACATATTAGTAACATCTTAAAAGTACAAAAAAATGCTACGAAAGCATTGAGATAAACACAAAATAAATTGAAATAAAACTGAGATTAAAACAGAGTATTTAAGTTTTGAACAAAAGCAATAAAAACTATAAGCATAAAGCAACAATTATAAAAACTAAAATAAATAGTAGCTTCTTCTTCTAGCTTCTTCTCCCCCTAACACCATACTCCCCTTATCAAAGGTCACCATACTCCCCCTATCAATGACATCATCTCCCTCTTTTTGTCATGGAATAGCTAGTCATTTTCTCCAAGCTTCTATTGAATTTCGTCCAATTGAGTTTGGAGTAATGTGAGCTTTGAATGAAAATGACTATGGTAGGAGTACATGATAGATGCCAGCGCGGATATTTTGGTACTAATTTCTTGAAGAGCAGTGGTGATATTTTCTAACTGTTCATCATAGGTATAGGGTGTAGAGCTCGAGGTTCCCGACGGTGCATGACTTTCTTGCTTGGTGGTCTTCTTGGTGTGACTCATACTTGCATGAAGAATATGAATGTTAATTGGACTTGGCCAAGATGTGAAAAATATGAGAGCACACATCAATCTCTTCGTCAATGATTAGATCATTCAAGAATAATGCTCGACCAAGATTCATATATCTGGTGCTTGACAAGGGATAGAGGTTGCCACACGTGATCATTGAGAGAAGTCTTAATTCGGGAGAAAGGGATGCCACATTGATTGACTTCTTATTGGAGGATAATTCCAAATTAGCTGCTAAAGTCTTTTTAAGAAACTCTTCATCTAGGTTCAGCTCATCATATACCGACGGTATGGGGAGTATTAACCAGTTATTGTTAGGATTAGTGTCCTTAAATCCTATTATATGATGCTATGTATGATATTAAGTTTGACATTGTGTATGACATTATGTATGACTTAATATTGTGTTTAATGAATTTGTTTTATTATTATCAGAAATAATGGTAACATGAATATTAGGACATTATCATTTGGTCCATGAGATGCATAGTATGTGATTTATGTGAAAAATCACAGAAGATATAAATCACAAGTTCTTTGTAAACTCAGAATTATAGTTCGTAGTCGGTGATGAAATTGGGCATTTTATCTGTGAAGACTATAACATATCAATCACGATGATTTGTCTTGATCATGGAAGTGGAGACTTCTGGTTGATGTGTTAATATGTTTTAAGAGTTAAGACATATTGAACTAGACCGTTGTGAGATTTATTATTTTCCTAATGACTGTCATATGAATAATAAATCTCACGACTTGTATTTGCATGAACTCTTAATCCTGAGAGAATAATGGACCTGATCATAAGGTGTAGGTTGCTTTGATATATCAGGAGTGAGATCTATAGTTATGGTCAAAACCTCAGTATGTTGGGCAGCCACATTTAGTGTTGATGGAACATGTATTCTCAAGATGGAATTCATAGTCTCTTAACGGAGATATAAAGTATTCTCTTGAGATAAGTTTAATGAGTTTGTTATTCAGAGAGTTAGGCCTAACTACTTTAGTAAGACTAAAGTATATATTTATGGAATTGGATTTCATAAATATATAATGAATAACATTAAAGGATTAAACCGGGTACTCAAGGATTAAGATGTAGTAATTTACAAAGTGGTAGTCTACATTAATGACTTTGTATTACTTCGAATATTTTATGTAGGGGTTACATGTATAATAAAGTCATGGGATATAATTATAGGTAAGGCCTAGAGTGCAACTATATTTATATAGTGGTATTAAATATAGTTAATGGTAACTTTGGACTTGTCAAGAGTTGACAGAAAAGCCCAAGGCCCATTGGAGTTAGTGTCTTATTGGTCCCTTTTGGTCCCACTCCAAGCCACACACTTAAGCCCAATTGGAAAGGCCCAAAAGGTCAGCCCAATTAGATAATTAGTTAGATAAAAAAAAAAAGGGAAAAATGTACAGAAAAATGTGTGTGAGAAAAACATCATTAAAAAGTGGTGTATATGAGAGTGTAAGTCACTCTTCTAATTATCCCTTAGTAACCAATTGAGAGTCCACACTTCTTAGGCGTTAGTGGAATTGGAGTGAAGATCAAAAGTATTCCTAAGTGCTTCAATCTTCAGTTTTGATTTCATCGCTTCAAGGTACGCTCACTTGTTCTCTAATTCTGAAATTTACTTTGTGCATGTTATCAATATCGAATGAAGTAGATCCGTCTTAAACTTAATTTTTCGCTGTGTTCACGTCTATTTCCTTCAAATGGTATCAGAGCGGTCTTCAATTTCGTATTGTTTAACATGTTTTGTGAGTTTTAGAATTGGAGATGATAGTTTCATATTGTTAGAAGATTATGTTTCAATTTTCTGCATGTTATTGAAACTATGATTTGATGAAAACTGAAATTGATGTTATGATGTTGTTTAAATTTGAATTTAAGTATGTTAAATTGATCTTTAAGACTTTAGCATCAATGAATTTCAGTTTTGACATCATTCTCTGTCCATCATGTTCAAATGAATGTTGTTTGTTCATGAAAACACAAAGAAAACTGCCTTAGAAAATTTCTGAAAATTTGAGTTTCGCGATTTTTGATCTATCGAAAATCACTTTCGATCGATCGAGTGAGACAATGACCAAACCTTTTAAATTGATTGATTTTCAATTGCTAGTCGATCGATCGAATCTGTTTTTTCGATCGATCGAGAGGCGATCGAGTATCAATCGAAGGAGTCAGAGGATCAAGTTTGAATTTCTTAATTTTTTCGATCAATCGAGGGGCACATTCGATCGATCGAAAGAAAGAAAATCAGAATTTTTTCTAAGTGTTTTCACATGTAAAAGTACTAAGACTATGTTTAATTAGATTATGCATGTTTTGTATTTAAAAACCTTTTCTTTAAAACATCTAGTGGGAGAGAGATACAAGGGTAGCATCTCACGGCTTCCATTGTTGGTGTTGGTTATATTTGGTTTTGTATCTCACACAAAACACATAGCGGAAGCAACAAACAAAAATCTATTTCATTCATGATTGATAACTTGCATTATGTAAATTTCAGAATTTGCGTACCTTGGTGCGGTGAAATTCAAAACAAAAGATTATAAGTCCTTGGGAACGCTTTTAATCTTCACTCCAATTCCACTTTACGCCCAAGAAGTGTGGTCTCTCAATCAATTTCCAAGGGAGAATAACTGAGTGGTTTCACTCGCACATACACACCACTTCACAATGGTGTCTCTCTTGTTCTCTAATCTCTAATAAAAATTCTGTATGTCTCTCCCTTTATATATAATTGATTATCTAATTGGGCCGGCCTATTGGGCCTTTCCAATTGGGCTTTAATGTGTGGCTTGGAGTGGGACCAAAAGGACCAATAAGACACTAGCTCCAATGGGCCTTGGGCTTTTCTGTCAACTCTTGACAAGTCCAAAGTTACCATTAATTATATTTAATACCACTATATAAATATAATTGCACTCTAAGCCTTATTAATAAATTATATCCCAAAACTTTATTATACATGCAACTCCTTCATAAAATATTCGTAGTAATTCAAAGTCATAAATATAGACTGTCACTTTGAAGATTACTACGTCTTAATCCTTGAGTACCCGGTTTAATCCTTTTAAGTTATTCATTATATATTTATGAAATCTAATTTCATAAATATATACTTTAGTAATTTCTTACCAAAGTGGTTAGGCCTAACTCTCTGAATAACTAAACCCATTAAACTTATCTCAAGGGAATATTTTAAATCTCTGTTAAGAGACTATGAATTCCATCTTGAGAATATATGTTCCATCAACACGCAATGTGGCTGCCCAACATACTGAGGTTTTGACCGTTACTTTAGATCTCACTCCTGATATATCAAAGCAACCTACACTTCATGATTAGGTCCATTATTCTCTCAGGATTAAGAGTTCATGCAAATATAAGTCGTGAGATTTATTATTCAATTGACAGTCGTTAGGAGAATAATAAATCTCACAGCGGTCCAGTTCAATATGTCTTAACTCTTAAAACATATTAACACATCAACTAGAAGTCTCCACTTCCATGATCAAGACAAATCATCTTAGTTGATATGTTATAATCTTCGCAGATGAAATGCCCAATTTCATCACCGACTATGAACTAAAATTCTGAGTTTACAAAGAACTTGTGACTTATATCTTCTGTGACTAAATCACATAAATCACATACTATGCATCTCATGGACTAAATGATAATGTCCGAATATTCATGTTACCATTATTTTAGATAATAATAAAACAACTTTATTCATCACAACATTAAGTCATACATAATGTCATACATAGCATCATACAATAGAATTTAAGGGCATTAATCCTAACAATCTCCCACTTGCCCTAAAGACTATTGTGCACTAATCTAACTCCCATTCGCTCCAAATGTGACTCGAAGGTCCTTTGAGGCAAAGTTTTGGTAAAGGGATCTGCTAGATTATTTGCACTTTCAATCTTTGCTACCACCACATCTCCACGAGCAATAATATCTCTAATGATGTGATACTTTCTCTCAATGTGCTTTCCTTTCTTGTGGTTCCTTGGATCTTTTAATTGTGCAACTGCACCACTATTGTCGCAAAACAATGTGATGGAAACTTGTTCCATTCTCATTACACCAAGGTCAGAAAGGAATTTCTTGAGCCATACAGCTTCTTTTGCTGCTTCACAAGCAACAACATATTCTGCTTCCATGGTGGAGTCCGTAATACAAGATTGTTTGACACTCCTCCATGTTATGGCTCCACCTCCCAAGGTGAATACACATCCTGATGTGGACTTTCTGAAATCTAGATCCGACTGAAAATCTGAATCTGTATAGCCAATGGGTATCAAATCCTCACACCGATAAACAAGCATATAATCTCTCGTTCTCCGTAGATACTTGAGAATATGCTTTACAGCTTGCCAATGTTTTGGTCCTGGATTTGATTGATATCGGCTGACCATGCCTACTGAATAACAAATATCTGGTCTAGTACAAAGCATGGCATACATGAGACTTCCTACTGCAGAAGCATAAGGAACTTGTCTCATCATATCTTTTTCCTCTTGAGTCTTAGGCCTTTGGTCATCAGACAGAGGAACTCCATGTCTGAAAGGAAGTAATCCCTTCTTGGAGTTTTGCATGCTAAACCGTTCTAGAACCTTATCTATATATCCAGCTTGTGATAAGCCTAACATCTTATTCTTACGATCTCGCCAAAGCTTGATCCCTAGAATAAAGTTAGCCTCACCCAAGTCCTTCATATCAAATTGGTTTGACAACCAAACCTTTATCGATGACATTACCCCTACATCATTTCCAATGAGTAGAATGTCATCAACATAAAGCACTAGGAATATTACTACTTTATCTCGATGTCTTTTGTACACACATGGTTCATCAAGATTTTGTTCAAAACCAAATGACTTGATTGCTTGATCAAATCTGATGTTCCATGACCTAGATGCTTGTTTAAGTCCATAAATGGACCTTTTTAATTTGCATACCATATGCTCTTGGTTCTTTGCTGTAAAACCTTCCGGTTGCAACATATAGATTTCTTCTTCAAGATTGCCATTAAAAAATGCAGTCTTGACATCCATTTGCCAAATCTCATAATCATAATGAGCAGCAATAGATAAGAGAATTCTGATAGATTTAAGCATGGCTACTGGCGAAAAAGTTTCATCATAGTCAATACCTTCTTTTTGTGTATACCCTTTCGCCACTAATCTTGCTTTAAAGGTTTCAACCTTTCCATCTACCCCTCTCTTCCTCTTGTAAACCCATTTGCAACCAACAGATTTAATGCCATTAGGCGCCTTTACAAGATCCCAAACTTGATTGGAATACATGGAATCTAATTCAGATTTCATAGCTTTGATCCAATGATATGCATCTATATCATTCATTGCCTCTTCATAAGTGTAGGGATCCGATTCAGCCTCTTCTGAGATAGCTTCATAAGTTTCTCCCAAACCTATGAATCTTATAGGAGGTCGAATAATTCTCCCACTACGACGAGGCACCTGTGTACTAGACGTCTTATGAGTAGTATCTTGTGGTGTATCCAATACAACCACATCATCCCTACTTTCATCTAAAGGTTCATTCATTTCAGCCAAAACAACTTTATTTCTAGGATCAAAATTATTCATATAATCATCTTCCAAAAATTTGGCATGTGTACTAACAAACACTTTGTTATCTTTATGATTATAGAATAAATAACCCTTTGTTTCTTTTGAATACCCTAAAAACATGCATACTTCGGTTTTAGATTCCAACTTATCAGACTTCCTTTTCAATACATGTGCTGGACATCCCCAAATGTGGAGATATTTCATACTAGGCTTACGCCCACTCCACAATTCCTTTGGTGTGTTGGGAACAGATTTTGATGGAACTAAATTCAAAATATGCATTGCAGTTTTTAGTGCATATCCCCAAAAAGAAACCGGTAAAGTTGAGTAACTCATCATGGACCTAACCATTTCCAAAAGAGTCCTATTCCTTCTTTCTGCTACACCATTCTGTTGGGGAGTTCCAGGTGTAGTCAATTGGGATATAATCCCATTTTGAGTTAAGTAATCCTTGAAATCCCCAAGAAGGTATTCACCACCACGATCAGATCAAATGGCTTTTATGCGTTTACCTAATTGATTCTCAACTTCAGCCCTAAACTCTTTGAACTTTTCAAAGGCTTCGGACTTTCGTCTCATTAGGTACACATAACCATATCTAGAGTAATCATCAGTAAAAGTGATGAAATACTCGTAAACTCCTTTTGCTTGGGTTGACATAGGACCACATACATCTGTATGAACTAATTCAAGCAACTCTTGGGCTCTTCTACCTTTTGCTTTAAAAGGTCGTTTGGTCATTTTTCCTTCCAAACAAGATTCACAAACTGGAAATTCATCAAAGTCCAATGGCTCTAAAAGTCCATCTTTAATTAGTTTTTGAATTCTATTTGGATTAATATGACCCAAACGCAAGTGCCAAAGATATGCTTCATTAGTAGAAGGAAACTTTCTCTTTAATGATTTTACATGAGAGTTATGATCTAATTCAGAATTATATAATTCATGCTTATCAGGAGTTAAAATATAAAGACCATCCACAATATTGCCAGAACAGATAAACACTTTATCCTTCTTTATTACAACATTGTCTTTTAGGATAACATAATATCCATGTTTACCTAAATAAGTTGCAGAAATTAAATTTCTACGAACATTAGGTACATACAAACAGTCTTCCAATACTAAAACTCTGGATTCAAAACATAAATTAAACACTCCAATAGCTACAACTGGAATCCTGCTCCCATCAGCCAAGGTAAGAAACATTTCCCCTTCATTCAGCTTTCTGGTCTCCTGAAACCCCTGCAAGGATTTGCAGATATGATTAGTACAACCTGAATCCACACACCAGGAATCTGTGGGATTCTGTACCAAACATGTTTCAAGAAGGAATATGCTTTTCATACCTTTATTCTTGGCAGCCTTAAATATTGGACAATTCCTCTTCCAATGTCCTTTCTCACCACAATGGAAACATTTTCCTTTGGTTTTCTTTCCTTTGTTGGCAACTCCTAAGGCAACTTGTTTACCATCTTTCTTAGTGAAGTTCTTCTTCTTCTTCTTCTTGCCTTTGCCTTTCGACTTAGGTTGAGAAGTAGAAGCTTCACCAACATTGGCTTCAACACTAGAAGTACCAAGGATGCCTTCCGCCGCTACCAACTCATTCATCAATTCAGACAATGTATAAATCTTTTTGTTCATATTATAGTTAAGTCTGAATTCCTTGAATGATTCTGGTAGTGACTGGAGTATCATATCCACTTGGGATTCTCTATCAATATCGGCACCTAAAACTTCTAATGTATTCAGATTAGAGATCATCCTAAGACAATGCTCCCTCACTGAAGTACCTTTAGCCATTTTGGTATTATAAATCTGCCTCATAGTTTCTTGCCTAGCAAAACGGCCTTGCTCACCAAACATCTCCTTCAGACTGAGCATAATGTCCGAAGCTAGTTCTACATCCTGCATTTGATGCTGTAGAACATTTGAAATAGATGCTAGGATATAGCACTTAGCCATCTCATTAGATTTTTGCCAACGATCATATCGTTGTTTTTCCTCAAGAGGAGCATCTAATGATGGAAAGCTAGGACATGGTTGAGTAAGCACATATTTGTGCTCTTCAGCAGTAAGAACAATGTCCAAGTTTCTTTTCCAGTCAACATAGTTGGATCCAGTCAGTTTGTTTTGATTAAGTATAGCAACAAGTGGGCTAAATGATACCATGATTTTAAATCTGAAAATAATAAACATGAATATAATAAGTAAACTAGACATTATCAATTTAGCATATAAACATATATTATGGAACCTTATAAAACCATAAAATAATATATGCAACGACAAACCAATCCATGTCTATAATTCCTTGGTAGCAAGTTTATTATAAACACACTAATTGATTGAGAACTATTCTCATTATTAGTGCTATCATGATAACTCTTATCATACACTAATAATATGCCGCATTAGCTTTAGCCTCTAAGTGACAATGACATAGTTCCTTTAGGAGGTTAACATTGCACTTAGTCTAGTATACACCATTATCTAGAATCATGTGTAACCACATTTCATCTCCCTTATAATGTTTAAACTTGTAGTACCATGGAACAAAACACCCTCCTTTGGGATCGCGAGGCATATACGCCAAGACGAGGCGCTTGTCCACACTACTTTAAACAGGTTAGTTCAATCTTGTAGTACTATAAAATAAACACCCTCCTTTGGGATCGCAAGGCATATACGCCAAGACAAGGTGCTTACCCACACTACTATAAACTGATAATGGAGGCCATGAGATACAACTCTTGTATCTCTCTCCCACTAGATATTTTTAATTAAAGGTTTTTAAGATCGAGAACCATATTAATGCTAGAAACCCTTGAAAAAATAATCCTAATCTCATTAGGAATAAATTTCATTAAATGAATACTTTAATCCTAGCATTAATATATATATATATATATATATATATAAATATATATAACCATGTATCTCTATATGAATTGCAACATATGAAATACACTTTAATATATGAATCCAAGACATCCAAGGCATATAAAATTTGAATGCATATGAACATTGTATCACTGCCTTATATCAATAATCCGAATGCCTATGAATCCATATATATTTATTTATATATATATTGGATGAATCCTATATAAACTATTAACACATATAAGATGGCCATCAAGGTGATTCATTAAATCGTCTTTCTATAGCCAAATGGTGCAAAACATAGTTCACATGCATGTGTCATCCAATCCGTATAAACAATTAACATTAAATTGTCATATGCTTATAGGATGGCCAAGCGGTGCAAAAATAGTCCAAGTGGTGCAATAACTAAATACATGCACATGAAGATTATTTCAATGCCATTCAATAACTACTCAAAACGGCCAATAATATCTAAGCCGTGCATATGACAATTATTGCCTTGAAAGTAATATAAGGCAATGAAAATGTTATCCCGTAACAGTGCCTCTAAATCCGTAGGCCATTACACTTTTATCATGACAGTTATGTTAAGTAGTTATTGTCAACCGAAAATAACTACTTTCTTTGAATAGCCATGTTAATGGCCGATCATGTTAATAAATCAAATTCAACAAACCCGTTCACAAGAAGTGTAAATGGTGTCCTTGATAAAATCAAACACCAAAACCATATGGCACAAAACAATAGTTGCAGCCGTGCCCTCTTGGAACCATGCAAAACAATATATTGCATATATTGATCAATGCACATAGGGTTTGTAAAACAATATTATGCAGAATTTCACTTGGTGCGGAAAATTAAAACACTATGAAAACAATTTTTCTTTAATTCTAAAATTCAATCACATGCTATACAATCATGATATGAAAACCTGGCTCTGATACCAATTGTTGGTTATATTTGGTTTTGTATCTCATACAAAACACATAGCGGAAGCAACAAACAAAAATCTATTTCATTCATGATTGATAACTTGCATTATGTAAATTTCAGAATTTGCGTACCTTGGTGCGGTGAAATTCAAAACAAAAGATTATAAGTCCTTGGGAACGCTTTTAATCTTCACTCCAATTCCACTTTACGCCCAAGAAGTGTGGTCTCTCAATCAATTTCCAAGGGAGAATAACTGAGTGGTTTCACTCGCACATACACACCACTTCACAATGGTGTCTCTCTTGTTCTCTAATCTCTAATAAAAATTCTGTATGTCTCTCCCTTTATATATAATTGATTATCTAATTGGGCCGCCCTATTGGGCCTTTCCAATTGGGCTTTAATGTGTGGCTTGGAGTGGGACCAAAAGGACCAATAAGACACTAGCTCCAATGGGCCTTGGGCTTTTCTGTCAACTCTTGACAAGTCCAAAGTTACCATTAATTATATTTAATACCACTATATAAATATAATTGCACTCTAGGCCTTATTAATAAATTATATCCCAAAACTTTATTATACATGCAACTCCTTCATAAAATATTCGTAGTAATTCAAAGTCATAAATATAGACTGTCACTTTGAAGATTACTACGTCTTAATCCTTGAGTACCCGGTTTAATCCTTTTAAGTTATTCATTATATATTTATGAAATCTAATTTCATAAATATATACTTTAGTAATTTCTTACCAAAGTGGTTAGGCCTAACTCTCTGAATAACTAAACCCATTAAACTTATCTCAAGGGAATATTTTAAATCTCTGTTAAGAGACTATGAATTCCATCTTGAGAATATATGTTCCATCAACACGCAATGTGGCTGCCCAACATACTGAGGTTTTGACCGTCACTTTAGATCTCACTCTTGATATATCAAAGCAACCTACACTTCATGATTAGGTCCATTATTCTCTCAGGATTAAGAGTTCATGCAAATATAAGTCGTGAGATTTATTATTCAATTGACAGTCGTTAGGAGAATAATAAATCTCACAGCGGTCCAGTTCAATATGTCTTAACTCTTAAAACATATTAACACATCAACTAGAAGTCTCCACTTCCATGATCAAGACAAATCATCTTAGTTGATATGTTATAATCTTCGCAGATGAAATGCCCAATTTCATCACCGACTATGAACTAAAATTCTGAGTTTACAAAGAACTTGTGACTTATATCTTCTGTGACTAAATCACATAAATCACATACTATGCATCTCATGGACTAAATGATAATGTCCGAATATTCATGTTACCATTATTTTAGATAATAATAAAACAACTTTATTCATCACAACATTAAGTCATACATAATGTCATACATAGCATCATACAATAGAATTTAAGGGCATTAATCCTAACAGTTGGTTCATAGTAGTGTGAGATATATACTTTGTCTTAGCCTCGAGCTTTGCATTCCATGCGGAGAGTATTTATTTCATGGTCCTACAAGATTGAATTTCTTGGTTTATAGTGGTATGATCAAACACCTTGTCTTAGCCTCGAGCTTTGCGTTCCATGCGGAGGGTGTTTTGTATTGTGTTACTACAAAATAAGCTTGTTAAGGGGATGAAATGTGGCTACACATGATTCTAGACAATGGTATGCACTAGACTAAATATTATAGTATCCTCTATGTTGAGTTCTTACTATCATTATTTAGAGACCAAATGTATAACGGCATATTATTAGTGTTTGATAAGAGTTATCATGATAGCACTAATAATGAGAATTGTTCTCAATCAATCATAGTATTTTATATTCACTCTGCGCTGAGGGATATTGAATATGGGATTGGGCTGTCGTTGCATATATTATATTATGGTTTTATTAAGGTTCCATACTATATGTTTATATGCTAAATTGATAATGTCCAGTTTATTGATTATATTCATGTTTATTGTTTTCAAATTTAGAACATGGTATCATTTAGCCCACTTGTAACTATTCTTAATCAAAACAAACTGACTGGATCCAACTATGTTGACTGGAAAAGAAATTTGGACATTGTTCTTACTGCTAAAGAGCATAAGTATGTTCTTACTAAACCATGTCCTAGCTTTCCTTCATTAGATGCTCCTTCTGAGGAAAAACAACGATATGATCGTTGGCAGAAATCTAATGAGATGGCCAAGTGCTACATCCTAGCATCTATTTCAAATGTTCTACAGCATCAAATGCAGGATGTAGAACTAGCTTCAGACATTATGCTAAGTCTGAAGGAGATGTTTGGTGAGCAAGGCCGTTCTGCAAGGCAAGAGACCATGAGGCAAATTTATAACACCAGAATGGCTGAAGGTACTTCAGTGAAGGAGCATTATCTTACAATGATCTCTAATCTGAATACATTGGAAGTTTTAGGTGCCGATATTGATGGAGAATCCCAAGTGGATATGATACTCCAGTCGCTACTAGAATCATTCAAGGAATTCAAACTTAACTATAATATGAATAAAAAGATTTATACTTTGTCTGAGTTAATGAATTAATTGGTAGCGGCAGAAGGCATTCTTGGCACTTCCAATGTTGAAGCCAATGTTGGTGAGCCTTCTACTTCTCAACCTAAGCCGAAAGGCAAGGGTAAAAAGAAGAAGAAGAAGAAGGACTTCACCAAGTAAGAGGGTAAACAAATTGCCTTAGGGGTTGCTAATAAAGGAAAGAAAATCAAAGGAAAGTGTTTCCATTGTGGTGAGAAAGGACATTGGAAGAGAAATTGTCCAATATTTAAGGCTGCCAAGAACAAAGGTATGATTAATACATTCCTTCTTGAAATATGTTTGGTACCGAATCCCACGGATTCCTAGTATGTGGATTCAGATTGTACTAATCATATCTGCAATTCCTTGCAGGGGTTCCAGGAGATCAGAAAGCTTTAAAAAGGGGAGTTGTTTCCTACTTTGGCTGATGGGAGCAAGATTCCAGTTGTAGCTGTTGGTGTTTGTAATTTATGTTTTGAATCTAGAGTTTTAATATTAGAAGACTGTTTGTATGTATCCAATGTTCGTAGGAATTTAATTTCAGCTACTTACTTAGGTAAACATGGATATTGTGTTATCCTAAAAGACAATGTTGTAATAAAGAAGGATAAAGTGTTTATCTGTTCTGACAATATTGTGGATGGTCTTTATATTTTAACTTCTGATAAGTATGAATTATATAATTCTGAATTAGATAATAACTCCCATGTAAAATCATTAAAGAGAAAGTTTCCTTCTACTAGTAATACATATCTTTGGCACTTGCGTTTGGGTCATATTAATTTAAATAGGATTCAAAGACTGATCAAAGATGGACTCTTAGAGTCCATGGACTTTAATGAATTTCCAGTTTGTGAATCTTGTTTGGAAGGTAAAATGACCAAATGATCTTTTAAAGCAAAAGGTAGAAGAGCCCAAGATTTGCTAGAGCTAGTGCATTCTGATGTATGTGGTCCTATGTCTATCCTAGCAAGAGGTGGCTATGAGTATTTCATTACTTTCACTGATGATTACTCAAGATTTGGTTATGTATACCTAATGAAACGAAAGTCTGAAACCTTTGAAAATTTCAAAGAGTTTAGGGTTAAAGTTGAGAATCAATTAGGTAAACGCATAAAGGCCATTCGATCTGATCGTGGTGGTGAATACCTTGTTGGGGATTTTAAGGATTACTTAACTAAGAATGGGATTGTATCCCAATTGACTGCACCTGGAACTTCACAACAAAATGGTGTAGCAGAAAGAAGGAATAGGACTCTTTTAGATATGGTTAGGTCCATGATGAGTTATTCAACTCTACCTATTTCTTTTTGGGGATATGCCTTAAACACAGCAATGTATCTTCTGAATTCAGTACTTTCGAAATCTGTTCCTAAAACACCTGTGGAGTTGTGGAATGGGCGTAAGCCTAGTATGAGACATCTCCATATTTGGGGTTGTCCAGCACATGTGTTAAAAGGAAAGTCTGACAAGTTACAGTCTAAAACAGAAGTGGTTTTCTTTGTTGGGTATCCAAAAGGAACTGTTGGAGATTTATTCTATAGTCATAAAGATAATAAAGTGTTTGTTAGTACAAATTCTAAATTCTTGGAAAATAACCATATGAATAATTTTACTCCTAGAAGTAGAGCTGTGTTGGTTGAAATGAATGAACCTGTAAATGAATAACCAATAAATGAAACTAGGGATGATGTGGCTATATTAGATACACCACAAGATTCTACTCATGACATATCTAGTACTCAGATGCCTCGTCATAGTGGGAGAATTGTTCGGCCTCCTATAAGATTCATAGGTTTGGGAGAAACTTATGAAGCTATCACAAAAGAGGTTGAATCGGATCCCTACACATATGATGAAGCAATGAATGATATAGATGCGCATCATTGGGTCCAAGCTATAAAATCTGAATTAGATTCTATGTATTCCAATCAAGTTTGGGATCTTGTAGAGGCGCCTAACGGCATTAAACCTGTTGGTTGTAAATGGGTTTACAACAGGAAGAGAGGGATAGATGGAAAGGTTGAAACCTTTAAAGCAAGGCTAGTGGCGAAAGGGTATACACAAAAAGAAGGCATTGATTATGATGAAACCTTTTCTCCAGTAGCAATGCTTAAATCTGTCAGAATTCTCTTATCCATTGCTGCTCATTTTAATTATGAGATTTGGCAAATGGATGTCAAGACTGCATTTCTTAATGGCAATCTTGAAGAGGAAATCTATACGATGCAACCGAAAGGTTTCATAGCTAAGAACCAAGAGCATATGGTATACAAGTTGAAAAGGTCTATTTATGGACTTAAGCAAGCATCTAAGTCATGGAACATTAGATTTGATCAAGCAATCAAGTCATTTGGTTTTGAGCAAAATCTTGATAAACCATGTGTGTACAAAAGACATTGTGATAAAGTAGTAATGTTCCTAGTGCTTTATGTTGATGATATTCTACTCATTGGAAATGATGTAGGGGTAATGTCATCAGTAAAGGTTTGGTTGTCAAGTCAATTTGATATGAAGGACTTGGGTGAAGCTAACTTTATTCTAGGGATCAAGCTTTGGCGAGATCGCAAGAATAAGATGTTAGGCTTATCACAAGCTGGATACATAGATAAGGTTCTAGAATGGTTTAGCATGCAAAACTCCAAGAAAGGATTACTTCCTTTCAGACATGGAGTTCCTCTGTCTGATGACCAAAGGCCTAAGACTCAAGAGGAAGAAAATATGATGAGACAAGTTCCTTATGCTTCTACAGTAGGAAGTCTCATGTATGCCATGCCAATACTAGACCAGATATCTATTATTCAGTTGGCATGGTCAGTCGATATCAATCAAATCCAGGGCCAAAACATTGGCAAGTTATAAAGCATATTCTCAAGTATCTACGGAGAACGAGAGATTATATGCTTGTTTATCGAAGTGAGGATTTGATACCTATTGGCTATACAGATTCAGATTTTCAATCTGATGTAGATTTCAGAAAATCCACTTTAGGATGTGTTTTCACCTTGGGAGGTGGAGCCATAAGTTGGCGGAGTATTAAGCAATCTTGTATTGCAGACTCTACCGTGGAAGCAGAATATGTTGCTGCTTATGAAGCAGCAAAGGAAGCTGTATGGCTCAAGAAATTCCTTTCTGACCTTGGTGTAATGAGAATGGAGCAAGTTTCAATCACATTATTTTGTGACAACAGTGGAGCAGTTGCACAATCTAAAGATCCAAGGAATCATAAGAAAGGAAAGCACATTGAGAGAAAGTACCATATCATTCAAGATATTGTTGCTCGTGGAGATGTGGTGGTAGTAAAGATTGAAAGTGCAAATAATCTAGCAGATCCATTTACTAAAACTTTGCCTCAAAGGACTTTCGAGTCACATTTGGAGAGAATGGGAGTTAGATTAGTGCACAATAGTCTTTAGGGCAAGTGGGAGATTGTTAGGATTAGTACCCTTAAATCCTATTGTATGATACTATGTATGATATTAAGTTTGACATTGTGTATGACATTATGTATGACTTAATATTGTGTTTAATAAATTTGTTTTATTATTATCTAAAATAATGGTAACATGAATATTAGGACATTATCATTTTGGTCCATGAGATGCATAGTATGTGATTTATGTGAAAAGTCACAGAAGATATAAATCACAAGTTCTTTGTAAACTCAGAATTATAGTTCGTAGTCGGTGATGAAATTGGGCATTTCATCTGCGAAGACTATAACATATCAATCACGATGATTTGTCTTGATCATGGAAGTGGAGATTTCTAGTTGATGTGTTAATATGTTTTAAGGGTTAAGACATATTGAACTGGACCGTTATGGGATTTATTATTTTCCTAATGACTGTCATATGAATAATAAATCTCACGACTTGTATTTGCATGAACTCTTAATCCTGAGAGAATAATGGACCTGATCATAAGGTGTAGGTTGCTTTGATATATCAAGAGTGAGATCTATAATTATGGTCAAAACCTCAGTATGTTGGGCAGCCATATTTAGTGTTGATGGAACATGTATTCTCAAGATGGAATTCATAGTCTCTTAACGGAAATATAAAGTATTCCCTTGAGATAAGTTTAATGAGTTTGTTATTCAGAGAGTTAGGCCTAACCATTTCAGTAAGACTAAAGTATATATTTATGGAATTGGATTTCATAAATATATAATGAATAACATTAAAGGATTAAATCGGGTACTCAAGGATTAAGATGTAGTAATTTACAAAGTGGCAGTCTACATTAATGAATTTGTATTACTACGAATATTTTATGAAGGGGTTACATGTATAATAAAGTCATGGGATATAATTATAGGTAAGGCTTAGAGTGCAACTATATTTATATAGTGGTATTAAATATAGTTAATGGTAACTTTGGACTTGTCAAGAGTTGACAGAAAAGCCCAAGGCCCATTGGAGCTAGTGTCTTATTGGTCCCTTTTGGTCCCACTCCAAGCCACAGACTTAAGCCCAATTGGAAAGGCTTAAAAGGCCAGCCCAATTAGATAATTGGTTAGATAAAAAAAGAGGAAAAACGTACAGAAAAATGTGTGTGAGAAAAACATCATTAAAAAGTGGTGTATATAAGAGTGTAAGTCACTCTTCTGATTATCCCTTAGTAACCAATTGAGAGTCCACACTTCTTGGGCGTTAGTGGAATTGGAGTGAAGATCAAAAGTATTCCTAAGTGCTTCAATCTTCAGTTTTGAAATTCACCGCTTCAAGGTACGCTCACTTGTTCTCTAATTCTGAAATTCACTTTGTGCATGTTATCAATATCGAATGAAGTAGATCCGTCTTAAACTTAATTTTTCGCTGCGTTCACATCTATTTCCATCAATTAATGTGTAGAATTTTTGCCAAATACAGTGGTATTACAAAGAAACTTTTTCCTCAAACCCAACATTTTATCTCTTCTCCAACAACAATGGCATTGGCATAGAATTCCTTAACCATGTTCTCATATGCATCCTCAAGAGTTGAAAGCAGAAAGTTCCAATCTTTCATGGCAAACCATATGGATATATTTGTGTCATGGAGCGATGCCTGATCAACGGCCCTTTAAACTAGCAAAGGAGTGTCACGAAAATAGTTTCTATAGTTCTGAAAAGCAACAAAAGATCTGAACAGATCAGGGTCATGGACTTCAGTTGAGAAACGAGGCCTTTTTAACCTTGGTGATAGTTCATCAACATCAATGATTGGCTCTTTCCCTTTGCTACTGCCTCCTTTCACTGCAGATCTTTAAAAGGAGACATCTGTACAAATGAACACAGAGGAAACAGAAAACAAGTGCACAAACACAAAACTTGATTAGATTCAAGTTAGTTCCAAAACAAATGAAATAAAACTTAAAATAGAACATAATTAACTCTACACAACATGCTAAACACATAAAAACAAGAAAATATAAACACAATGCATGAAAACAAGTAACTATGCATGTGTGTGAGTGTGCATGTGCTTATGTTAATGCATGAGGGTGCATCACTAGATGCATGAGGGGTGCCTAGGTGTGTACCTAGTGTGTGCAATATGGGCAAAGAGTGTGAAACACACAAACAGTGACCAAAAACTAATTAAGCAAGGTCATATAAGTATAAACCCATAAAATGAAGTCATTTGAATCCAATTTAGCACAAAAAAGTCACTTGGACATTTTGTCAAACACCTAGCATGCACAAATGTACTCTAAGTATGAACAATGCATGAACATGGTGAAAACTAGCCTTAATACATGTTAAAATGCCTCATGGGGCCATCACAGATGCACAAAAGACAAATGGGACAACTACTCTAATCCATATTTAAAGCAACCCAATAGTAAAAATGAAATGAACAAAAGTAGGAAAGAGAGATGCAAACACAGATAACACTAAGACGTGTTATCGAAGAGGAAACAGAAGAACTTGGTGAAAAACCTCTCCACCTCCCTTAAAGTAGGAATCGATTCACTAGACAATCAGTTGGGATACAAGGGTGAGCAAGAGACCCTCTAAGCCTAATAATCTACCCTCTGTACCTAAGCCCTCTAAGCTCCTACTCTAACAAGGCTTCTCGGAACCGTGTCTTGTTTAGTTCTCTGAATCTCGCAATAAGCTTGCATCTGCCATTCCAAGCTTCTTCCAATGCTTCCTACTAGCACCAAAACTTCACTTGACACTTTTAAAGGGTGTGGTAAGTGTTTGAGCTATCAACCTCTTAATAGTATAGAAATGGAGAGGTAGGAGATGAGGAAATTTCCAAAACAAATGTGTAAAGGATTGCGGGTATAACAATCTCTAACTCTCAAGGTGTTTGGCTAGAGTTTTCTCTCAGAAGCTCTCCTTGACATTTGTGGGTAATGTGGGTATAAATAGCGTAGGCACAGAAAGTGTGTATCAGATTGGACAGGTAGGCAGAACAAAATGTCTTGCTGGTGTCTCGCGGGAAGGCCTTACTCGTGAGATACTCATGAGACACAGCTGTCTCCATATTGTCTAACTTTTTGCATTCCAGCACGTGCAGTGCACATGATTCATTTCGCGAGTAGCTAAGTCGCGATATACCCACGAGAAATCTTCAGACTTCAAAAGCTTGAGTCTTCACACACTCTTTTTCTATCACACGACCCTTACAAAGAAATCCCACAATAAATTCAGGTTACAACAGATTGAATATAATTACAATCAAATTTGGCACGGAATATAAGCCAACAAACCAAATAGTTGTAAATAACAACTTTACACTATCACACAACCCTTACAATGAAGTCCCACAATAAATACTGGGTACAACAGATTAAATAAAAATACAAACAAATTTGGCACGAAAAAAAAGCCAACAAAACATGATGTTGTAAATAATAACTTTACAATCTCCCTCTTTGGCTATTCCATGACAAAACTCCTAAAACAGACTCTAGATGTAAACGTGAGTTTGGGAACAATGGTAAAACTCACTCACACCTAATCTAAAAGCTGTGAAGCACTTGCACATATATACCTATAACCTGAAACACTTGCACACAAACTTAACTTTCATTAAGCTTATGATAAGTAGAACACAAGGTACATAAATGAGCAAATAAAATGCGATCAAGTTTGTAACCACAGTAAAGCATGTAAACATATCTTGATCATACAAGAACAGTTATTAAAGAATGACTACAATGAACATTTAGCAAGTAAATGCTCATCCAAACACGCAAACAATCCAAAGGGTCAATTGCATGATCCAGACTCAACCAATGCAAAATACATGAAGTATATGCATCTAGGAACAGGATCCTACTAGGGCACAAGAGTGAGGTACTTAAGACATATTAGCAACATCTTAAAAGTACAAAAAAAATATGCTACAAAGCATAGAAATAATCACCAAAAAAAAAAAAAAAAACTGAAATAAAACTGAGATTAAAATAAAGTATTTAACTTTTAAACAAAAACTATAAGCATAAAACATCAGTTATAAAAACTAAAATAAACAAAGGTAAACTATCTATGAACCAATAACCAATGCATATAAGTCTAGAACTATGCTCCCCCTAACACTGTGCAAGCTCTTCCTCAGCTCCCCCTCAAAATTTTCTCCCCCTTTTTAACCAGAATGGCCAAAGAGGCTAAAACTAATCAAACTCTAAATCTGATCCATGCGCCGTGGACAAGTCACTGATCTAGGAAGACAATGCAACTATCTGTCCCTGAATGTATGCAAACTGGGTCGCTGTGTGCTATACATGGGAGTCTAACATGATAAACATCTGGTCTACCCTCTATAGGAGACGATCTAGTCCATCTGGTCCTCGTGCTAGTGCAGAAGATGATGGTTATGCTAAAGGCTGATCTAATGACTCTGGAGTAGTAGTAAAGCGCTCTATCTCATCTTCTGTGTCACCTTCCTCCTACTGAACCCGCGGTTGTGGTATGGTATGCACACCGGTCTCGGAGCCTTTGATGTGTGCTGTGCTCCTGGTCAATGTATGACCACCAATGGGGTAGTCCCTCTGAACTACTGTGAGGCCATTAGGAAGTTTAAGCTTTGTCTTTGCAAGTAGTCCCATAATCAGTGTGGGAAAAGGCATCACCATCCTTGAATTCTGCTTTTGAATGCTCTTCTTCTGGATGTAAAAGATGTGGCTACATATATCAATCTCCTTGTGAGTAAAAAGGTCGTAGAGAAACCTCGTCCTTAGAGCTGATAGTGTGGTGAGGTTGGTGACTGGATACAAGTTATGGATCATCACATAACTCAATGTCCTCATTTCTAGAGAAAATCAGATTATATCCATTGATGATTTCTTCAGTGTTCCACCAAGAGTCTTTATAATTTCCTCAGTAGACCCCAATCTCTCTTCATATTGGACTGATATTGGCTGAGAGGGAGGATGAATCCCCAAAAACTCTCGAATACTATCCCTTGTAATCATGAACTCCTTGTGTCTCACCTAGCCGACTATATTGTCATCTTCCACAGTGGCATTTGAGAAAAATTCTCGAATGATCTCAGAGTACACAACCCCAATTAGGTTCAAGAGATTGGTCCAAGTTCTTTCTTTGAACACCTTAGGGATGAAGGTGTCCTCAAGGGTTTCTAGCTAAACCACCCTTTCCATGATAATGGTTGCTCTTTTGTAGCAATCATTGTACTTTAAGTCAGCATCAACAAACTTGAAATGATTAGAATCAATGCGTGCACATTTGGAAGTTGGTTTCTTTGAAGCTACGTGCTTAGTTGGAGCCATCTGTATAACAATAGAACCAGAAAAGAACCAAGTACACAAGGCACAAACAAAATACATAAACTTGATTAGTTTCAAGTTAGTTCCAAGACAAATGAAAATGACCTAAACAGAGCATAACCAATTCAAAACAATATGCTAAAGCATATAAATCAAGAAATTATAAACACAATTCATGAAAATAAGTTGCCGTGCATGTGTGTGCATATGTGTGCATGTGCTAATGCATGCGTGTACAGCACAAGATGCATGAGGGATGCCTAGGTGTGTGCCTAGTGTGAGTAACAAAGGCATAGATTGTGAAACACAGAAACATGACCAAAACAAGCTAACCAAGGTCAAATATGTGTAAACCCAAAAATTGGAATTCACTTGAATCCAATTTGGCACAACAATGTCACTAGGACATTCTGTCGAACACTTAGCATGCACAAAAGTAAATAAAACATGAATAAATAAAACGCCTCTTGGGGCCAGCAAAGATGCATAAATATCAAATGGGACTCAGCCTAATCAAAAATATTAGAATAAAATGCATGACAAATAGAAACCCAACCCATTTTCGAAAAATTCCCAAAAGTTTGAAACCCTAATATAAATTTCTGCATAAATGAAGAAAAACATGAAGCAAATGTTTTAGACAACATATCTTGAAGTTGAAAATACAGAAAATATGCTTAAGAATGATAGGGTTTGAGAGAAATTTGATTTTGGGTTAAGAGAGGTTCGAGAAAGACTTAGCGAGGGAAATGAGTATGTTTTGAAAAAACTGTCACATCTGCTACAAAAAAATTGAAAACATGCGTTTTTCGCGGGTTAGAGAGTAGTGAGATAGTCGCGAGATAGGCCACTGAAGCACATGAGCTTTCGTGAGAAGCTCTAGGTTGCAAAATAGTCGTGAGACAGTCGTGATAGCTTCTGTCTAATTTTGAACAAAATCCAATTTTTAGCCAAACAGCATTTCGTGAGAAGCATTTGGTCGCGAGGTAGTCGTGATACAGTCGTGAGAGATTCTGTGTGACATTATGAAAAAATTATTTCCCTTAAGTCCTTTTCACGGGAAGCACTAAGTCGTGAGCTTCTCATGAGAAAACCTCTAAACCATTTTTGTTTTTTTTTTTGAAGAAAAACACAAAAATGCATTTTGAACAAAAAGAAAGAGCATGAAAGTATAAAATCACTTTCAAAAACAAATAAAACACTCAAAAATATTTTTGGGTTTGATCATCAAGTAATTGAGCATACACATCACATTTGAACATGTACAACACGAATGAGATAAGCATTCATTGAATCAAAGTCTTGTGTGTTGTGGGTGAGTATCAAGTGTGAAATAGTCCTTAGACCAGAGTGAAGTTTCAATGATCAATTCAATCGAGTCATAGACAACTGATACAAAATCAAGTGGACTATCTCAATTATAGAAATGAGTATTTATGACCTCCCACAAATTGATTACATAGCTTAGAAGCTTTTCATTTGGCTTCTACATAAATCATAAATTGATTACATTTGATTCATTTTGGATGATACATCTCCTTTTTGAGATCGGTGCTTGATATTTTTAATATATCAACATTTAGAATTAGCCTTTGGCTTTTTGAGCACCATACATTTCAAAACACAAGTCGCTTTCCCTTTTTCCTAGTCAAATACTAGTATGTGCGACAAGATTTTGCAACTCGATATCTCTTTTCATTTTAAGATTTACATTTAGTGAGCTCTTTTGCAAAAACATAAAAATAAAGTGGGAAGATATATAGACACAAGTCTATGTAAGTATCAAGACCATCAAGACTATTGACCAATCATTCATGACAAGCTTGAAGATCTATTTACAACAATCACATAGTTTTCAAGATTTCTTCCACAAAGATAAATATGCATACATAACAAGCTAAGCTCGTAAATGCACTATGCCATTAGTACGAAAGCACTAGGCCAAACTCACATGTGAAAAGCACAACACAAGCGATCAAACTTTTTGAAAAATTTTCAATTTTTATGGGTTTTTGAATTTTTTGAACACACTAAAAAACAAACCGAAATAAAGTAAGATTAACAAAACAAAAAACAGGCACAAGCCAACAGGTAAAAGAAACATGCTATCAAATGAAGGCAATGCATGATAAGATGCAACAGCTAAAGTCCCCAAACATTGGAAGAATTAATGCATAGACATGTTATAATGTTTATGCATGAGTACCCTCTTCACCCACACGTCACGTGCGTTTGGGGTGATATCCTTGACGGATTGGGTACGAGAGTTGGGACTTTCAAACCTTCTAGTAAAACTTTCCAGACAAGTGGTGAAGGCATTGATCATCTTCATGACGTCCATCATTCTTGGATCACCATTTTGACTTCTTGGTTTCTCACCACCCCTAGACCTCTTGTCATTTGTACTTCCTCATGAGTGAGGAGTGCTTGCATTGTTCAACGCTTTCAGCTTATGACAGTTGGGTCTGGTATGTCCTTATAATCCGTAAAAGTGACAAAAATGATTCGGTCTTAGACCCCATTGTGATCTTGGAAGAAATCGTCCTCTAGCTTTAAATCTGGCTTCTGATTGATTACGGGATTTATTAAACACTCATTGATCGGCCACCTTCTTCTTCTTATCTACCTTAACTTTCTCAGGGATTGATTCTTCCACAACCGTCTCTTTGACCTTCACAAACTTCACTTCTTTGGTAATATTGGCTGATGAGCTATTCCCTCCGGCATATCCTAACTCGAACTTGTCTAAGGAAGGTCTTTGAGATGAAATAACATCTTCTAACTTCCTGGAGGAGACCTTCTCTATCTTGGCATGAGCTTGCTCTTGCTTAAGAAATCTCACTTTTGTGTAGGCTTTTGATAGCTCACTATTTAGTGTTTCAATCTCACACTTTGCCTCCTTGTATCGTACTAGAAGACTTTGCCACCCTCATATACTTACCCGATTTCTTAAGGAGTAAGGCGTAATTCTCTTGAAGACCAGCTGTATTCTCATCCTCTTCAGCATCTGATTCTTCCAAAATCCCTATGGATTCTTCATCACTGTGCTCCCCTAGTTCTTATACAAGTTGATTCAAATCTTCCGAGGTTTCGACACGAGTGATGGTCATAAATGTAGTAAGATTTCCTTCTCCATCACAACTCTCTTCCGAATCAGAATTGGAAGAATTTAAATCACATAATGTTGTGGCATATGCCTTGCCTTTCCCTTATAAGAAATTGGGACACTCCTTCTTGAGATGTCCATGGCCATTGCATTCATAACACACAATGTTTGAAGGAGATTGAGAATCCGTCCCCTCTTTCCTTTTAAACTCTTTCCTATCACCTCTTGAAAATGAAAACTTCCCTCTGTTAAATGGTTTCCCACTGGTCTTCATCTTTAGAAATTTGCGGAAGTTTTTCGCAAGAAATGCTACTTCCTTCTCCACTCCATCTTCTTCGAAAGAATCATCCATTCTTTCAGTGATTGTTTTGAAAGCAAGCGATTTACTCGTCTTATGGGAAGGTAGTCCTAGCTCATATGTTTGGAGAGACCCAATTAACTCTTGGATTTTGATCCCATCCAAGTCTTTACTCTCTTCTATAACTGTGACTTTTACTCTAAAGCTTTCTGGCAATGACCTCAAGATTTTTCTCACCACCTTAGCATCTTTAATCTTCTCACTAAGATTGAGTTTAGCAATAACAATTTCATTGAGCTTCCCATAGAAGGAATCAAAAGATTCATCATTACCCACCTTGAGCTCTTTAAATTTGGTGGAAAGTATCTGGAGTTTTGTGTCCTTAACTTTCTTTGTACCTTCATAGGTAGTCTCCAAAATCTCCCAAGCTTCCTTAGCAGTTGTCATGTGAGAGATCCTATGGAATTCATCTGGAGACACACAACAGAAAATAGCATTTAAAGTTTTACTATTAGTATTGGCTGCCAAGAACTGCCTTGTCCCAAGCGGATTTAGCAAGCTCCGGCCTAGTCCAACCTGTTGGGATTTATGCCCTAGAATCTTATTGTATAATGCTATGTATTATATTATGTATGACATGATGTATGACTTAATATTGCAATTAATAAAGTTGTTTTATTATTACCTGAAATAATGGTAACATAAATGTTTGGACGTTATCATATAGTCCATGAGATGCATAGTATGTGGTTTATGTGATTTAGTAACAGAAGATATAAGTCACAAGTTCTTTGTAATTGGGCATTTCATCTGCGAAGACTATAACATATCAACTAAGTTGATTTGTCTTGATCATGGAAGTGGTGACTTCTAGTTGATATGTTGATATGTTATAAGAGTTAAAACATATTGAACTAGACTGCTGTAAGATTTATTATTCTCCTAATGGCTGTCGATTGAATAATAAATCTCACGACTTTCATTTACATGAACTCTTAATCCTGAGAGAATAATGGACCTAATCATGAAGTGTAGTTTGCTTTGATATATCAGGAGTGAGATCTAAAGTAACGGTCAAAACCTCAGTATGTTGAGTAGCAACATTTAGTGTTGATGGAACATATATTCTCAAGATGGAATTCATAGTCTCTTAACGGAGATACAAAATATTCCCTTGAGATAAGTTTAATGGATTTGTTATTCAGAGAGTTAGGCCTAGCCACTTTAGTAAGACTAAAGTATATATTTATGAAATTGGATTTCATAAATATATGATGAATAATTTAAAAGGATTGAACCGGGTACTCAAGGATTAAGATGTAGTAATTCACAAAGTGGTAGTCTTCATTCATGACTTTGTATTACTACGAATATTTTATGAAGGGGTTGCATGTACAATAAAGTCTTGGGATATAATTTATTAATAAGGCCTAGAGTGCAATTATATTTATATAGTGGTATTAAATATAATTAATAGTAACTTTGGACTTGTCAAGAGTTAACAGAAAAGCCCAAGGCCCATTAGAGCTAGAGTCTTATTTGTTCCCTTTTGGTCCCACTCCAAGCCACATACTAAAGCCCAATTAGGAAGGCCCAAAAGGTTAGCCCAATTAATTAATTAGATATATAGAGAGAAATATATAGAGTTTATATAGAAGATGAATTGGTATGTAAGCGAGTGTTGGACACTCTTCAATTCTCTCTAGAACAAACTCATATATTTGATTGAGAGACCACACATCTTGGGTGTTAGTGGAATTGGAGTGAAGATTGAAAGTCTTCTCAAGTACTTCTAAATTTTTGGTTTTGAATTTCACTGCTTCAAGGTACACAATTTTATTCTCTAATTCTGAAACTTATATGGCACATGTTGACAATTGTGAATGAAGTAGATCTGTTAATATAATTTTTCTGCTGCCTAGACTCTTATTTCCATCAAATGGTATCAAAGTGGTCTTCAATTTCCAATCTATTTAACATGTTTTATGAGTTTGGAATTAGAGATAATAGTTTCATGATGTTAGAAGATTATATATGTATTTAATTTTTTGCATGTTTGTTGAAACTATGATTTGATGAAAATTGATATTGATGTTATGTTTTTGTTTAAATTTGAATTTAAGTATGTTAAATTGAACTTTAAGGCTATAACATATTTAGCTTTACTTTACTTTTATACAATAAAGTACTCACATATCTACATATTTAGCTTTACTTTTATGTTATTTTGTTACTGATTATATAATATCTTTGTGTTGTAGGTAACAAAGGCTTTACATGCAAAGTGGAGTTAGGCCAATTAAATTCAATTTCAATTGGAGCAAGAAATCAAAGGAAATTTGTACCAAATCCAAGTCTAATTCGGATTAGGATTCCAACCTGCACATTAGTTAGTAGTTTTGGCATAACTTTTGGCTTAGATATCCAATCGAAATGATTCAAGTTGGGATAGAAATTTAACTTAAAGGGCTACAACTTTGTCGTTTACTAAAAGTCCGAATTCTGAATTTAAATAGGCCAAAATCGTCGGTTAAATGAAGCCTAAAAATTTGGGATTTTCTCCAAACGGGAATTCAACTTGTAATAGGATTCCTTGACCTATTTAAAGGCTCTTTAGGGCAAAAAGAAGAGAGGAGAAACCTGAGAGGAAAAGGGGGCTACCGCATAAAAGAATTTACTTTTGGGAGTCTTTATGAAGAGGAGGGTCTGAGGACAAAGGCGAGAGTTACATGTTGATCAACCAATGCAGATGAAAGACATAGGTTTTATTTGTTTTCTTTTCAATTTTATTATGAACTAAATTTTATTTTCTAGAGCAGTGATGTAGTCTAGCAATGACCACACAATTTATTTTCTGAGTTATTCTATTATTAATATTTCCATGATTGAGTTTTTAATTCTTATTCTTAATGCTTACTATTTTTTACAAATTATAGTTTGATCAATTGAATTACAATGAGACCGAGAGGTGATTTGTTATTTTAGTTCTAGAATTAAACACCATTAGTTGAATGAAAGTAGAGATGCTTTGCCGCGACTAGTGTGATTTTTCAAAAAATTCAAAGTACGTAATGAGTCTCCAATTAATTAAATTCACATAGAAATATGGAATTGTTAGTTGAAGATATTTTTGATATTATTCTAGAGAAGAGATTGAATACTTAAGGAATTTTTAATTATCAACGGGAGATTATTAGAATTTAATAATTAGGAAGAATAAATTGTGTGGGATTTGTTAGGTGAAATCAATTGCTCTAGATCTATTCTTATCATAATTTTACACTGTTAGGTTTTTTTACGCCTTGTTAATTCTTTTTATTCGTAGATTTATTTTTATTAAATAGTTTAATTTAATTCAGAGAATAGAACGTTCCATTTATTTTCAATTTTCCAAATAGTAATTAATTTAGTGAATTTCGGTATTTAATAACATAGTTAATCCTTGTGGGTTCGACATTCGTTTTCTAAAAACACTTTACTACTTGTTATGATTCTGTGCGCTTGCAGATTATTTTACACGAACAAGTTTTTGGCGTTGTTGCCAGGGATTAACTATTTGTTATTGATATTGATACTAGCTAGATATTTACTACTTTGGATTTTATTTCACTTATTCAAAAATTAAAATATTTTTAAAAAATTTAAATTAGTGCATCTGAGTTCTTTTCAGGAATTAGAAGTGCATGGCTTGATCTAAACTATTAGAGCATACACTCTTTGATCCTAAAATTGAAAGAACCTTACGTCAGCTCAAGAAAGAAAAGAAGAAAGAGGCCAATACATCTCTATCTAATATGGCCGATCAAGAACAAAAGGTGTTGAGAGATTATGCTTCGCCCTCGGTAAATGGAGCTACATCAAGCATAAGGAGGCCAGCCATACAAGCCAATAATTTTGAGTTCAAGCCGGCCATCATTCAAATGATACAACAGACTATCCAGTTCAAGGGGCTGTCACAAGAGGATCCTAATGTCCATATTGCAAATTTCTTGGAAATTTGTGATACTTTTAAACATAATGGAGTGACAGATGATGCGGTTCGACTAAGGCTTTTTCCCTTCTCACTTAGTGATAAAGCAAAAGTTTGATTGAATTCTTTGCCACCTGGCATCATTACTACATAGAAGGAGTCAGCACAAAAATTCTTAGCAAAATATTTCCCTCTTGCAAAGACAGCAAAGCTAAGGAATGATATCACCACGTTCATCCAATTTGAGGCTGAATCATTATACGAATTATAGGAGAGGTACAAAGATTTATTGTGAAGGTGTCCTCATCATGACCTTCCAGCATGGCTTCAAGTGCAAACATTCTACAATGGTCTAGGAGCTACAAACAGGTCCATGGTTGATGTAGCAGCTGGTGGAGCTTTAATGAGTAAAACTCATGAGGTAGCCTATGAACTTCTGGAAGAATTGGCATCCAACAACTATCAATGGCCTACAGAAAGAGCAATGCCAAGAAAGACAGCTGGAGTTTTAGAACTTGATTCTATTACCTCATTGGCAGCACAAATGGCAACTTTGTCTCAACAACTAGGTAAAATGAATGTTAATGCTATTCAAACTAATGTTGTTTCTGATCATTGTGCAGGAAATCATTCAAGTGCTGACTGCCAAGTGGGAAATCCTTTTGCTCAATCGAGTTATGGACAAGCAAATTACGTGTCAAATTTTCAACGTCAAAATAATCCATACTTAAACACGTATAATCCTGGATGGAGGAATTACCACAACTTCTCATGGAGCAATAATCAAGGGCAGGCTAAACCACCTCAGCAATTTCCATAGCAAGAGAAGAAGCCGACACTTGAGGACATGTTCATGCAATACATGTAGAAAACAGATGTGGCGATCCAAAACAACTCAGCTTCAATTCGCAATCTTGAGGTGCAAATCGGTCAGCTCTCAAGCATGCTCACAGAGAGGACTACAGGAACTTTGCCAAGCAACACTGTCACCAATCCGAAAGAACATGTAAAGGCAATATCATTGAGAAGTGGATGAACATATGAGGAGCCAAATGTAACAAATGCCAAACAAGATGAAGCTGTGGATAATGAAGAGTCAAAGATGAAGGAAGCCGAGTCGGAGATGAAAGAAGTGGAGCAAGCTAAGAAGACCAAGGAGAATGAAAGAGCTTCAAAATCCCAAAAATCCAGGGAAGTTACTTTTGAGACTTGTTCTCCTTCAATTTATGATCCACCAATTCCTTTTCTACAAAGATTACGAAAAAACAATGTGGATGATCAGTTTTCTAAATTTCTAAGTATATTTAAGCAATTGCATATTAATATTCCTCTCATTGAAGCTTTGGAACAAATGCCTAAATATGCTAAATTTTTGAAGGATATTATATCAAAGAAGTGGAAATTGGAGGAGCATGAAACAGTAATGCTGACAGAGGAGAGTAGTGCAATCTTACAAAAGAAGTTGCCGCCTAAGCTGAAAGATCCCGGGAGTTTCACTATCCCTTGCACTATAGGAAAATCTTATTTTAATAGAGCTTTATGTGATTTAGGGGCAAGTATTAATCTAATGCCTCTCTCTGTTTTCAGGAAATTAGGTCTTGGAGAAGTAAAGCTGACCACTATCTCTTTACAATTGGCGGATAGATCCATTAAATATCCAAGAGGAGTCATTGAAAACGTATTAGTAAAAGTTGACAAGTTCATCTTCCCAGCTGACTTCATTGTCCTTGATATGGATGAGGACGAGGAGATCCCTTTGATATTGGGTCGACCTTTCCTTGCGACGGGGAGAACCTTAATTGATGTCCAGCAAGGAAAACTTGTTTTGAGGGTTGGAGAGGATGAGGTCACTTTTAATGTATTTAAGTCTATGGAATTTCCTTCCGAGACACATTCTTGTTTTCAAATAAGTGACCAAGACATGATCATGGCCGATGAGACATCTGCAATTGATTTTCAAAAGTTACCACTTGAGGTATGTCTTACTCACTCTACACTTGTTAAATTCAATGATAAAGAGGTTAAAGAGTGTGAAAGATATTTGGAGGCTACGCCACTCTTCCCTCCTTCAATGCAACCAAAAGTGGAAGACCTAAAATCATGTTAGCCAACATCTCCACCAGAGGAACCACCTAAACTTAAGCTCAAACTGCTTCCATCAAAGTTAAGGTACGCTTTCTTAGGTCAAGACTCTACTTTTCCAGTTATTATTAACAGTTCTTTGAGTGATGTAGAGGAGGAAAAGTTGTTGAGAATCTTGTGGGAACACAAAATAGCTTTGGGTTGGACCATCTCTGACATCAAAGAAATTAGTCCTTCAAATTGCACACACAAGATTTTAATGGAGGATAACGTCTAGCTACAGACGTTAAATAAAGCGCTTTTGGGAGGCAACCCAAGTTTTTTTTTTTTTTATATTTATGTTTATGTTTTTATTTTTTTTTATTATTATTTTTTCTTTATCTTATTGTTTTTTCTTTCATTTTGTAGGAATAAAGAGACCAAAGAAATCTTCAATGGGTACACGGCTACACCTCAAGGAAAAATATTCAATTAAAATCAGGAGAGAATCTCTTCTCCTTTCTCATTCTTTTATTTAGTTTTTCTTCCTTTTTTCCATTGGGGACAATGTGAAATTTAAGTTTGGGGGGAAGGGAATTTATTTTATTTATTTCAAAAAAAAAAAAAACTTTCTTTTGCCTAACTTGAGGTTTGTGTTTTAAGTTCATTATACTACTCTTGCTTAAAGAATTTTATTGCTTTCATGCTCAATTCATAGCACATGCATGTAGCTACTCAGACACAACTTGTTGTTGAATGATAAAAATGTTTAGAAAATCTTAATGATAACAATGTGGTGACTATTACCCTTGTGAGTTTTGAGCCAATCATTATTTTTGGAGGGTTATTTATTTTTTTTCTAATTTTAAAGTTCATTTGGAAGTGCGTAACATATTTCCCTTATTGTAGTCTCATTGTTCTTGCTTTTGGCCAAGAAAAAATGATTTTATGCCACACTTGAACCTTTTGAAGTCATTGATGTTGAATGAACTATACTAGTCTTTGAGAGATGAGATTAGGCCATTTTTGTCTACTTTGAGCCATATATGTGTTTTTTTTTTTTTTTTTTTGGATACATTATTGCTAGTCATTCCATTGAGCCTTTTAATTAGCCTTTCTTTCTTAAAGCCCTTGTCCATAGTGTTTCAAGATGGAATTTGATCAGTTTGTTTCAATGTGGTGTTTTGTGTGAGAATTCAAAGAAGAAAAAAAATTGTACAGAGTTCCACTTACTCCAATTTTTTGAGTTGCTTAGTAACTAGGGGTATTCATTATTAATGTTTACTCTTACGTCAAACCGTAACTTGATATATGAGTATGCAAAAGCACTTTAAGTTTGTGACTTGTTGAGTAACTGGGTGCATCCATCACAAATGCCTACATTCACATCAAAAGATAAGTGACGACTTGAAGTAAGTAAAAAAAAGAAAAAAAAAAGGGAAAATTTTGAAAACACTTCTTATATTTACCTTTACCCATTTTTATTTCATACCCTTTACTTTTACCCTACATTACGTCCTAATAAAGTCCTTATTTGATCTTGAAGATTGAGTAGTTCAGATATTGATATGACTGAATAACAAATGTGGTATAAATTCTTTTTTAGCATCTTTTCATGAGACTACTTGTTCTTTCTTGATTAAGTGTTTTTCGTGTGATTTTTATGTGAGATTTTTATTTTTCTTACATTATTCCACTCACATATATTGTTGAGAATGTTATACCCCATTTCAGAGTGATTTCATTTGTTGAGTGATAACACTAGAAAGGTTTGAGTTGAAGCATACTTTCAAATAGAAATTCAAGTCAAGTTTATTCTAAAACTAAGAGTATGTTTGGGTTGGCTACCACTTTTCACTCACAATGAGTTTTGATGGCATGAGAAATTTCTTTAGCATTTATAGTGTTTTTGAACTTGAACTAATCCTCTTTGCAAAAGGCAATTGAAAAAAAAAAGATTTTCTTTGTTTTGTTTATTTTAGTATTCATTCTCAAAATTTTGTGGGTATATTCCCTACAAACTCTCACGAGACTACAACTCGTCCACTAGTGTAAGCTAGGGGTTTAAAGGCTTGTTGCATACGCTAAATGCAATCGAAATTTTCAGCGAAAGTGGATTAGTTAGGATATTTTCTTTGTTTTGTTTTACTCTTTATCTGCTTTGTTCGAGGACTAGCAAATATGTAGGTTTTGGGGGTATTTGATGTGCATGAAATATATATAATAAAGTACTCACATATCTACATATTTAGCTTTTCTTTTATGTTATTTTGTTACTGATTATATAATATCTCTGTGTTGTAGGTAACAAGGGCTTTACATGCAAAGTGGGGCTAGGCCAATTAAATTCAAGTCCAATTGGAGCAAGAAATCAAAGGAAATTTGCACAAAATCCAAGTCCAATTCGGATTAGGATTCTAGCCTGCACATCAGTTAGTAGTTTTGGCATAACTTTCGGCTTAGATATCCAATCGAGATGATTCAAGTTGGACTGGAAAGTTAACTTAAAGGGCTACAACTTTGTATTTTACCAAAAGTCTGAATTCTGAATTTAAATGGGCTAAAATCATCGGTTAAATGAAGTCTAAAAATCTGGGATTTTCTCCAAACGGGAATTCAACTTGTAATAGGATTCCTTGACCTATTTAAAGGCTCTTTAGGGTAAAAAGAAGAGAAGAGAAACCTGAGAGGAAAAGGGGGCTGCCGCATAGAAGAATTTTCTTTTGGGAGTCTTTATGAAAAGGAGGATCTGAGGACAAAGGCGAGAGCTTCATGTTGATAAACCAATGCAGATGAAAGACATAAGTTTTATTTGTTTTCTTTTCAATTTTATTATGAACTAAATTTTATTCTCTAGAGCAGTGATGTAGTCTAGCAATGAACACACAATTTATTTTCTGAGTTATTTTATTTTTAATATTTCCATGATTGAGTGTTTAATTCTTATTCTTAATGCTTACTATTTTTTACAAATTATAGTTTTATCAATTGAATTACAATGAGATCGAGAGGTGATTTGTTATTTTAGTTCTAGAATTAAACACTATTAGTTGAGCGAAAGTAGAGATGCTTTACCGTGACTAGTGCGATTTTTCAAAAAATTCAAAGTACGTAACGAGTCTCCAATTAATTAAATTCACATAGAGATATAGAATTGTTAGTTGAAGATATTTTTGATATTATTCGAGAGAAGATATTGAATACTTAAGGAATTTTTAATCATCAACGGAAGATTATTAGAATTTAATAATTAGGAAGAATAAATTGTGTGGGATTTGTTAGGTGAAATCAACTGCTTTAAATCCATTCTTATAATAATTTTACACTGTTAGGTTTTTTTACGCCTTGTTAATTCTTTTTATTCTTAGATTTATTTTTATTAAATAGTCTAATTTAATTCAGAGAATAGAACGTTCCATTTATTTTCAATTGTCCAAATAGTAATTAAGTTAGTGAATTTTGGTATTTAATAACATAGTTAATCCTTGTGGGTTTGACATTCGTTTTCTAAAAAAACTTTACTACTTGTTACAATTCTGTGCGCTTGCGGATTATTTTACGCGAACAATCCCAAGTGGATATAATACTCCAGTCACTACCAGAATCATTCAAGGAATTCAGCCTTAATTATAATATGAACAAAAAGATTTATTCTTTGTTTGAATTAATGAATGAATTGGTCGCGGCGGAAGGCCTCCTTGGTACTTCTAATGTTGAAGCCAATGTAGGTGAAGCTTCTACTTCTCAACCTAAGTTGAAAGGCAAGGGTAAGAAGAAGAAGAAGAAGAAGAAGGACTTCACTAAGCAAAAGGGTAAACAAATTGCCTTAGGGGTTGCTGACAAAGGAAAGAAGCTCAAAGGAAAATATTTCCATTGTGATGAGAAAGGACATTGGAAGAGGAATTATCCAATTTTCAAAGCTGCCAAGAATAAAGGTATGAAAAGTTCATTTCTCCTTGAAATATGTTTAGTGCAGAATCCCACAGATTCCTGGTGTGTGGATTCAAGTTGTACTAATCATATCTGCAATTCTTTATAAGGGTTTTAGGAGACAGAAAGCTTAAGGAAGGAGAATTGTTTCTTACTTTGGCTGATAGGAGCAGGATTCCAGTTGTAGCTGTTGGTGTTTATAATTTATGTTTTGAGTCAAGAGTTTTAATATTGGAAGACTGTCTGTACGTACCTAATGTTCGTAGGAATTTAATTTCTGCAATTTATTTAGATAAACATGGATATTGTGTTATCCTTAAAATAAAGAAGGGTAAAGTGTTTATCTGTTTTGGCAATATTGTAGATGGTCTTTATATTTTAACTCCTGATAAGCATGAATTATACAATTCTGAATTAGATCATGACTCTTATATAAAATCATTAAAGAGAAAATTTTCTTCTACTAGTGATGCATATCTTTGGCATTTGCATTTAGGTCATATTAATTCAAATAGGATTCAAAGACTGATCAAATATGGACTTTTAGAGCCCATGAACTTTGATGAAATTCTAGTTTGTGAATCTTGTTTGGAAGGTAAAAACCAAACGACTTTTTAATACAAAAGGTAGAAGGGCTCAAGATTTGCTAAAACTAGTACATTCAGATGTATGTGGTCCTATGTCAATCTAGGCAAAAAGAGGTTATGAGTATTTCATCACTTTTACCAATGATTATTCTAGATTTGGTTATGTGTACCTAATGAAACGGAAGTCTGAAACCTTTGAAAAGTTCAAAGAGTTTAGGGCTGAAGTTGAGAATCAATTAAGCAAACGCATAAAGGCCATTCGATCTGATCGTGGTGGCGAATACCTTCTCAGGGTTTTTAAGAATTACTTAACTGAAAATGAGATTGTATCCCAAATGACTGCACTTGGAACTCCACAACAAAATGGTGTAGCAGAAAGAAGGAATATGACTCTTTTAAATATGGTTAGGTCCATGATGA
>CP129446.1:41943977-42231477 GCA_030445155.1 Quercus variabilis | reverse complement strand
ATCTACAAAAAAAATGTTAGAAATAATTCCTCACAACACTCCCTCACGTGTTTACACTCAAATTATGTCACTCACACTCGTGTTTTACTCTTAAATTGGCTTTTTCCTGATATTAGTTTCACACTCTCCTGCCTTTTTCCACTCTTAGCTTCTCCTTTTCAGTTCTGCTTAAACTAATAAACTTGATCAAAAAATTCAACTTGTAGTATTTAAACTAATACCAATGGCAAGAAAATATAGCAGAAACACTAAATCAAAAGAAGAGGACAAAAGAAAATAATATTTTGTTTTTGAGAGAATTGAAACTACAAACAAATTTTTTCTTTCTATTTCTTTCCTGAAGTCTTTTTTTTTTTCTTTTTTTTTTTTTATGCTCTTTCTTTCTTTTCTTTTTTTTTTCATACCTTTTTTTTTTTTGGGAGATTGGTGCACAATTTTAACCTAGTTCACATCACAAAATAAGAACGAGGAATAAAGAACACAAAAGGAACAAGACAAGATGATAACAGGAAACAAAAGATAAAGGAAAAAAAAAACTGATTTTAGAACCTGTGCTCTGTTACCAAATGATACGAACCTTAATCAACACGCTTTGAGACTCAACAAAAAATATTGGAATACTTGCCCAAGAAAGCTAAAAATTCAGTTTTTTTGATAGAAACCTTGACCCAATGTTTATAATCGAAATGCGAACCAAAGGTATAAGTAATAGACCTTGACCCAATGATTATAATGAATCACGAACCAAAGGTATAAAGTTTGAACGCCATAAGGAAGAATCCCTGATAAGTTCACAGTTCTTAAAGAACTAAAAGAAGAGCAAAGCCTCACATTTTCTGATTTTTATTCAATCATTTCTCTATTACAATGAGTGCATGCTATTTATATGACATGACTGGAAATAGAAAATATAAAAAACGTTCTAAACAATAAAACTCTAAATAAAAGTTGATTTGGTCTGAAATTAGCAGATCCAAAATAGGAAAAATAGCTAAAAACGTTCTAAATAATAAAAGCTTAAAATTAAGGTAGATCTGGTCCAAAACTAGATGCTCCAGACTAGGAAAAATATCTATTAACTGATATGGAGCTAGAAAATCAATCGACCATTAATCCACACCATAAATCATGCCAATTAAGCCAGATCAGCCCTCAATAGCTTGAATTAAATTTATTATGCCTTCATCTTTCTTTGGGCCAAGTTTGGAATGTCCTCCATTAGAATCAGCTCAAATCTCTTGAACAAGCCCATTAAGTGCTTCTTTGATCTTCTTGGATCTTGCTTTAGTAATAGGCCCAACTGGTACATGCAATAGATCCTTGAATGCTTGTTGATTCTCATCAGGAGAACTTATGAAACTATCTCAGAAGAGGTTAAATCGGATCCCTACACTTATGAAGAGGCAATGAGTGATATAGATGCACATCATTGGGTCAAAGCTATGAAATCTGAGTTAGATTCCATGCATTCCAATCATGTTTAGGATCTTGTAAAGGCGTCTAACGGCATTAAACATGTTGGTTGCAAATGGGTTTACGAGAGGAAGAGAGGGATAAATGGAAAGGTTGAAACCTTTAAAGTAAGGCTAGTGGTGAAAGGGTATACTAAAAAAAAAAAGGTTTCATAGCAAAGAACCAAGAGCATATGGTATGCAAGTTGAAAATGTCCTTTTATGGGCTTAAGCAAGCATCTAGGTCATGGAACATCAGATTTGATCAAGCAATCAAATCATTTGGTTTTGAACAAAATCTTGATGAACCATGTGTGTACAAAAGACATCAAGATAAAGTTATGTTCCTAGTACTTTATGTTGATGATATTCTACTTATTGGAAATGATGTAAGGGTAATGTAGGTTTGGTTGTCAAATCAATTTGATATGAAGGACTTGGGTGAGGCTAACTTTATTCTAGGGATCAAGCTTTGGCAAGATCGCAAGAATAAGATGTTAGGTTTATCACAAGCTGGATATATAGATAAGATTCTAGAATGATTTAGCATGCAAAACTCCAAGAAATGATTACTTCCTTTCAGACATGGAGTTCCTCTGTCTGATGACCAAAGGCCTAAGACTCAAGAGGAAGTAAATATGATGAGACAAGTTCCTTATGCTTCTGCAGTAAAAAGTCTCATATATGCCATGCTTTGTACTAGACCAGATATTTGTTATTCAGTAGGCATGGTTAGCCGATATTAATCAAATCCATGACCAAAACATTGGCAAGCTGTAAAGCATATTTTCAAGTATCTACGGAGAACGAGAGATTATATGCTTGTTTAACCATTGTGAGGATTTGATTCCCATTGGCTATATAGATTTAGATTTTCAATTAGATCTAGATTTTAGAAAATCCACATCAAGATGTATTTTCACCTTGGGAGGTGGAGCCATAACTTGGAGGAGTGTCAAGCAATCTTGTATTGCAGACTCCACCATGGAAGCAGAATATGTTGCTGCTTGTGAAGGAATAAAGGAAGCTGTATGGCTCAAGAAATTCCTTTTTGACCTTGGTGTAATGAGAATGGAACAAGTTTCCATCACATTGTTTTGCGATAATAGTGGTGTAGTTGCACAATCAAAAGATCCAAGGAATCACAAGAAAGGAAAGCACATCGAGAGAAAGTATCACATTATTAGAGACATTATTGCTCGTGGAGATGTGGTGGTAGCAAAGATTGAAAGTGAAAATAATCTAGCAGATCCCTTTACCAAAGCCTTGCTTCAAAGGACCTTCGAGTCACATTTGGAAGGAATAGGAGTTAGATTAATGCACAATAGTCTTTAGGGCAAGTGGGAGGTTGTTGGGATTTGTGCCCTAGAATCCTATTGTATAATGTTATATATTATATTATGTATGACATGATGTATGACTTAATATTGCAATTAATAAAGTTGTTTTATTATTATCTGAAATAATGATAACATGAATGTTTGGACATTATCATATAGTCCATGAGATGCATAGTATGTGATTTATGTAATTTAGTCACAGAAGATATAAGTCACAAGTTCTTTGTAAACTCAGAATTTGGTTCGTAGTCGGTGATTAAATTAGGCATTTCATCTGTGAAGACTATAACATATCAACTAAGATGATTTGTCTTAATCATGGAAGTAGTGACTTCTAGTTGATATATTGATATGTTTTAAGAGTTAAAACATATTGAACTGGACCGCTATGAGATTTACTATTCTCCTAATGACTGTCAATTGAATAATAAATCTCACGACTCTCATTTACATGAATTCTTAATCCTGAGAGAATAATGGACCTGATCATGAAGTGTAAGTTGCTTTGATATATCAGGAGTGAGATCTAAAGTAACAGTCAAAACCTCAGTATGTTAGGCAGCCACATTTAGTGTTGATGGAACATATAGTCTCAAGATAGAATTCATAGTCTCTTAATAGAGATACACAATATTCCCTTGAGATAAGTTTAATAGATTTGTTATTTAGAGAGTTAGGCCTAACCACTTTAGTAAGACTAAAGTATATATTTATGAATTGGATTTCATAAATATATGATGAATAACTTAAAAGGATTAAACTGGGTACTCAAGGATTAAGATGTAGTAATTCACAAAGTGACAGTCTTCATTCATGACTTTATGTTGCTACGAATATTTTATGAAGGGATTGCATGTACAATAAAGTCTTAGGATATAATTTATTAATAAGGCCTAGAGTGCAATTATATTTATATAGTGGTATTAAATATAATTAATGGTAACTTTGGACTTGTCAAGAGTTAACAGAAAAGCCCAAGGCCCATTGGAGCTAGAGTCTTATTTGTTCTCTTTTGGTGCCACTCTAAGCCACATACTAAAGCCCAATTGGGATAGCCCAAAAGGCTAGCCCAATTAGTTAATCAGATATATAGAGAGAAACATACAGATTTTATATAGAAGATGAATTGGTATGTAAGTGAGTGTTGGACATTCTTCAATTTTCTCTGGAATAAACTCATATATCTAATTGAGAGACCGCACATCTTGGGTGTTAGTGGAATTGGAGTGAAGATTGAAAGTCTTCTTAAGAACTTTTGAATTTTTGGTTTTGAATTTCACTGCTTCAAGGTACACAATTTTATTCTCTAATTCTGAAACTTATATGGCACATGTTGACAATTGTGAATGAAGTAAATCCGTTGATATAATTTTTCCACTGTATAGACTCTTATTTCCATCACAACCTACTTCAACTGCATCCCAAACGGTATCATTAATAGAGCACAAAAATGTCCTCATTCTGACTTTCCAAAAAGCATAATTGTTACCATAAAAAAATGGTGGAACATTTAGGGATTGAGACCTATCCATCTCAAAAGGGTTAAGGATCACACTTAGGTATTTAAACCACAATGAGTGTACCTGCTCTGATACCAATTGAAAGCTCGAAAATGTGTCAAAAACACAAAAGCTGTTTAGACCCCCTAATTAAAGATACGGCTTGGTTGATTTTACACTAACTTAATACTAAGTGCGGAATAGTGTAAACACAAGCGTATAAGTAAGAGAACTACTCTAATCCATATTTAAAGCAACACAGCAGTAAAAATGAAATGAACAGGAATAGGGAAGAGAGATGTAAAAACAGATAATACCAAGACGTGTTATCGAAGAGGAAACCGAAGAAATCGACGAAAAACCTTTCCGCCGCCCTCCAAGCGGAAATATATCTACTAGATAATTAGTTGGGATACATGGATGAGCAAGAGACCCTCCAAGCCTAATCTACCTAATGTACCAAAGCCCTCCAAACTCCTACTCCAACAAGACTTCTTGGAACCGTGTCTTGTCTTAGTTCTTCGGATCCCGCAACAAGCTCCATGTTGCATCTGCCATTCTTGGCTTTTTCCAATACTTCCCAGCAACACCAAAACTTCACTTGACACTCTCAAAGGGTGTGATAAGTGTTTGGGCTATCAACCTCTCAATGGTATGGAAATGAAGAGGTAGGAGTTGAGGTATTTTCACTAGCAAATGTGTAGAGGATTGTGGGTATGACAATCTTTAATTCTCTAGGTGTTTGGCTAGGGTTTTCTCTCAAAATTACTCCTCAACATTTGTGGGTAATGTGAGTATATATAGTGTGGGTACAGAAAGTGTGTATCAGATTGGACAGGCTGGCAGAACAGAATGCCTCGCGGGTGTCTTGCAGGAAGGCCTTACCCGCGAGATACTCGCAAGACACAGCTATCTCCAACTGGCTGACTCTTCGCTTTCCAACACATACAGGGCACATGAGTCAATTCGCGGGTAGCTAAGTCGCGATACACCCGCGAGAAATCTCCAGTCTTCAAATGCTTGAGTCTTCACATACTCTCTCTCTATCACACAACCCTTACAATGAAGTCCCACAATAAATACAGGGTATAACAGATTGAATAAAAATACAATCAAATTTAGCACGGAATAAAAGCTTACAAAACATGATGTTGTAAATAATAACTTTACAACTTTATTATAAATACAACCCGTTCATTAAAATATTCGTAGTAATACAAAGTCATGAATATAGACTGCCACTTTGAAGATTACTACATCTTAATCCTTGAGTACCCAGTTTAATCTTTTATGTTATTTATCATATATTTATGAAATCTAATTTCATAAATATATACTTTAGTAACTCCTTACTAAAGTGGTTGGGCATAACACTTTGAATAACCAAACCCATTAAACTTATCTCAAGGGAATATTTTATATCTCCGTTAAGAGATTATGAATTCCATCTTGAAAATATATGTTCCATCAACACTAAATGTGGCTACCCAACATACTGAGGTTTTGACCGTAACTTATAGATCTCACTCCTGATATATCAAAACAACCTATATCTCATGATTAGGTCTATTATTCTCTCAGGATTTAGAGTTGATGTAAATAAAAGTCGTGAGATTTATTATTTATTTAACAGTCGTTGGAGAATAATAAATCTCACAGCAATCTAGTTCAATATGTCTTAACTCTTAAAACATATCAACTTAAAGTCTCAACTTCCATGATCAAGACAAATTATCTTAGTTGATATGTTATAGTCTTCGTAGATGAAATGCTCAATTTTATTACTGACTACGAACTAAAATTTTGAGTTTACAAAGAACTTATGATTTATATCTTCTGTGACTTTTCACATAAATCACATACTATGCATCTCATGGACTAAGATAATGTCCCATTAGTTCATTTATTGATAGTCTCATATAATTAAAAATTTTAATTATTTATGACATGCCAATAAATTGGATTTTAGGGCATAAACCCCAATAGGACCTACCTAAGACTAGCAAATCCAAATCAATGGCTCTTAAGTCTGTTGATAATGTTGATGTGAGTGGATTTGATGATGAGCTCTCTGCTATAGAGATTGCCTATCTTGCCAAGAACTTTAGAAACTTTCTTAGGAATAACAATAAAAGGGCAAGAGGTAAGAACAATGTTGAACCTAGAAACTTTAAGAGAAATGATCCTTCTAAGGTGAACAACACTGAAATACCTTAAAAAAATAAAAAAAAAGTAGGTCAACCTTCTAACAATTCTATGGGTTAACAATGTTTTGGGTGTCAAGGGTATGGTCACGTGAAATCTAAATGTCCTACATTCTTGAGGTCTAAAGATAAGACTATGGCTATAACCCTTAGTGATGATGAAGTTTCTAACAATAAGTCTGGTAGTGATGAGGATGGAAACTTCATTGCTTTCACTGCTACTACTGTAGTTGATGAAAGTATTGCTGTTGAAGAGAACCCTTCTGATGGGAAACTCTTTGAGGATGCAGATTTACAAGAAGCCTATAATAAACTTTGCAAAGTTGCTACAAAGGATACTATGAGTGTTGATTTAAGTTTAAATAAAATTGCATCTCTTGAACTTAAAAAGAAAAATTTGCTTGTGAAACTGTTTAATGCTAATGAATTGTTAAATAATGTGAAGACTGAGAACATGCTTTTACTTGATAAAGTTAAGAATTTGGAACTTCAATTATCTATTGCTAGAAAACAAACTAATAGGTCTGCAAGCTCCAAACTTACTCACATGCTGAGTGTTCAAAAGTCTCCCTCAGACAAAACTGGTTTAGGTTTTGTAGAAAGCATCTTTGTGCCTGAACTCTATTTCACAAACTTTGTTCCTTCTTCTAAACCCCCTGTGAATGAGGTTGTCAAACCCTCTATGAGTGAGGTTGTTAAACCTATAGAGGTCACACCTCCTAGGAAGATTAGAGTTGATCTTAAAGATTCTAAACCTAAGAATTATACTCTTTCTAAGGTTAAGTTGCATGATAGACTTGCATGGGTTTGTCATTTTTGTGGAAAGTTTGGGCACATTTGTCCAAACTGTTTTAAGTTGCAAGCTGCTAAGCGAGCAAATAAACCAAAGTATCTGTGCCTCAAGCATAAGATCTTATAGTACTTATTGGTGAATTGGTGAAGGCTCTAAACCTTTATTCCAATCCTGGAGTTGGTCATCATTCTAATGTAAATAATAACTCCAATGCTAGAGTTGCATCTAAAAGCTTTGGATGCAAAAGGCTCAATCTAATTGAGTCTTTCTGACATGGTCCTTGTGCTTCATCGCTCTACTCTTTGTGACCATTTTTCTTGCTATTTTGTTTTCTTTGTTTTTCTAGGATTTGTCTTGCATAACATTTATGCATTTCATTCTAGGATTATTTTGTTATTTTTTTCAAAATAAAAAAATAGGAAAAGGGAAGCAAAATGTATTTTGCATTATTTTTCTTGGATTTGTAATCAAGGTTGGCCATATTATCTTTATATAACATGCTTGTGTACCTTGTTTAGCTTGGATGAGTTTATTTTACTGCACTTTCCTAGTTTTAGCTATGTAGTGCATGCTGTGTGGAAAATGTTTATAGTTTTTGATTACTTGATCCTGATTTTAAAGTTAAATGTCTTTGATTGTTGGACCTGAATTTATTGAGAAATGCATAAATAATCATCTCACCGCTGTTTACTAGCCAATCACGAATACCTTAGTGCATATCGTACAATTTTGTGCTCGAGAAAGTGTAGCACATGCACAAAAATAACATAAGGTGTAGCCTCGGTTTAAATGCTAAAATTGGTGTTTACATTATTGGACTATAATTAATTCAATCAAATAAAATTGGTGTGTACATTATCTTGGCTATTTTAATAAGTTTCAAATCAAATAAAATTGATGTGTACATTATGAGGCAAATCAAGAAACTTACATGATTGCAAGCTTTTATTCTAGGAGATGTGAGAGTTATATGATGTAACTCTTTAAGTGATAGTCTCTTTCAAACTTATCTGATGAATTTTGTAAAGATTGTGATTGATTACTATCTACATATCACTTTACATATATCTCAAGTTATTGCTACTTACACACACTACACAAGTTATTCTTTGCTAAACTTAGTACATGATATTGTGCGTGAATTTGTTTTGGCCATTCAAGATTATATGTTTCTTGATTTTGATGCAAAATGTGTTTAATGATTGAGTTTTGAGGACAAATTGGTTGGAAAACCTATTTTTGGAAGATATGGGTTGAATTCTAGTGTTTTTGAAAAACTTTAATCTCATTCTCATGCATTTCATTCATGAAACACTATGCTTTGAGGAGTTTTTGCATTAAACTGCTTCGTTTTTCAAAATTTTGATTTTTTTAGATTTTCGATTGATTGAATTTGTCTCTCAACTAATCGAAATTGTGATTAGAATTTTTTGTTTGAATCTGCCTGACTCAATTGGTATTCAATTAATGCTTGATCGATCGAAACTAAAAAAATTTTCAGTTTCTAAGTTTTTGACCAATCTATTTTTTTATATATCATTTATGTTTAGGATTCACATGTATTGCATTGGTTTTTTTTTTTTTTTTTTTTTGTATCCATCTTGCAGTTTTGAGGTTATATCTCTCATTTTTTTTTTTACACATAACATGCATATACTTTGCAAAATTGGGTACTCAACTTAGTTTAAAAATTCATTGATTAATTTTTAAGTTATGTACCTTTTTGTATATGCTATTTTTATGTGTGAACTGTAGAAAATATTTTTCTTAAGAAATATGATGAATAATCAATGTGCAAATATTTTCTCTACTCATGCAACTGTTTATGGGTAACATAGTGTCAAGTTTACATTTATTGAAAGAGACAATATTTTTCTTCATGTGTATCCTCAACTTAGTTTTTAAGTTTGGTTTGTGTGTCTTTATTTTTCCCACCTAAATTTTCCCCAAAACTTGTTTGGCTTTTTCTATTTTTATAGGGGGAGAAAGTTGTTTTTAAAACCTATGTTGTTTTTACGGGGAGTTGTTTCCTTAATTCTCTATTTCCTCTTAGCCTTTGTTGCGTATGTTTTCTGTTTATTCTTGGGTTGGGTTTTCTTTGTCAATACGTGACAAAGAGGGGGAGAAATAGATGAAATATGGGAATCCCATTTGTTTTGTTTAGGGGGAGTTGAAATTGTTTTTTGAAAGGGGGAGAATATAAAAACTTTTTGATGTATCTAACTTAGAGGGAGAATTAGAATTTACTTTTGTTTTTATATTGAGTTTTATATTATTTTGGTTTACTTGTATTTTCCACAAATGTGTTTATGATTTGTTTAGTGTTTCAGGAATTTATAGGTTAATTCATTCGAAACTGTTGTCTATTCTTACAACTGATAGTTAGTAGTTAGTTTGAATTGTAATTTGGGCAACAATGTGTAATTGGGCATTTTATTTTATTAGATTGTTCTTGTATTTGAGCATTTTATTTTGTATGTAAGTTTTTTCACGAATTGCCAAAGGGGGACATTGTTAGGTTCTAAAAGTTTAGAACAACTGGCAAATCCTAGACACAAACTTGTCTAGACAATGCTCAAGGTGATTCAAGTCAAGATTCAAGAACAAGCAAGCTGCAGAGAAGAGAATTCAAAATTTGCTTGGTTCGACCAATCGAGGGATAGGCTTGATCGATCAAGATTCGTATCTGCAAAATTTTAATTAAGCCGAAACAGCAGTTCAAGCCCATCAAGGATTAGGGTTTCAGATCTACTTCTCCTAGTATATAAAGGAAACCCTAAGCACATTTTTAAAAGGCTTTTTAGAGAGAAAAGAATGTGCCTCTTTTGTAGATCTAGGGCTTTGTACCCAAAAGCTCTTTAGAGTCTTTGTTGAGTTGTGTGTTGAATCTTTTGTGAGATCTAGAAGTGTTTACCTTCATACACACACATTGAGCTATCAAGATGAAGATTCACATCAAGAACTTGATGGTTGTTTCAATTGCTGCATAAAGAACATTCAAGAAGATCAAGATTCACAAGTAGGAGAACTTGTAGTTGCTGCAGATCAAAGAAAGAAGTAGTCTGTGGACTCGTAACTATCATAGGGTCATGGTAGTAAGTTTTCTTCTCAAGGTAGCAATAGAATATTAGTGGTCTAAGTTCTTTTATACAAACTTCAATTCTTTCATAGTGGATTTGCATTTTACCTTGAGGATAGCTAGGTTAAATCCTCCCCAGGTTTTTTACTGGTTTGGTTTTCCTGGGTCATCAGATCTTTGTATTCTTTATATTTTCCGCTGCTTTACATGATATGATTGTTATTGTTTTAACCTAGATTTGAATAATAAACCTAAGTATTCACTTGGTTAATTAATTAGGTTAAACAATCTGGTTTTTACAGGGGTCTAAAATCGTACAAAAACCATCATCATCCATGAACTGCATGATGACCTGATCCTTCTATCAAGGAGTACATAGGCAACTATGCATTGGTTCGGTCATAATTTCCCAAAACCCACCATTTGCCCATTGACTAAATTACCAAAACTTCAACCATTCCATTACACAAAATCCAAAAGCCCAAACCCTAAACCAAACTATAAAAATTCCAAAACCCCAAAAGTCTATACCTTAAACAAAATCTCTAACCTACAAATCCTAAATAATTCCTAAACATAAGAGTTTTTATATCAACTTCTAAAATGAACATGTTCAAAGCCAAAAAAATAAGGAGGTGACTTTGTCTTCAATCTTTTCTTTTTCTGTTGGTTATTAATCCCTTTAGTGATAGGTACTTCATTGTTCCTGTCCCTACTTTTGAATTCATAGTTGTCTTCATCAGGTCTTTCTCGATTGTCTTTGAGAAACTATTCTCTCATAGCAATCCTTTCAACTTCCTTGTCAACAATATTGTCTATCAATCAATTGGAGTATTCTGTAGTCATCTTGTGGAAGTGAACCTTGACAAAAGATTGTTCCACTTGGTTAGCCATCTCTAAACCTAATAGCATGTTTTGTACAGAAGTAGGATTTGTATCCACAGAAGAGAAAGGTCTTCTTCTTTTGCCACCAGGCATTCCTTACTCATATTTGAATTGCCTTAAGAGTATATCTCCCTTGTAGAAAGTTGCTCTCTGCAATCCAACAGGAAAATATGATCTGATCCTAGAGACCTCGATAAAAGGGGTGGGCACTTCCACCAATAATAGTCCTATTGAATTGAGGTACTTGATTTCTTGTCTAAGAATTTCATGCAGTCACTCTCAGTTTGGCATTTAGTCTTGATTACAGCCCTGCTAAGAAAACTGCTAGGCCCATAATTATTAGTTGTAGGCTTGGCAATCATGTCCAGTTGCTCTATCAGCCATATCTGCAAAGTCAAAGGACTCCCTAAGAAGTTCTGAGTTTCTCCACCATGAAATATAGCATTCAGTGCCAGAAGAGTTTCTGCCAAGATCAAAGAAACAGGATTATCGCCATCCTTAATTTGATTCACAATACTTACAGCTCGAGCATCCACAAAGCCATGTCTTCCAGAGCAAAGCAAAAGTTCTCCCACAAAGTATAAAGCCAAACCGAAGTTTTTCTACATGTTGTCGGTCACTCCATTGGTGCGTTTGTCAATCAACCAAGAGATAATGGCATGAAGATTCACCATATGACCTTCAATCATACTTATGCTTGGGGTCACATGAAACCACTACAGATTTTTTACCTGGATCGTAGCCCAAGATAGCAGAGAATTCTTCAATTGTTGAACAGAGTTCAACCATGTTAAACCGGAACACATGATCTTCGGGATCTTAGAATTTCACATCAGCATGAAGGAAGTCCCATTTGATTTTGACATTCCTCAAAGCCTTGATTCCCTCTAATTTAAAGGCTGTAAAATTGGTTTTGGTACTGAAATCAAAGCTACAAACCCATCTATTGATGTCATGAATTGTTGAATGAGAAAAATTATGATTGCTAGCCATGGATGACTTTTGCGTGTGATTATTGTGTTTTGCTAACCTTCATGTAGAGATTTGTCGCAAGAGAATTCATTTAAATAAGCAACATCAATTTCTATCAGGTTTGAAATAGGTTTTAGAGAGTTTGTAGCTGACTAGTAGAGAGTTTCATGGTCATAAACGAAGTAAATGTTGTTCAACAAACGAGAAGTGCACATTAGGAGACCATGAGGAGTTGGTCCTCTTCAGTTGCCAAGTGGCATGCAACCCCTCGGTCCTACACTTATGCAATTCATGTAGTTTCATGTTCTCATGTAATTTTTTAAGATCGTTTGACACTCAAAAAGATTTTTTTAATCAAACTGAGACATTTTGACAAGTCTAACACACTTGTTTTCAAAAAATCATCACCTGCATCATTGTTCTAAAAAAGTGATCAACTCAAGTTCTCTTAAGACTCATGGATTTATGTTCCAAACTAGGGCCATTCGCCCATGCCTCATGCATTTTCAAAAAAAAAAAAAAAAAAAAAACCACCATCATTTAAAAAAAAAAAAAGTTAGAATAAGAAAATCATCATAAAGATTTCCAAGAATCATGCATCCTTTTGTATACTAGGGGCATTCACCTATGGCTTATTTTTCCAAAAAAAAACACCACCACCATTTTCTTAAAAAAATCACATCAAGATTTTCAAAAATCGTACATTCATTTTAAACTAGGGGCATTCGGCTCCACCTCATGCAAGTAAGTGCAGATTCCAACAAAGCCAAGCAAGATAAGTTTAAATTAGTACTACAAGATCTCATTAGGTGAATTCTAAACTTGTCTTAGTTAAAGTTTCTACATGATCCAAGGTGATACCAAGGATGAAGAGCTAAACATGGTAAATAATACAAGATTGTCTAAGGAACACTTCCTTTTTGTTTTGCAGGAAAAATAAACATACAAGTCATGCATCATTAGGACTCCAAGTCTGCCTGCAGGAGGATCTCCTTGAGGAGCCACCTTTAGTATTTCCTTCTTGACTTGAGAAAAAGTGGGGATTGTAGTGACGATTTTCAAGTTCGAGGTTCCTGATTCTTTCCTCTAAAGTTCTTCTGGTATTGTCAACAGTTTCCATTCGATGTGCCTGAAAAGTCAACAAAATCAATGTTAAAGTCACTATCAAGCAAAGCTCAAGCCAAAGATATTCAGAAAGCAACGTGGTATACCCATTTAGAATCATTGATCACATATTGGGAGGACTAGGTACAAGCCAATGATTGCAAGCCTCCAATCATCTGCACTCTTTCTTCCACAAGATCCACATCAACCTGAAGCACAACTCTACCAAGTTAGAATCCATTCAAAAAACAAGGACAAAGAACTGAACATTCAAGAACACATCAGATCGGGCCAAAGAACATTTGGCACATGCTTTGGCCTAGTCAAAGGTATGGAACTATACGTTCTGTCAGGATTCATCACATCATACTGCCATGCTGAAAAATAAGGATAAGTCTCTGTGATAGAACTAGAAGAACCACCAGCATGGTGAGGAGAGGGAATCTCTTCCTCTTCCTCTTCCTCTCCTTCAGAAGATGGAGGCTAAAAATCCAACATGCAAATATTGTTACCAAGCAGAAATATGGAAAAGGAATTTGCAAAGCAAAAGTTTAATCTTAGAAGGGAAGGAAAATACCTTTCTACCAACCAGGCAACCTTGCAGATGATCCCAGATAAATTCAGAATAATCTCCTTCTGCTCCTATAACAATGTAACCATCAAGGGCCTGAGCAATCTCTTTATAAGCCAGAAAGTCAACCAACCAAACAATGCAACAAGGATGAGCTGGAATTATGGCAAGAGGATACACATGTTCAACTTGAGGCAACACACGATCACCAAGATACCAATACATTCCATGCCCACATTCAAACAATAATTGGCGGCTATTCAGTTCTAAAGCCCACTCACACTCAGCATACCCTTCACATCCAGCCCTAGGATTTAATTTCATCTAAAAAGTCACAAAGAAACTCAAAAAGAGAAGAGACTGGATCATAACCAAATGCCAAAGATTTAAAAAGGGGAAAGAAAGAACTCACATCATCAATGGTCAGGTTGTCTGTCACCAAGTGCCAAATCTCAAAAGAATGCCTAGATGGTGGAGACAAGTGATGTTTGGGCAACCAACAAAGAAATCTAGTAAAAATGCTAGAAACTTCCTCTGGATTTTAGGACCAACCACAAAATACTCATACATCCAAACCTGAAAAATTCACAACACCATTACCACATAGCCAAAATAATTTTCATAGCTGACACAGCCAAAATAAATGCCAAACCTCACCTGCCAAAAAAATAGAGCCCTACCCAAGCTTGAAAGACTCTGTTTGGAGAGTTGGACTATGAAATGCATCAGAGTAGCATATGCCATGCCGCCCCAGTCATAATTCCGAAGATGTTCAATTTTTCTCAAGCTCCCTAAGTAGCGCAAATTCACAATATTGACTAAATCTGGACATAAGAAAGTCCTAATAAACAAAAGCTTGAACATACATGCACCCTTTGCCACAGTCTCACATTGGGGAATACTCTCACATAACCAAGATAAAGGAACATTGTTACTCCTCATTCTAGAAGGCATTACACCTAGAAGTTTCTTGAGCTCAATTGAAGTAAGGGAATCATTGACAAGAATTCTTTTACCACCCAACCTCAAACCAGTGATGACAGAAAAGTCATAAAGTGTCAACATTACCTCCCCAATGTTCAAAAAATGGAAGGTACAGATAGTTTCCCAGAAGCGCTCTGCTAAGGCAAAAAGTAACTGAAGATCCTTATACTCATGTATCTCATGATTTGACAAAGCTTTGAAGAAGGTGCCAAAGCCCGCTTCATTGATGACATTTTTGATGCTAGGAGATAGTGCTACCCATGCACTTTTCAATATTTGGAGACTCCCTCGACTCTTGAGGCTCTGCAACATAAAAATTCAGCTCATTGATTTCCATAACCCAAAATATATAACCAAAAAAATTTCCATACCCAAAAAATATTTCCGCTATCAATACCCCATCATGAAATCAAATCAATAATACCCCACCAAAATTTCACCATGACCAAATTTATCACATATCCATACAGCCACCAAATTTTGCCATAGCCATGCAAAAAGAGAATTTCTACATGTCCAAGAAAAAGTTCCCAAAACTTCATGCACAAATATATTTTCACATACCCAACAAAATTTTTCCACAATACCCAAAAAATTTGTCAATACCCATAAATATATCCATGCACATACCCACAAAATTTTGCAATATTCATAAAACAAAGTTTACACATGCCAACAAGTTTTCCCACATATATCATGAACACATTCCTATAAGTCAAGCACAAAGTTTTCACAATGCCAATACTCCCAAAGTCCAAACCAAAATTCATCCAACAACATCACAAATTACCTACATTGTCAAAATTCCGAAAGCCACCAACATTGCCCAAATTGCACTAAGATCAAAGAAAAAACACACTTCAAGAATGCTCCAAAGCCAACATTCCAAACATGATCAATCACACAATGCCTCCGAAATTTCAAAAGTGATAATATCTCGCCATGAAACTTTCAATGAAACATACAACAACATTTTGCCAAGCAAAGAAACCAAAGAAAAAACTCATCTTGGTGTCTAAATGACAATATGGAACATGGGTCCTAGGTTCTTGAAGAAGTCCATCATTATCATGCCACTCAAATGTTGGATCATACTTCTTACCATTAGAAGTTAGAAAGGAAGATCCCTTAGAGGAAGAAGCCATTTTGATGCAAAGAAAATGGGTTTTGGAAAATGTGTTTCACCAAAAATGGGTAGGTGATGAAATGCTCAAGAACACAAGGATCTAAAGAGATATTGATGAAGATGGATGCGGTAAGCTTGAGAAGCTTAGAAAAGTATTTTTGGTGAAAAGAAATGGTGAGATGAAGAAGAAAATCCAAGGGGGAAGAAGAGAGTGAATAGTGACAATGGAGGAAGAGAGGTGGAGAAAGATGAAACAAACAAACAAACAAAATGGAAAAGAGAGAGACAAAGGAAAGTGGGGGGCCAAAATTCAGCCCCCACACTAAAACTCAGTCAACCCAAATAAAAAATAAAAACTTTCTTTTTTAAAGTTTTCAAATATCCCAAATCCTAAATTTTGAACTCAAAATTTTTGTTCCCAAATTTCCAAATTCATATTCTCAATGCCCATATTTTGAATTCAACTCTTCAATTTTCAATAAAAACTCAAACTTCAAATTTCAAGATCAAGATTCCGAGCCTTGATTTTAAAAATTCTAAAGGCTCAAAATTTCAGAATTTAAACTCTAGATTTCAAGAAGAATTTTTTTTTTCAAAAGTCTCAAAAGTCGAAATCAAAATTTCAAAACTTCAGAATTTCAAAAATCAAATGTTTCTCAAAAGAAAAATCCTTTGTCAATTAAACTTTTATTGATAAAGTTCAAATAAAGAAAGGGATCACATCTCAAAAAGCAGTGGGAACACAAAACCCTTATCAGTTAGAAACTGATTCCAAATTTTTTATTTTTGCAATCAACAACTTGGTTTCAAGGATGAGAAGCCCTAAACACCCCTTCGTCAAGATCAAGCCAGTTGGTTGCAGACATTTTTTTAGTGAAGACCAAGCCAGTTGGTCACAAACATTCCTTTAGTCAAGATCAAGCTAGTTGGTCACAGACGCTTCTTTTCGTCAAGATCAAGCCAGTTGATCGCAGATGCTCCTTTAGTCAATACCAAGCCAGTTGGTCGTAGATGCTTCTTTTTGCCGAGATCAAGCTAGTTGATCACAGACACTCCTCTTTGTCAAGACCAAGCTAGTTGGTCGCAAACGCTCCTTTTTTGTCAAGATCAAGCTAGTTGATCGTAAACATTCCTTTAGTCAAGGCCAAGCCAGTTGGTCACAGACACTCCCTTTTGTCAAGATAAAGCCAGTTGATCGCAGACACCTTTTCGTCAAGATCAAACCAGTTGATCACAAATGCTCTGTGTCAAGATCAAGCTAGTTCGTTTCACACGCTCCTTTTTGTCGAGATCAAGCTAGTTGATCACAGATGCTCCTTTTTGTCAAGACCAAGCCAGTTGATTGTAGACACTCCTCCTTCTCAAGATCAAGCCAATTGGTCGCAAACACTCCTTTTTGTCAAGATCAAGCCAATTGATCGTAAACGCTTCCTTTTGTCAAAGACCATGCCCATTGTTCACAGACGCCTCTTTTTGTCAAGATAAGCCAGTTGATTGCAGACTCCTCCATTATTAAGATCAAAATGAAAAAGTCTTTGACATATCAATTATCTGGAGTCATTTCAGAGTTCAGCAATTACTAGTTAAGTCAAGTATTTTCATTGTTTTGTCAAAAGAAAAGGCACTAGTTCTACATTCCAAAGTTTTAGGTTCGAGGGCTAGGTAATCTTTGAAAATTCAACCTCAATTAAATCATGGTCACTAAAATCAGTGTCTATGTTTTACATTAACATTTTCTTTCCAAGCTCTGTCAATGAGGGGCATTCTGTAGACACTCGATTTTGCACCCATGATTTAATTAAGGAAGATGACTAGAGTGACCATCCATGTACCCAAAAACAAAAGTCATTCTTGCATCACATGCATCATTTTATTCTTGCATCACATGCATCATTTTACCTTTGCATTACATGCATTAATTCATTCATTGCATATCATAAAATGATCTTGAGATTCTAACAGTCGCAATGGTGTTTCCAGTTTTCAAATTGGGCCATCGAATCAAAAGATATAGCATGATCAAGTTTGCATGGTCAACATGCATTATGTCTAGGTAGAATCGACCACACATGATCAATTTAAATTAATTCTGATTGGTTAAACAATTAAAAGTAATTAAATAATTTTTTGATTGGTTGATAATTAGTGTTTAAAATAGGGATGCATGCATGGGACTAAAAGGGATGATTGGATAACAATAAAATTGTGGATAATCTGAACTTTATCAAGATTTATTTTAAGGTATTTATCCTCAAGATAATTACTCTTAAAAAAGCCTAAATTATCTAGAAAAGAGACAAAAAAAATCATAAACAGAGGTTGAAAACACGTCTAGGTACAAGGACCGGCCAAAAAAATCCTAGAAGGAGAGACCAAATAGCACCTGAACACGAAAGCACCTTGGGCCTCCAAGAGCCAATTTGGCACTCTAAAAGTGCCAAATTTCCATCATGTGGGCATTGGCCCAACGGCCTTTGGGTGATGATACGACACACCCTTTTCAACTTTTTCGTACAAGGATGCGTCCAGATTCAAACCCTAATCATGTGTACCTATTTTTTAAAGTCCTCTGAGCTCTATAAATAGAGACTGAACCTCATAATTTAGGACATTTTTTCCACACTCTAAGAGACATACATTTTTCACTCTCAAACCACACATATTTTCTAATCCTCTCTCTGAATGTGTCTACAAAATTAGGGTTTTTAGGTTTCAAAGAGAATTGAACAAATTTCTTTGAACCCTAAAACATCCTCTCAAGAACAAAGTGTGCTCATGCAAGAGGTTGTTTCCTTCACCCTCTCTTGTGATGAGATGATGCATATTATATATCTTTCTTTTTCAAATATCTATGAATTTTTTAATTGTCCTTTTGTTTAAGGCATGATATTTTCTATACAATTTTTATAATCTTTTTCTTGAATGTCAATAAATTTGCATGTGAACAATTATTTTCTTAAAACAAAATAGACTTGCATCTTTATAAGATGTAGATTTGAATTTTTTTTTTTAAACAAAACAAATCTGCATCTTTATAAGATGTAGATCTGAATTTTTTCTCAATACAAAAATTGATTTGCATCTTTCTTAAGATGTAGATCTAAGTTTTCTCAAACAAAAAGAGATCTGAATCTATATGAGATGCAGATCTAAATTTTTCTCAAATCTGATTTTCTTAATACATGCAAATTGTTGAAATAAAGAAAGAGATTATAATCTCTCCCAAAATAAACATAAACTTGCTCTTCAATATTCCCTTCAGTATATTAAAATAAACACAAACACAGCAATAATAATTATGTAATGCTGTGTTTGTGTTTATTTTAATTCATGATTACATAAATTAAGATTATGAGTGAAGTTTTCTTCTTAGAAAATATTTTTTTTTGAAAATATAATAAAACAGATCTGAATTTTTGTCATCACAAAACCCTTTTTTTTTTTACATCCCATAAAGCAAATCTGATATTTTGACAAATCAAAATCATTTTTTTTTACAATAGAAACAGATCTACTTTTTTCAACAAAAGAAGAGATTTCGTCCATACATAAATTTGTGTGATTTAATTTTTTATTCACATGTTCAACATATCATGCATGACATGCATAGCATAGTACATTGGTCACAAGAGTCTAGAAGACCAGACTTTGTCTGGGTGGAATGGGTGCCTAACACCTTCCTATTTCGTAACCTAGCTTCCGGATTTAGGTTTTTAGTTTAGTAGATCTAGCCTTGTCTTCATTTGTTTTGGGTAGAATGTAACTAGGACAACAAGCCATGTAAATATTTGGTAGATTGTAACTAGGACCCAAAGCTATGTAACTTTTCAATTTTCCAGATACGTAATTTTTATTCAATCAATGAATGGAACTATCCAGTCATGTATTTTGTAATTAGTATTTTTTTTTTCTTATTTTTTTGTATAAAGAAAAATAAGTGACAACTCCACACCACTTACCCAAAAAGAGAGGTGTCCCAAAAGGTACCCGAATCTCTATTTTGAGGGATACATCTCTTACAATGGCACGCAGTTTGTCTCTCCTTATGGAGGAAGATCTCAGATTGCAGTATCCTATTGAGGTCCTCACAATTCACCAAGTTAAAATTGGGAGCAATAAATTGTTTATTTGCGACAAAAAAAAAAAAGTGTAAAAGATCTAAAGCCAACAGGTGATAAAAGAGATGCATGTTCTTACAAAAGAGGAACGAAAAATGTGTATGCGAAAAAAGAGGAGAAGATAAAAAAAAAATAATAAAATAAGAAAAAGGTGGGTGAGACAGAGCGCTCTACTATCTAAGGGGGTAAGACAATTTACTTAAGCATATGAACACCCCACCTGGCTTCCCGTCTCATGTTGGACAATGTAAACCACTATGCCATTCACCCAAGACAATAAAAAAAATCTTGGTCCAGGCCTTTGTTGGACTCAGGAAGGCAAGAAATCAACCAGACCGAGAGAACCCTAGTCTTAAAATAGTATCTCATATATTTGCTTTATTGACACTTATATACCTAATTGACGCCATGATGGGTAAGATTAACCCTCATCTTATGGTTTAACACATCTACACTACCTATTATCCTAAATAAGTTGGGTAAACACTGGGTTAGGCAAAGTCTATAGGAAATCAAAAAGTCCCCTATCACTCTACCCATGGGAATTTGCATCCCGCCTTCTATAAAGGCAATCTTGGGTATGACCACAGCCCCTTCTGGCCTCATGGTATGCCACTCCCCTAAGGGACAGTGCTTTATTGTTACCCCAACTGGAATATTATATTTGGCCTTAAAAGCCTCCCTACCTTTGGGTGTATCAACTACGCTAGCAAACTAACCCTTTTCTATGGAAAATGAAAATTGAGGTAAAAATCGTGAGACGAGGAAGGGAAGGACCCTAAAAACTATATGTAAACTAAGAGGTATTTACGAAAATAGGGAGTAGGGAACCTCAGATTGCTTCTTTGAAGGTTTAGAAAGATAGGAAAAATGGGAAAGATGGTCCCCCCATACCCCTTATATAGGGAGAAAAGATGAGCGGGAAAACTCCCACATGAAACCCCATAAGAAATTGCAGTTGTTGGATCTTCATCGCGTTGTAGAACATGGGGGACATAGCACCGTACTGAGCATTAAATGGAGCGTTGCGAATGTTGAAGCGTCAAGGATGTGAGCAAAGCAAGCGAAAAGGCACCACCATCTAAGAACACTCCCAAAACGTGTGAAACTTGCAAAGCATTATTAAAACCCCATTTCCCTGAAATGGAAAGGAATGGAGTTTTGAGGGGCTATTATGGAAGCAAATAATCCGATGACACTCTAAGGCCCATGAGCCCCAACTGAGGATGACCAAGTCTGACATGTGGGCTAAGACCGAGGAGGGAAGGCGTCAAGACCACGCAGAACCTAGCTAAGACTTAGAGTAAGAGGCCTGAGGAAAGGAGGCTAAATGGCCCGTTGTCCAAGGAGCCCAAGGAGCAAATGCACCTCAGAAATGTCTTATGTGGCTCCCTACACTAGAAAGTATAGCACTGTGGAAGACATCAAAGTTGTGCAAGCAACGGAAAGGGGAAATATCTAGGAAGGTGGCTATCACCTCCACATTTAATGCTCTACACTAACAGAATTGTCTGTGTTTATGAGAAAAAGACACCTAAACAGTGATCAACGGCTCACAAACCTCTCAACCACCTCCAGATAGGTCTTGATGGGACAAGCATCTGAATTATCCCGCTAAAACGTACAGATGGAGGGCCAAGATGCAATGGGGAGGGCTATATAGAGAAAGGAACTCCATTGGAAATGGGATGAACATTCATTCTAGAGAGAAAGAGAAAAAGGAAAAAACTAAAACTTGTTGTAATAAGATCAACCTTGACTTTTAATGAATATTTCATCCTCAGACTTGCCCGAGAAAGAACTTACCTTCAATTTGTGTCTCTCTTTCGCTCAAATTATTTATGTTAGTCCTGTTATCCACAAGCTTGTAATTACTTAGCATTGTAGTTCATCCAAAGAACCCACTCTCTTACAAATTTATTGTGTTGGGCTTGCTATACTGGGTTCCACTGTTCTAAGAGGGCTTGAGCCATATTTCAAGTCCTTACAACACCTATAAAGGTTTAACTCATTTTAGAATCCTTAAAATTTGGGACATGCATGGTATTTACTTATTCACTCAAATTTCCAAATTTTTCATTTTGATCTTTCAAATTAATTTCTGAAGTGTATCGATTTGTTGAGCATCATAATTTGTTGATGTGGCTAATAGTTAGCTGATTCGGATATAAACTTTGTTGATATGGGCAAGCAGAGGTCTAATGTGGCTTAGTCACAAATAAAAAGTGGACCAAGGTGTGGCATGTCTCACGTTCATCTGAATGCACGTGCGACACAATCTCAATGTTACAAGTTTTAGTTTGAAATTACAAAACAACGAAGATAAACCACATATGTCTAACAAAAACAGTCCTAATTGTTGATTTGAGCCTCCAAATCAATAAACACTTATTCCATTCATTGATTGAACCCCCAACAGTCGATTTCAACGTAGAAAAAGAAAAGTTAATAGGATGAAAAAACCCATAACCTCTACAATTGGACTAAGTACAAAATGATCATACAGGTGTTTTGTTATATATAAAAAATAGGGTTTGATTTACCTCCAATACTTTTTTAACTGGAACTTTCTTTTATTTTAATGAGAAATTGTCATATCACCCACTAACTAAATAAAATGTGGAGATTAAAACCTATTACCACTTGTCATTGTGTATTTAAAACAAAAAAAAATATTCAATTAAAAAAGTATTGGAAGTAAGCCAAATTCAAAAATATATGAACATAAAGTGTCAATTACCAATAAGTAGTTTAAGAGGTAGACAAGTAACCTAGCGAGTAGTGATGATCAGTAGAAATAGACCTGACACTGGACTACCACCAGCATTTGAGAGGTAACGTATTTGGATGTAAGAATCGATCCTTAGCATCTTTAGAGGCCATTCATCAGGCTTAAATCTTAAGGGTTGTCAATTGAGGGGTGAGACACAGCTCAGAAAATTCATATATGTGTTAAAATACTTGGTATTCTCACCAAAAAAAAAAAAAAAAACCCTTGGTCAAATACTAATAGCATTTAGAAAGAATATTAATAAATGGAATCTTCACAATTGCATTTGCTATAGTGGAGGCTGAAACTAAGGATTGTTGGACTTGATTCCTTACAAGGTTGCTTAATGATAATGTATTGGAAGTAAGAGAGAAAATGGAATTTTCAACCAACAAATAGTATATGTGATCTTGACAAACCTCTTTACTTGAAATTCTACCTGTTGATATTCATGTTGTTTTCTAGCAATTGATGAGAATATCAGTTTTATCATCTATTATATTGAAATCAACCAAAAAAAAAAAAAAAAGATACCATATAAGCATACCTACGGACTTCAATCAACATGATTGAGGTTATGGGTTTTCTTTTTCTATGTTGGAACCTATTAAATTCTTTTGACTTTTGTTACTCGTTTTTGTATAGTCATAGACTCATGATAGTGCTTACCATTAGTTTTCAGTCAATTTCTTTCCTTCAACTATAATCTTGAATATTGTTAGGGAATAATCATCCATACAAATGCTAGAAATTCGATTTCACTAGTTTTGTACCTATTGGCTACTAGGGCCAGCTTCCAGAACCTCAAAAACCCTGGCAAGTAACCTATCATATCAAGGACACCATGTCAAAGCAGGACTGGCTCATCGTAGCAATGGAGCACAACTCTGGCTGAGAAGTAAGAACTTATTCATATATTTATTCTTTTTATGGAAGAAAACCATTGACTTACTAATTTAATAAGAAAGCAAAATATCTGTGACTTTTTAAACCGGTCGCTTTTAGCAAGGAAACTTTCCCCCCTCTTTTTTTGAAATTTTTTTAGAGAAAGTTTTAACTTATGGCATTTGCTCTTGAGTCCTAATGATAACTCTTTATAATCAGACCAAGACACCAATTAGTTTTTGGGTGTTTGATTACTTGTCCCAGCTAGTTACTTCAATTTTTTCCAACCTACTTATTTTTTCATTAAAATATATTTTATGTGAAGTCCCTTTCTTTATACTGTGGAACCAAGAGGGAGTGGAAGGGAGGGAGGAATCAAAGGAGGATTTTGGATGCGAATCTCTATAGTTCAAACATTTCCCTAGTTGAAGTGTGTAAGTGTAAGTTAGACTTTAAGACAACTCAAATGTATATGACCTAAATCCAAACAGTACATTTGGGTGTCAAGTTTGGTGAGTATCAAAAATATCATTTTTAACACTAATGCATAAAAAGGAAAAGAATGGAAAAACTGAAAAGTAAAGAATGACATAGGATATACGTGAAAAACCCTGTGAAAGGGATGAAAAACCACAGTGGGTGAAGGATAGAATATCATTCTCCCTTAAAAGCTATGTAATATGTAGAAAGTTCAAGGTTTACACAATATTGTTCTTCCTAAAACCCTACAATTTTTTTGCCTTTCTTTCTTTGCTTAACAACATTCTCTTCTTATAGTATGAGGCATGTTGCTAGTTGTACAAGAACAAGTGTCTCAATCTCATTCTCTCTTGCAAGGTAGTGGGCTAAAGGGCAGCTTTGTACCATTGCGAAGGACTAGTAGAGAGGAGGAGAGGGTAAGCGTGATGAAAGCTTGGAAATGTGTTGAAAACAAAAGAGCAATTTAGACCCCCCTCCCCCCCAATTAAACTAACGGCTCGATAGATTTTACACTAACTTAAGACTAAGTGCGGAATAGTGTAAAAACGAGCGGATAAACAAATAAGCTACTCTAATCCATAAACTAAGCAACATAGTAGTATAATGGAATAAACAAGAGTAGGGAAGAAGGATGCAAACACAGAAAACACCGAGACGTGTTCTCAAAGAGGAAACCGAAGAACTCGGCTAAAAACCTCTCCGTCACCCACCAAGCGGAAATCGATCCACTAAACAATCATTTGGGATACATGGGTTAGCAAGAGATCCTCCAAGCCTAATCTACCCGATGTACCTTAGCCTTCCAAGCTCTTACTCCAACAAGGCTTCTCGGAACCGTGTCTTGTCTAGCTCTCCGGATCTCGCAACAAGCTCTATGTTGCATCTACCATTCCAGGCTTCTTCCAATGCTTTCCAGCAACACCAAAACATCACTCAACACTCTCAAAGGGTGTGGTAAGTGTTTGGGGTATCAACCTCTCAATGGTATGGAAATGGAGAGGGAAGAGTTGAGGAAATACCACAAGCAAGTGTATAGAGAAAGGTGGGGATGACAATCTCTAATTCTCAATGTGTTTGGCTAGGGTTTTCTCTTTGAAGCATTCCTTAACAATTGTGGGTAAAGAGGGTATGTATAGGATAGGCACAGAAAGTGTGAATCATTCAGTATAGGTTGGCAGAACAGATAGCCTTGCGGGTGTCTCGCGGGAAGGCCTTACCTGCAAGATACTCGCGAGACACAGCTATCTCCACCTGGCCTGATTCTTCGCATTCCTGCATGTGCAGGGCACATGTTTCACTTCGTAGGAAGCTAGGTCACGACATACCCGCAAGAATTCTTCAGCCTCCAAATGCTTGAGTCTTCACAATCTCTCTCTATCACACAACCCTTACAACAAATCCCACAATATATACAGGGTATAAACGATTGATAATAATTACAATCAAATTTGGCATGGAATAAAAGCCAACAAAATACATAGTTGTAAATAACAACTTTATAATCTTCCCCTTTGGCTGTTCCGTGACAAAACCCTAAAACAGACTCTAAACTTAAACGTGAGTTTGGGAACAAAGGCAAAACTCACTCACCCCTAATTCTAGATATTGAAAAGCTCTTGAAACATATGAACAAGTATCTCCTGAAAAACAATAACAAAATAATATCATTGTATGTAGAAAACTTGAAATGCATATGGAGCAAATATAATGAGATCAAGCAAAATGGAATAAAAACAATATACCATGGCAAGATCAAACAAGCAATCACTATACAAAAGTAATTACTATGCTCATTCACACAAGGAATGAACATTCGGACATGCAAGATGATAAGCTCATTTGAAGAGTATCATTTGCAAATCTAACACTCAACCAATGCATAATACACGAAGTATTTGCATATATGAAAAATCCTACTAGGGCGCAAGAGTGACATACTGACGTAAAATGTATGACATTAAACATCAAGTACACAAGCATAAAGGCTGCATAAACAAGGTACTGCATATGCATGGCACAAACCATAAAAGCCTACAAACATGCAATAAAACAAACCCTTAAAACTTACAAAAGCAACATGGGTACGTGCAAGATATGCTATAGAGCATAGAGAATATCACAAAAGAACTACTAAAATTATACTGAAATAAAAATAGAGTATCAAAGCTTTAAAGCATAAGCAGTAAGCATAAAACATCAAACATAGGAACTGGTGGCTTCTTCTCCCCCTATCACCATACTCCCCCTATCATAGGTCACCATACTCCCCCTATCAATGACATCATCTCCCCCTTTTTGTCATGGAATAGCTAGTCATTCTCTTCTAGCTTCCGTTGAATTTCATCCAACTGAGTTTGGAGTGATGTGAACTGTGGATCAAGACGTCTGTGGTGAGTGTACATGATAGTCGCCAGCTCGGACATCTTTGTACTCATCTCTTGAAGAGCAGCGGAGATATTGTTGAACTGTTCATCATAGGTATGAGTTGCAAAGCTTGAGGTTCCCTTGTATATGGACGCTCATCTTCCAATGGACGAACACCTTTGAGCTTCAAAATCCTTGAAAAAAGGCAACAGAAAGGAAGACAATTCCTTGAAGCAGTCCAGTCAACTGTTTTTGTCAAAATGTGAAAAATATGAGAGCACACATCAATCTCTACACCAGTGATCAGATCATTCAAAAACAATGCTCGGCCAAGATTCATATATCCGGTGCTGGACAAGGGATAGAGATTGCTACACATGATCATTGAAAGAAGTCTTAATTCAGGAGAAAGGGATGCCACATTGATTGACTTCTTATTGGAGGAGAATTCCAAATTGGCTCCTAAAGACTGTTTAAGATACTCTTCATCTGGGTTCAGCTCATCATATACCGGCGGTATGGGGAGTATTGGTCGGTTAATGTGTAGAATTTTCGCCAAGTACACTGGTGTGACAGAAAAACTTTTTCCTCGAACCCAACATTTTATCTCTTTTCTGACAACAATGGCATTGGCATAGAATTCCTTAACCATGTTCTCGTCTGTATCCTCAAAAGTTGAAAGCAGATAGTTCCAATCTTTCGTGGCAAACCAAATGGGTATATTTGTGTCCCTGAGTGGTGGTTGATCAACGCCCCTTTCAACTAGCAAAGGAGCATCCCGAAAGAGGTTCTTATAGGATTCAAAAGTAGCATAAGACCTAAACAAGTTAGGATCAAAAATTCCCATTGAAAAACGAGCTCTCTTTGGTCTAGGTGAATCGGCATCAATATCAATGATCGGCCCTTTCCCTTTGTTGCTACCACCTTTCACAGCTGAAGTTTTGAATGGAGACATTGTGCAACAAATCACACAAAAAAAAAAAAAGGAAACATATGCACAACACAGAACACACAACACAGAACTTGATTAGATTCAAGTTAGTTCAAAACAAAAGTAAAACTACATAGAACAGGACATAATCAACTCCAAACAATATGCTGAATGCATAAACACAATGCAAGAAACTAAGTAACTGTGCATGTGTGTGCATATGTGCGCATGTGCTAATGTGTGTGGGTGTGTGTGTTTATGCATGAGAGTGCAGTATCAAATGCATGAGGGGTGCCCAGGTGTGTGCCTAGTGTGTTCAACATGGGCAAAAAGCATGAAACATATGACCAATGTCCATACTAAGTGAAACACGGTCAAACAAGTGAAAACCCATAAATTGAAATTACTTTATTCCAATTGGCACAAAAATGTCACTCGGACATTTTGTCAAACACCTAGCATGCACAAATGTACTCTAAGTGTGAACAATGCATGAACATGGTGAAATCATGCCTAAAATACATGTCAAAATGCCACAAGGGGCCAACACAAAAACACAAACATCAAATGGGACACAGCTCAATCAAAGAATTTGAAAAATTTTCACCCAATTTAGAAAAACATTCAAATTTTCAAAAATCCCCAATTAACAAAACCCTAACAAAAATTCTGCAAAATTTAAGCAAAAACTTAAAAGGAATAGTTTATAAAACATACCTTGAAGAGAAAAATGCAGAAAAGATGCTTGGATTGCAAGGGTTTGAATGGAATAGTAATCTTGGATGAAAAGGGTTCGAAGGAGTTTGAGCGAGGGAAGAGGTTGTGATTTGAAAAACTGTCACATCAGCAATATAAAACTGAAAACACGCATTTTTCGCGGGTTAGATAGTAGCGACATAGTCACGATACAACCGTGAAAATGGCCACTGGAGTACAAAAGCTTTCACGAGAAGCTTTTGAATTTTGAAAAAATCCAATTTTTGGCCAAACAGCATTTCGCGAGAAGCTGTTGGTCGCGAGACAGTCGCGATACAGTCGTGAGAGTTTCTGTATGACATGATGCTCACCAAGCTCCTTCATAAGTGCACCCAAATCATCCGATGACTCCACATGAGTAATGGTCATGAAGGCGGAGTAGTTTCCCTCTCCGTCACAGCTCTCTTTCAAGTCAGAATCACTAAGCGTAGTGGCATACGCCTTGCCTTTTCCCCTCAGAAAATTTGGACACTCCTTCTTTAGATGTCCATGGCCATTGCACTCATAGCACACAATGTCTGAAGGAGGTTGAGAATCCTTCCCTTCTTTCCTCATAAACTCTTTCCTATCACCTCTTGAAGATGAAAATTTTCCCCTGTTGAATGGTTTTCCACTGTTCTTCATCTTCAGAAATTTTTGAAAGTTTTTCGCAAGATATACTACTTCCTTCTCCACTCCATCTTCTTCGAAAGGAACATCCATTCTTTCGGTGATGGTTTTAAGAGCAAGCGATTTACTCGTCTTGTGGGAAGGCAGTCCAAGCTCATACGTTTGAAGTGATTCAATGAGCTCTTGGATCTTAATTTCATCCAAATCCTTGCTTTCCTCTATAGCTGTGACTTTTGCCCGAAAGCTCTCCGGTAAGGACCTCAAAATTTTTCTCAGCATCTTAGTATCTTCAGTCTTCTCCCCAAGATTGAGTTTAGCAATTACAATTTCATTGAACTTCCCATAGAATGAATCAAATGGTTCATCATCCCCCATCTTGAGCTCTTCAAATTTGGTGGAAAGCATCTGAAGCTTTGTGTCCTTAACTTTCTTCGTACCCTCATATGTCGTCTCCAAAATCTTCCAAGCTTTCTTGGCTACCGTCATATGAGAGATCCTGTGGAATTCATTAGGAGACACACCATAAAAAATAGCATTTAACGCTTTACTATTAGCATTGGCTGCTGCGAGAGCTACCTTATCCTAAGTGGACTTAGGATTCGTCGGCTTAGTCCAACCTATTTCAACCGCATCCCAAACGGTATCATCTATAGAGCATAAAAATGCTCTCATTCTGACTTTCCAGAAAGCATAATTGTTCCCACCAAAAAATTGTGGAACATTGAGCGATTGAGACCAGTCCATCTCAAATAGGGTTAAGGATCAGACTCAGGTATTTAAACCACAGCGAGTGTACCTGCTCTGATAACAATTGAAAGCTCGGAAATGTGTTGAAAACACAAGAGCAATTTAGACCCCCACCCCAATTAAACTAACGGCTCGATAGATTTTACACTAACTTAAGACTAAGTGCGGAATAGTGTAAAAATGAGCGGATAAACAAATAAGCTACTCTAATCCATAAACTAAGCAACACAGCAGTATAATGGAATAAACAAGAGTAGGGAAGAAGGATGCAAACACAGAAAACACTGAGACGTGTTCTCAAAGAGGAAACCAAAGAACTTAGTGAAAAACCTCTCCGCCGCCCTCCAAGCGAAAATCGATCCATTAGACAATCAATTGGGATACATGGGTTAGCAAGAGACCCTCCAAGCCTAATCTATTCAATGTACCTAAGCCCTCCATGCTCCTACTCCAACAAGGCTTCTCGGAACTGTGTCTTGTCTAGCTCTTCGAATCCCGCAACAAGCTCCATGTTGCATCTACCATTCCAGACTTCTTCCAATGCTTCCCAGCAGCACCAAAATGTCACTCAACACTCTCAAAGGGTGTGGTAAGTGTTTGGGTTATCAACCTCTCAATGGTATAGAAATGGAAAGGGAAGAGTTGAGGAAATACCACAAGCAAGTGTATAGAGAAAGGTGGGGATGACAATCTCTAATTCTCAATGTGTTTAACTAGGGTTTTCTCTCTGAAGCATTCCTTAACAATTGTGGGAAAAAAGATGGTATATATAGGATAGGCACAGAAAGTGTGAGTCATTCAGTATAGGCTGGCAAAACAGATAGCCTCGTGGGTGTCAGTAGTTAAATTAATAAAAAATCCATATCAAAAAATTCAAAAATAAAAAATAAAAATAAACCTTAAATCTAATTAAATTAACTTTTTTGGGTTACTTTTCATTATCTTTCATGTAAGAACATCCATGTTCTTCTTTTCCTAGAACATGAACTTTATGTTCTTCCCCAACAAAAAAACTGATTTCCAACGAACCCATAACCCAAAAATTTTCTTGGGAAACAAACATACAAAAAACCCAACCAACCCAAACAAAAAATATCAAACACTCAAACCCAATACACAAACCTAAAAAAACCTAGCCACCACCACCACTAATCAAACAATAAAACCCACCACCACCACCACCATCCTATCAAACAACCAAACTCACCACCACCACCACTACCGATCAAACAATCAAGAGAGAGAGAGAGAGAGAGAGAACTTAAGGTTTGTGTAGGTTTGGTCTCTTGCTATCTGTCTTTAATCTGGTAAGGCTCTAGGCGGCTAGGTTGGTGATTCAAGAAGTGTGGGTCTATTAGAGCATCTCCAGTAGATTCTCCAAATTTTTGTACTATTTAGAGAATGAACAGTGACTTTTACCTTTTTAGCTATCCACTTTTTCAAATACATTTTCCAACAGATTCTCTATCTCATTTAAATATTATTTCTTTATTCATTCTTTATTCTTTTTTTTTATCATCATTTATTCTTTCTATATTCATTCCTAACAATTATATTTTTTAATAAAAAGCATTATATTCACAACATTTTTCATAATACTTTCACAAGAATCACATCAAAATCTTATGTAAAAAGTTGTTACTAGTTCTAATTTGAACCCACTGCTGAAATTATTTTTTTACTCACCAATATTAGCTAATTACTTAAGAGTTATTATGAAAATATTGTAGTAGTATTTCTAAACGGTCATTTCTTATTCTTTTCCTTTCTTTCATCCATATATTTCCTTCTTTTTTTCTCTTTTTTTTTTCTCCACCACACACGTATACCCGTATATCTCTATCCTCTCCTTTTTTATCTCTACTTTCCACTTGATTCTAGAACCTCCCTCTCTCTTTCTCTTCTTCTTTCGTGCTTCCTTTTGTTTTTATTTTCTTTCCTCTTCGGCTCACTTCACACACACAGCCGACCATGATCTTTTGACTTCTCCCCTATGTTTGCATTTTTGTTTTTTATTTTCTTTCTTCTTCATCTCACTTCACTCACACACACAAACGGTAGAGAGATTGGCCTTCGTCTATCTTTTTTTTTTTTTTTTTTTTCCTTCCTTCTTTTCTTGTTTTGATTCACTTTGTTGTTACAATGGAGCTTAGATAGGCTTTCATGTTCTTGATCTGTTGTCTAAATTTGTATTTTTCCCTGTTCTTGACCTATTGTTTCTATTTTGATTTTAGATTGTGTTTGTTTTGATTGTGTTACCGTTTGAGAGAGAGACAGATGAACAAAGAAGAGAGGAGGAAAGAGAAAGATTTTTTTTTTATTCAGCCGGGTATTTTTTTTTTTTTTTTTTTTGAAGATAAAATAATGGTTTGGAGTTGCTATAGTATTCTCTAAATTAAGAAAACTACTGTAGCAACTTCAAAAAAAAAAAAATTGGAAAAGTTTTGTATTTTGAGAACCTGTTGGAGTGTGAACAGTGGCATTCTATCTCCAAAAAATAGAGATAGAGCAACTGTTGGAGATGCTCTTATGTTGGCTGTAAATTTGGTTGATTTCACTTGTGATTTAAGATTGTGAAGGGATAAACAATAGATGTGTGGGTGCTTAATTAAATGTTTGTTTCTTAAGAAAAACAAAAAGGAAAATGAATTTTTTTTTTTAAAGAAATGATTTTCATTTTTTTTATAAAACTAATTATTTTTTATGGCTTTTTAAAAAAATTAAAATGCTGATGTGGCATTATTTAAATGCTAAATTTTTTTTTTTTTTTTTATAAATTATTAGCCACATCAATTTCTAAAATGCCAACAATACACTCCGTCTATCACATAGGATATTTCTGTTAATAAGATGACAATAGGGACCAAACTGGAACTGATTTTCGATTTCTAGGTACTAGAGTAGCGTAAAAAATGTAGGGACTAATATGGGAATCAGCCCAAAATGTAGGGAGCAAAAGTGTATTTTCATCTTATATAAACTAGGTGTTGATCACTTCATCCTTTAAATATAAAATATGAGGTCTTTCACACCTAAAATTTGTTGGGCTACTCTTAATCACCCCAAAACAAAGAAAAACTAGCACAACATTTTAAAAATTAGCACAAAACAAAGTCCAAAACTAGCTTTGGACTAGGTCAAACAAGCCCAAAACTAACCGTACCACATTGTGATACGTGGAATATAACTGCACTGCACCACACATGTGATTGCCAAACTAAAGTGTGGTGCGATGCAATGATGGTTTTGGCCAAAGTGCACAAGTTAGGTGATAAAAATGGACCCAAACCGCATTGTGGACACCTTTACCTTCAACAGTCATCATAATATGCATTTGCAATGCAACCACCAAATTTTTGGGTGGGTGGGTGGGGGGGAGGAGGAGGAAGCTACTATGTGTTTTTTTTTTTTTTTTTTTTTAATACCAAGTTTTGAAAAGGATTTTACAGTTAACAAAAAAACATTTTCAGGTTTGACTAAATTTTACAATGAAACAAATACAATAAATTGCTAAAAATGTTTTCTATAAAACAAATGGAGCGGCTACACTACCTAACCATACGACACATCATAATAGTGTAAAACATAAATTAATAAGTAAGTAGTCGTTTAGAGTATACAATTTTTTCTTGATAACCCAAGAGTTGGGAGAGGGAGGATTTGAATCCATTGAAAATATTAGGAAATGTCAGTTAAGTTACAAGATTCTAGGGGAGTAACATAATTTTATTCAAACAATCATTGTCTTTTTCACTATATTCAAAAACTACAAGTGACAACAATGTCTAGTTAATAGCAATGTAGTTTATGACAATTATTCCAATATAGGAGAACTCATGAAGATATTTGTAGTCATTTAAGTTACAACTTTTTTTTTTTTTTGGTTGAGTAGAATGATAGTAGACTTTATTAATGAGAAATCATGCTATACAATGGAGAAGAGGAATGAGGGGCATTCTTCTTACCAAACAATGGCCTCCTCCTTCTTTGCAGTACTAGCCAAAGCTAAGGCAGCACGATTACCTCGTAAAGGTATACTATGAAAAGAAATAAAAGCAAAACTATCCTTAATAAGGTTGATGTCTTTGAGTATCCAAGCAACCTCAAGAGAACAAATTCTATCCAAAATCAACAGGTCCATCAATTCAGCAAAATTGCATTCAACATACAGCTTGAAGAAACTTATATTTTGACAAAACAACAGAGCCACTCTCATCATTAAAGCAACTGTGTAGAAAGGATTCAAGTTCTTTTTTTCTCAACAACATGTTGCTGCTAAGACTTCTCCCTTGCAATTTTGAATAAGCAATCCAACCCCAATAGATGAGTTGTTCCTTGATTGTGAAATGGCCAGACTCAATTTATGAATTGAATCCAAGAGAGGTGGCTTCCATTTTGGTAAAAGACGAGTTGGAGTCTGGGTGTTTCTCTGCTAAACTTCCACATATTCCAGTCTATATAATTCAGGCTGTAACCACGGATCCTTTAAGGATGGAATTTGTTTTCTTGAAAATCAACTTATTTCTGCAATTCCATATCATCCAACATACTGTGCAGAGGGTGTCAAAATCTGGACGAGATAATTTCTTGAGGCAACCTCCAAAGCATCAATGAAGTTAATGTGTTATGGTAGCCTAAGATCATTCCAGAATGGAGTTTGCCACCAAACAGCCTTTGCAAATGAACACCCCCAAAACAGATGGCTACACGTCTCAGCTTCATCGACACACAATGCCCAAGAGAAGGAATATGAAATCTTCCTGTCAAAAAGCTTAGTGTGTGGGAAGCACATCATTGCTTGCACTCCATGTTAGGGACATATTTGATGTAATTGGCTAATCTTTTGACAAAATGCACTCTACTTGTAATTGGATAGATCTAGGATGGGTTTAGAACTTCAAGAAACAAGTGTTCAGCTACATCTAGACCTTTGGAGCTACTACATCTGGATCTCATAGGTCCAAATAGAATGGAATCTCTTGGAGGAAAGAGATACATCATGGTTGAAGTAGATGATTTCGCCAGGTATACTTGGGTCATTCTTCTAAGGTCCAAGTCAGATGCTCCTAAGCACATTAAAACTTTGTGTACAAGACTTCAAAATGAGAAGAACATGAAGATTGTTTGAATTCGCAGTGATCATGGTAAAGAATTCGAGAACTCATACATGGAATCTTTTTGTACTAGATCTGGTATATCTTAAGAATTCTCTGCTCTCATTACTCCTCAGCAAAATGGTGTAGTAGAAAGAAATAACAGAGTCATTCAAGAGATGGCTAGAGCCATGTTACACAATAAAGATGTGGCCAGAAATTTATGGGGAGAAGCAGTCAACACCGCATGTCATACGATTAACAGGGTATATTTTAGACCCGATACAAAGAAGACTCCCTATGAATTGTGGAAGGGAAGAAAGCCAAATGTGAAGTATTTCAAAATCTTTGAAAGTACTTGTTTGATCCTCAAAGATAGAGAGAATGTGGGAAAGTTTGACTCCTGAAGCAATGAAAGAATATTTTTGGGATAATCCTCCACAAGCAAACCTTATCGGATGTACAACAAAAGAACCAAGAAAGTGATGGAAACTATCAATATTGTCATTGTTGAAGCTTCTGATTCTAGTTTTAAGAAAATTAGTGAGGAAATACCTAAGGCAATTCTTCCTTCAAAGCCTAAGGTTGTTCAAGAAGAAGTTGATCAAAAGCTTGTATCTTCAAGTACTGCAAGTGTTGTAGAAGTCTCAACAAATATTCCTACATCACTAGAGTTTGAATCTCATGAAGAGAGACAACTTTCCTCAAGGATCAAGCTAAATCACCCTCCTGAAGTTATTGTGGGAAATATGAATGAATTTACACTAAGAAAGCGTATAGTTGATAAATGTGTCACTAACTTTGTATCTTATTCTTGCTATTTGTCATAGGTTAAACCCACCAAGGTTGAGGATGCTCTCTAGGATGAAAGCTGGGTTAAGGCCATGCATGATGAACTGCTCCAGTTTCAAAGGAATGATGTTTGAATCCTAGTACCTAGATGGAAAGGAGATCACATTATTGGCATAAAGCGAATATTCCTCAATAAAACTGATGAAGAGGGAAATATGATTCGCAACAAGGCTCATCTGGTGGCCCAAGGATACTCTCAAGTGGAAGGAGTAGATTTTGATGAGACATTTGCTCCTGTAGCTCTCATAGAATCCATTAGGGTTCTTCTAGCCCTAGCTTGTCACTTGAAGTTCAAGCTTTATCAAATGGATGTGAAGACTGCATTCTTGAACAGGTTTCTTAAAGAAGATAGAATGTTACTCAGCCTAAAGGAATCATTAATCCACACTTTCCAGATCATGTGTTGTACCTCAAGAAGACTCTCTATGGACTTGCAAGCACCCAGAGCTTGGTATGACCAGCTTACACAATACCTTGTCTCACATGGTTTCACAAGAGGACAAGCTGATCAAACTCTTTTTATCAAAAAGGGGGATGGCGAGTTGATAGTTGCTCAAGTCTATGTTGATGATATCATCTTTGGGTCTACAAAGGATGAGCTTGCTCATGACTTTTCGAAGCTTATGTAGGCCAAGTTTGAGATAAGCATGATTAAGGAGTTGAATCACTTCCTTAGATTGCAGATTCATCAACAAGAGTCAGGTATATTCATATCTCAATCTAAATATGCCAAAAACCTTGTGAAAAAGTTTGATTTGAAATCTGCTAGTCCTGTTAGAACTCCCACTGGTTTCCTTATCAGATGCTAGTTATTGCCTATAAGTTAGAGTTGGAATTGAATAAGGATTCTTAGTAATTAAATGAGTCCTAGTTAGAACAAAATCCCCATAAGCATGATCCTGTTTAACCAAGGAAACTTATTTTAAAGGATTTGCAGTCTCTAATATCTATGGACTGCTAGGTGGATTTGATTTTGAAAATAAAGAAGAATCTGGAACTTTGGTAGGGGTTGTTTTAGATACAACAATATCCCGCTCCAAATTTGAATTTTGAATAGGACTTAGAAAATTCAAAAAATTCATCCCTGTCAATTGTTTTGGGTTTTCTAGTTTTTCCTGAATAGTTTCCATGTTAGCTCTAGCAATCATTAGAATAATTGAAAGTTGATGGTGAATTGTAAGGTTGAAATTTATTAACCATCTTGTTGGCTTTATTCCGTACCAATTTATTTGTAATTTAGCACTTAGTAACCCTGTATTTAGGTGGGATTCATGTAAGGGTAGTGTGTGAAGAGAGTGTGAAGAATTGTTCATCTTTGTGCAAAGAAGTAAAGACTCACGGCTAGGACCCGCAACTAACTCGCAGCTTACAAGCCGCCAAATGCTATGCATGTGAGAAGCATGCAGGAAGGTGAAGGGTCACACTAGCTATTGCACTACAGGACAAAAGTCCCAAGCTAACCAGGCCGTTAACTCGCGAAGCTGCCAACTTACCCTGTTTGGCAAAAATTGTCTCTTCATATTCCAAATACACACCATTATATATAGACCCTTATACCCACAAAATCAAGAGAGTTTCTAGAGAGAATTTTGTGAGAGAAACCCTAGAGAAAAATAAGATTGCCTCATCCTCAATCTTCACTAAAAGACTCTACAAATTCCTCTACTTTCTTCCTCTCCATTAATACATTCTTGAGAGATTATTGACCAAATCCTTTTCTCATCACACCCACGTTTGTGAGAAGGTTCATTTGGTGCTAAGGGAAGTAGTTTGGAGGGGACCAATGACTATTGGTTAATGCTATGGTGTATAGCGGAATCCGGTAAGCTAAAGAAGAAATAGGTTCGGTGCAACCTCGTTGAAGCAAGAAGCTTGGAAGGCTTAGGTACACTGTGTAGATTAGGCTTGGAGGGTCTTCTGCTGTTCATGTATCCCAACTACATTCTTTAGTGGATTATTTATCGCTTTGAGGGCCGCGAAAAAGTTTTACGCCGAAGGCTTCGGTTTCCTCTTCGATAACACATCGCGTGTTGTCCTTGTGTTTGCATCTTTCTTCCTTTATCTTTGTCATTTATTTTTTGCTATGGATATGATTATAATTGGCTTAGATTTTTTATCAATTCTGTCTTTGGCTAAAGTTCATGTTCTGCACATTAATTGTTTAATAATAAGCTTGAATTGATATTTTGTAATTGGGGGTCAAAACGTTCAAGGGTGTTTTAGACACATATTGAACTTTCAATTGATATCAAAGTGGGTACACTCTCTGTGGTTTAAATACCTAAGTGTGATCCTTGACCCTTTTTGAGATGGATAGGTCTCAATCCTTAAATGTTCCACCATTTTTTGAAGGTAACAATTATGCTTTTTGGAAAGTCAGAATGAGGGCATTCTTATGCTCTATTGATGACACCATTTGGGATGCAGTTGAAGTAGGGTGGACTAGGCCAGAGGCAGCTAAATCCACCTAGGATAAGGCAGCTCTTACGGCAACCGATGCTAATAGTAAAGTTTTAAATGCTATATTCTGTGATGTGTTTTCAGATGAATTCCATAGGATATCTGACATGATAGTTACCAAGGAAGTTTGCGAGATTTTGGAGACAACTTATGAAGGGACTAAGAAGGTGAAGGACACAAAAATCCAAATGCTTACCACCAAATTTGAAGAACTCAAGATGGGTGAAGATAAATCTTTTGATTCATTCTATGGGAAGCTCAATGAAATTGTCATCGCTAAGCTCAATCTTGGTGAAAAGATTGAAAATACTAAGGTGGTGAGAAAAATCTTGAGGTCCTTACCTGAAAGCTTTAGAGCAAAAGTCATAACCATAAAAAAGAGTAAGGACTTGGATGAGATTAAAATTCAAGAGCTAATTAGGTCTCTCCAAACATATGAACTAGGACTGCCTTCCCACAAGACGAGTAAATCGCTTGCTCTCAAAACCATCACCAAAAGAATGGATGATTCCTATGAAGAAGATGGAGTGGAGAAGAAAGTAGCAAATCTTGCGAAAAACTTTCGCAAATTTCTGAAGATGAAGAACAATAGGAAACCATTCAACAGAGGGAAGTTTTCATCTTCAAGAGGTGATAGGAAAGAGTTTAAGAGGAAAGAAGGAAAGGATTCTCAATCTCCTTCAAATATTGTATGTTATGAATGCAATGGCTATGTACATCTCAAGAAGGAGTGTCCAAATTTCTTAAGAGGGAAAGGCAAGGCATATGCCACAATGCTGAGTGATTCAGATTCTTCAAGTTCTAATTCTGAAGAGAGTTGTGACGGAGAAGGAAACTACTCCTTATTCATGACAATTGCACATGTGGAGTCCTCAGATGATTTGGGTACACTTATGAAGGAGCTTGGTGAGTATTCTAATTTGGAGTCTATTGGAATAGTTGAAGAATCTGAAAATAAGGGAGCTAGAGAAGCAGTGGGACTGCAAGAGACTTACAACTCACTTCTTGAGAAGACTGGTGAATATGCTAAGGTGGCCAATGCAGCCATTAAGAAGATGAAAAGGGCTGAGGAAGATTACAAAAGTCTTCTGGCACGATACAAGGAGGCGAAGTGTGAGATTGAAATACTAAATGGTAAGCTATCAGAAGCTTACACAAAAGTGAGATTTCTTGAGCAAGCTCGAACCAAGATAGAAAGAGTCTCCTCCAAGAAGTTAGAAAATGTTATTTCATCTCAAAAACCTTCCTCAAACAAGTCCGAGTTGGGATACACCAAAGGGAGTAGCTCGTCAGCCAAGGTCATCAAAGAAGTGAAGTTTGTGAAGGCTAAAGAGACGACTGTGGATAGGTCCATTCCTAAGAAAATTAAGGCTGAGAAAAGAATAATGTGGCTGATCAACGGGTGTTAAATAAGTTCTGTAATCAATCAGAATCCAGATATGGAGCTAGAGAAAGATTACTTCCAAGATCACAATAGGGTCATAGAATGAACTATCTCTGTCACTATTGCGGAGTGCAAGGACATACTAGACCAAACTACCATAAGCTGAGAGCATTGAACAATGCAAGCACGCCTCGATCACGAGGAAGGAGAAATGACGAGAGGTCTTAGGGTGGTAAGCAACCAAGAAGTCAAAACCGTGATCCAAGAATGATGGACATGATGAAGATGATTAATGCCTTCACAAATTTCTTGGAAAGCTTCACAAAGAGGTTTGACAGTCCTAATTTTCATACCCAATCAATCAAGGATATCACCCCAAACGCACGTGACGTGAGGGTGACGAAGGGTGTCCATGCATCAATTCTTCCTATACCTTGTGAATATGTTTGGTTGCTTGTTTTATGCTTCTGTTTGATTTGTTTTGTTGCTTGATTATTTGTTTCATTTTAAAATGTCTTTACTTTGTCTTTGATCAATCTTTATTACTTTTATGTCAAAAATCCAAAAACACATAAAAAGTAGAAAATCCAAAAGTTTGATCAACTGTGTTGAGTGTTGTCTCAAAGCATGTTTTGCCTTGTACCTTTGTACAAATGGCTTTGTGCATTTAACAAGCTTAACTTGTCTCTTATGCACTCATATCATTGTGGAAGAAATTTTGAAATCTATATGACTGTTGTAAATAAATCTTCAACCTTGTCATGAATGATTAGTGAATGGTTTTATTGATCTTGAGACATGCATAGACTTGTACCTATATATATCTTCCCGCTTTTATTTTATTGCTTTTCTCAAAGATCTCACCTAATGTAAATCTTCAAATGAAAAGAGATATTAATCTGTAAAAGCTTGTCGCACATACTAGTATTTGACTAGGAAAAAGGGAAAGCGACCAAAATAAAATGTATGATGCCCAAAAAGCCAAAGGCTAACTCATCAAAATTGAAATATTAAAAATTTCAGGCATCAATCTCACAATGAGATTTGTTTATTCAAAAAGATCAAATGATTTATTGTATATGGAGCCAAATGAAAAGCTTCAAAGAAATGCTCTCAAGTCTATGTTCGATGTCATATATGTACATTTCTATAATTGAGATGGGTCACACTATCTAGTGCTAGTTGTGTATGCCTTGATTGAATTGATCATTGAAGTTTCACATTAGACTAAGAACTATCTCATTTTTTATATTCACACATAACACACAAGTCTATGTTCAATGAATGCCATATTCATTTGTGTGATTGTACTTATTTAAATGTGTTTTCATAAGCTCAATCTTTGTTGATCAAACACAAAAAGATTTTTGAGTATTTTAGTTTGTTTTTGGAAAGTGTTTTGTTTTTACAAAAATGTCAAAAATTTCAAAAATAGTGTTGCCCTATTTTGGCGACTCAATCGCGGGTAGGTCTAGTCATATGCCCTAGTCGCGAGCTCACTCAGAGATTTTTCGCGGCTCACTGTCGAGTCAAGGTTGCAGTCGCGAAAAATACTTAGAAAATTTTTCAAAACTTAAGTTTTTGTGATTTTCGCGACTTAGTGTGGCGACTTGTTCACAGGTGGAAGGTCCAGTCGTGATGGTACACAGAGATTTTCACGGCTCCCCTAGCACTTATCTCGCGAGTAGACCTTCCAGTCGCGAAAAACACTTAGAGAAACTTTTCAAGTTTCTTACCTTCACATCGTTTCACGGCTAACCCTGGTGACTTACTAGCGATTTGATCCAATCGCAAAAAACGCGCGTTTTATCAACCATCTTGTTGGCTTTATTCCGTGCCAATTTGCTTGTAATTTAGCACTTAGTAACCCTGTATTTAGGTGGGATTCATGTAAGGGTAATGTGTGAAGAGAGTGTGAAGAATTGCTCATCTTTGTGCAAAGAAGCAGAGACTTGCAACTAGGACTCGCAACTGACTCGCGGCTTGCAAGCCGCCAAATGCTATGCACGTGAGAAGTATGCAGGAAGGTGAAGGGTTATGCCAACTGTTGCACTACAGGACAAAAGTCCCAGGCTGGTTAGGCCGTTACCTCGCGACTTGAACTCGCGACTTGGACAAGCCGTGAGGCCAAGCCGCCAACTTACCCTATTTGGCAAAAACTGTCTCTTCGTATTCCAAATACACACCACTATATATGTCCCTTATACCCACGAAATCAAGAGAGTTTCCAAAGAGAATTTTGTGAGAGAAATTCTAGAGAAAAACAAGATTGCCTTATCCCCAATCTTCACTAAGAGACTCTACAAATTCCTCTACTCTCTTCCTCTACATTGATACATCTCTAAGAGGTTATTGACCAAATCCTTTTTTTATCACACCCACGTTTGTAAGAAAGTTCATTTGGTACTAAGGGAAACAGTTTGGAAGGGACCAATGACTATTGGTTAATGCTATGGTGTATAGTGGAATCCGATAAGTTAAAGAAGAAATAGGTTCGACACAACCTCGTTGGAGAAAGAAACTTGGAGGGCTTAGGTACACTGGGTAGATTAGGCTTGGAGAGTCTTCTTCTATTCATGTATCCCAACTACATTCTTTAGTGGATTATTTACTGCTTGGAAGGCGGCGAAGAGGTTTTACGCCGAGGGTTTCAGTTTCCTCTTCGATAATACGTCGCGTGTTGTCCTTGTGTTTGCATCTCTCTTCATTTATCTTTGTCTTTTATTTTCTGTTGTGGATGTGATTATAATTGGCTTAGATTGTTTATCAATTCTGTGTTTGGCTTATGTTCATGTTCCGCATATTAATTGTTTGATAATAAGCTTGAATTGATATTTTGTAGTGGGGGTCAAAACGTTCAAGGGTATTTTAGACACATATTGAACTTTCATGAATGATAGTTGTCTAGCAACCATGTTGTCTTCAATAGACCCTTGAGCATCCTCCTTATCATCCTCACTAAGTTTGGACTGGCCAGGGCTTCCTTTTCTTTGTGCAATTTTTGAAGCAACTGCACACATCCAAGAACCGAATTGAAGTTCACCCTCATTCGTTGAAAGACAGCCTTTATGTACCTTTTGACACTCCCAATCTTGATGACCAAGTATACCACATCTATAAGGTGGGAAGCCTTTCATACTTAAAGAAAACCCAACATTCTTCCGCTCCTTCAACATGAATCATTTTTCCTCTCATAAGAGGTTTGGTGACATCAATATCCACCCGAATCCTAAGAAAAGGATCCCATGCTAAACCACTTTTTGGAGCATCAATCAAAATTGGCACACCAATCTCATTGGCAATCCTAGTACCAACGACGGAATTCCTACTTTTGATGGGGATATTGAAAACCCGGATCCAAAAAGGGCAGTATTGGAAGGAAACATTACCTGGACTGAGATCACCATTGAATTGCTTCATTAAAATCAATCTCTTGTCAAAGGACCAAGGACTTCTATCTAAGACCTCCGTCACGTCTTCTTCACTTGTAAAAATAGCCAAAAAGAGATTATTGCCAACCCTTTAGTGGTAAAACCATGTGACCCCTGCCAAAGTTTCTGGATTGTAGATTTAAACACCTCCCTGTTAAATTCCTTATTGATATGTAACTTGAATAAGATACTGAATTTTGCTTGATGTTTAGTGCAAAATACATCCTGGGAGCTCACGGCCAAAACACATTTTTCCTCTTCCAATAGCTTAAACTTTTTCCACATCTCCTCCATCGCTGTATCCATTGGGAAAGAATTGTAGTAACATAGTGAAAGAAAGGATTAATAGAAAGGAATTGCAAGACCAGAAAGGATAAGAAGAGAATCCCCTACTACAGTCAACAATGCAGACCGGAGGGGTTTAGATCTTGCGTTAGGGAACGCAAGTTTGTTCCTTTTACTTTCCAAGACTACAGAGAGCCAAGGAGAGAAGTTTACAATTGATAACGATTAAGTTACAACTTAAAGCACCAGTATGAGAGAGAGAGCTTAACACCTTTTTTGTATTTTTGGCAAAATAATTTATTACTAGGAGAAGAGGACACGAGGAAGCCCCATATCCATCTTAAAAAAAGTATTTTTAAAAAGGTTGTCCTCTAATTTACTATCCAAGATTAAAGAGCATAATTTTGTCCAATATATCAGAATTATTATAAAGCAGAGAGCAATATCTACAGATGAATTGGACATATACTTGTCACCCCCCAAGTTCAAACAAGAACAATGGGATCAAGCGCAACTCTAAAATGTATTGAACAAACTATACAATCACTCTGCATAAAGCCTTGCCACTTCCGATGAAAATACATAAAAACTGCACACATGTATATAATATATATCATACTCTCAGTAGTACCAAAACACACTATCTGCAATTCCTCATCAGATGGGATTTGGGGCTTGAAAAGCTTTTAGCACTTGTGTTCTCAGGAAATTTCTTGTTGTCTGTACCCTTCCCAGGCATCCCACATCCACTGAAATCAAGAACACGTTGCTCCGTCTGTGTGTTTACAAAACAAATATATATATATATATATATAAAATAAATGTAAGGAATTGGAAATAGTAGATTCATTAAGAAACAACATGAAAAGGAAGGGCAGGCACGGCAGTTTATACTTTATACTAAAACCTGCTCTACTAACTGATCCAAGGCACTCAATTTAGAAGGGGGTGTCTGCAAATATGGTTCAAATAACATCCTGTAATAATTGTGAGGAATGTCCATTTTATTTTGACCAGAATTAGTCCACACATTAGTAGAAATGCCAATGGAAAAGACTTGTACACAACAAGGTATAAAGGCTACAAAAGAAGTGCTGATGGTAAATAAAGGAGCCCACACACACACACGTGCACGCACACTGCATTCCTTAGAAATGATCCTTACCAAGAAACCAGGAGGCATATTCTCCTGGTTGTTTTGAAGAAAACAATTGTCCGGGTCAAATAAATTCTTGTTGCTGGAGCAAAATGTCTTTGAGGGCATTTCAGGATCATCATTTGTCAAAACATCCAAGGCATTGGCATATGTAGCTGCAGTATCCTCACTTAGGTGTCTCATCAACCCAATGGCATCATAGCACCTCATCCCAGGGCTCAAGAAGTATCCCAAATCCTGCTGAGGTAATTTAATATGCCATACAGTTTACAGTCATAGAAAATTCAACACAAATAAGCATGACAAAAACAAAAACAAAAAAAAAAACCCATAAATTTACATTTTTTCTGTCTGGTCAATTATCATATGTTACATTCTCTTTAATCAGGTGGTCAGAATTCTCAACAATGAGATCCATAGTTCTGACCACTTTAATATTTTTTTTTCCCCATTTTTTTCTCTTTTGGTGAAGTATGCTATTCACAACTCATATAGAATATGCATATGCCATTTGATAATCAGATCATGTGTCATGCTAAGAATATACTCATGAGCAAGAGATTCATGAGTAAAACAGATTTGTTCTTTTAAAATTGTTTCTTGGCCTGAAGTGTTCCAAAACCAAGAAATTAGACCAGTAGATTTAGTGATTTGAGCAATTTTTGAACTTTTTTTTTTCCATAAAATTTACAAAAGTGTTCCCATCCCAGTCAAGTTTTAGTCCAAATGACAACAATCTACTTTGCATTAGAGGTGCCCGATCATATAAATCTACATTAATTTTTTTCAAGATTTCATTCTCTGATTCTTTGGCTTTAGTTGCAAGGATTCCAATTTCAAGATTTTGGCCATATATGTTGTGCTCCAAATTTTATGAGAAGCTAGGATTTATGGCTACAAGTTTTCTTAGTTCTCAGTGTACAGCTTGATGATTCCACGAGCTTAAAACAATTGTGCATTATAGGTTCTCAGATGTTATTTAACATCTTCTCAAAAAAAAAAATGTTATTTAACATGTTACCAAAATTCAGAAAACAAAAAGGAAATGAGGGAGGGGAGGGGAGTGTATGAGAAACTATTGGGCTTTAAATTACCTCAAGTGTCATGTCTGCATCAGCTCTTGGTGGAAGAAAAGTACTTAAAAACCAGGGAGACTTCCATGGTGATGGAGATTCAATTCCTCTTTTTCTATCTGGAGTCTCATCAAATCTAAAAATTGAGGAATAGAAAATAGCAAAGAACAAAGAAATCTGATCAGAATCTCAGAATGTAACAAAGAAGAAATTTGTGCTGACAGAACTACAGGTTTACTCAAAAAGAGATAATAGAGCACATTGACTAATTTCAAGACTTTCAACGACTGAAAAATCCAGTCACAGAATGTTATAGGGGTTCTCTATTGTTCAACACTAGTGCAATGATTTTATAAAAGTATAAAAAATAGACAATAAAAGGGTTACACGCATACATATAAGCAAACATACATATGGGCTTAAAGATATACCCAAAATTAAATAAACTACACGTGAACAAGTTAAGATGGCAAGTCCTGCTCCATGCTTGATGTCAAAGTTCATGAAAATGTAATTCATGTAGATTTTCATGACCATACATGTGCAAGCACTTTTCTTAGTATGAAAGTGGACAGCGATATAATGGCTCCAAAACTGTTTCACTAATGTGCTTTGTATGGTTCATCAAAAAAATATGTGCTGTGTATGTTACAACAGCTAGAAAGGAAGCTAACCAAATTGCTTAATTTTACTCATGCATATATCCAAAAAACCTATAACAATGTGCTCTGCCGATTAAAAAAATTTCAGAAAGTACCAAGTTTCTGAATTCTGCAACAATGATTTATCATTGCCTTGTATCTAATAATGGATCAAAGAATAAATGATATATAAAATATCGGTCCTATTAAAAAGCCATAAGCATGTAACTTACATGCTAAAGCTTTGAATATCAGCATCGTTCCCATAATTTCCACTGGTTTCTAATGATGGTGCACATTCTGAAGATGTAGCTGGAAGTATATACTTCTCATTTTTCAGAGAGGATGACTCTATATTGTCACCCTGGTATGACTTGGTGTCCAACCTTATAACATATTGGCCTTTGGGACTCAAAATTGCCATACTCAAGGCTCTAGTTGTTTGATGTTCATCTGTATCCGGAGAAAAGACCAGCTGATCATCTGAATTATGCTCAACAAGCAGTCCTGTAGGCTGTAGATGCATTAAAAGGAACCATATAAACCAGGAAGTTAGTAAACAAAACAAACATGGATCAACAACTAAGAGATGTTGAAGACCAGAAGCTAACCATTTGGTGATTTGAAACCTACATGTTTCTATAATACAAGTGAAAATTTAATTTGCATGGTATTTTATTTCCAACTCAAAAGTTATAGGATCAATTGATAATTAATAGTGCCATATGATGCACAAAAGAGTTTTGCCATTTAAGTAATACAAGAGAATGTATAAAATTGTAAAAATAAAAAAATAAAAAAAAAATTAGTATCTTACATAACGTGGGCCAAGAAAACTTAAATAATCGAGCTGATTACAAGATGAGAGCAACAGGATAAAGTGGAAACTGTGCCAAACGCCAAAGGTTTCACAGTTCAAGGCTAAACACTAAATAGTATAAACACCACTAGGATCAAGCTCTTCCAAAAACATTTAACTATTCTTGGAATTGCATCTAACTAAAAATCAAATTTGTAGAAAGAAAAAAAAGACCCTAATGCAATGAAAAAAAAAAATTATAAAACAACTCATGATTAAATAATCCAAAACAAAAACTCATGATTATGAAAGTTGTGTCAGCATCTACCTTGGCCTTAGGATCAATATTCAAGGTACTTTCCTTTGCAATGTTCTCTTTATTCTCCTCAAAAGCATGGCCTGTATTAGCTTTATCATGCATTGATTCTGCAGTGTTCACTTTCTGGTCAACAACACAATCGAGCATCTCCTCAATAGAAGATATAGACATTGCCAAAGCCCCATTCTCATCTAAAATAGATTCCAAAGAAGAAAAAGGACTTGTCAAGCTAAATTTCTTCATGTTTTTGTCCTTTCCCAGTTTTTTGTCTCCCTTTGTTTCTTCAACTGGTGACAGAAAATCACGCAGTCTCTTTTTCATGATGGTTGGCGTACATGTAAAGCTCTTACTGGCATTCTTTAATATAGCTTCTGGAGTACTTTTGTGACCTGGTGAATCCCATAAGCTGCATGGTGAGGACAAGTTCATTGGACGCATAAGTAGTTGACGAATCCCAAGAGGGCTATATGCTTGCTGTATATCACCACCAGATGCTATGGGATCAAAGTTGAGAGAAGGAATATCTAAGCTTGGAAAACAAGGAGGCTCATAACACAGAGATCCTGAACCCCTTCTGTCTTTATATGCTGTAGCACCATTCTCATCCATTGAGGGAAGGAGTTGCATAGAATCTGAGTTCACTGAACCAAACAAATCTGCAGGAGCCAGCTTTGAAGTAACCATTGCTTCATCTGACTTTGAAATTTGTTTTGCATTCTCATCATTCGAGGAAAATTTTCGCATAGAATCTGAGACTACTGCACTAAAAATATTAACAGGAACGAGTTTTGGATTATTCTTTGCCTCATCTATTTTCATAGGGTCATCTTTTTCATCTACATCAATATCAGGAGAATCAACATAGATGAAGTCATCTCTTGAACTTGTAATGGCCTCGAATTCTAAAGTTCCTCCTTCTACATCCTTTAGAGGGTCACATGACTCCATAGCAAAAATTCTGGTGTTTGCAGAGTTCTGAGAATCAGATTGGCAAATCACTGAATTTTTTCCCGCATCCAGGTTATTTGATTGTTCTGTCACATTGCCATCAAAAAAGAATCCAGGAATTCTTGTATCTGAGAATGCATTCTGAAAAAAATCACTCTCAGATATCAATAGGTTCATGTTTTCCATTGTAGCAGAAGTGTTGAATCCCACAGAACTCCGTGATAGAATAGAATGTTTGTCACGGATTTCATTTACACAATTGCTATGTTCAGATGTTCCAAAACCCAATGATTCCTGTGAGTCATCCACAAAGATGTTGGGCAGATTATGGGAACTAAAGTGGTAATCCTCATGTCCAGGAGTTTCAGCTTCCAGTAATGAATATTTCTCCATATTATGCCCCTTTCTACAACCTGTTTCCGCAGTCCTAAGATTCCGTGCTGCATTTTCTATTCCAGAATCAAATTGAGAGCAAATGACAGCTATTGATCCTTGACTACAATCTGAATTTTCATCTTCAACCTTATCTACTTGACACTGCTGCACACCCACAGAGGATGAACTTGGATTTCCTACATAAGGCAGACCTTGAAACTGTTCAAGTAATCCTGATGCCAAATAAGATTGCAATTTCTTTTTCACAGAGCTGTTCCAGTGATTTTTTATTGCATTGTCCGTCCTGATACAAACAAGCACAATGATGTTTCAGAACCATCCTCATTTTTGTCAACATATATTTCTGAATTCATCATATATGCAATCTAAATTTACCTTCAATTGTGATAAAGTAGCAACACATTTCCACATAGATACAATGAAAATGTATTAAGCATTATGATTATCTAAAGAGATGCCTACCTTCCAGGCAAGAATTTTGATAACTCAGCCCACTTGTTCCCATAAATTTGATGAGCACGAATTAGAGCCATCTCCTCTTCCTCTGTCCACGGTTCCTTGCTTATGTTAGGATTAAGATGGTTATGCCACCTGAAAAAGAAAAAGGATTATATAAAACTAACCTACAATGCAGCACTGACAAGGCCTATGCTTCAGTTGTTCTCCTAAACTAGTATCTTCTTCTGTTATGATAACGGATTAGTTTGAAGTATTTGACTTTTATGCTTCTGTAAGCTGGGTGTAAATAAGCCTTCATGAAAGAGTTCCAGTATACATAGTTCACTTATATTAAGATTATGTCATGAAAAAGACATATAAAAGGAAGCAACCTAGTATAATTTAATTCTTGTAAACAAGAAGATAAAAATGTGCTAATGAAGGTCCTTAACTTAAAGATCTTGAAGAGAATGAGTAAAATGAATGAGCAAATTAATGATCATACCTTTCTCGACACTGCTTTCCAATACGTCCAGGCAATGCTTCTGCAATGGTTGACCACTTCTTTGATCCATATTTATTCACTAACTCAATTATTTTTTCATCCTCCTGTTTATGATGCAATGAAATCATCCACTTATACAGTGTCACTATCTACAAACGAGCACTTTGAAGGTGGAACTGTAAAGCATTCTGACAATGCCAAAAGCAACTCACCTCTTTAGACCATGGACCTTTGAAGAGTTCAGGATTCAAGACCTTCTGCCACCTGTGCAGGCACTGCACATCTGTCCGATCTTTAAAACATTCCGCTGCATATCACACAATATCTCGCATGAAAAAATTATCCTTGCAATGAAACTATCTTTACATTAAAATTCAATGGCTAAGAAAGCTCCACTTTGTTTATCAGGGAAAGAAAATAACATATATTTGAATTTTATTTCAAGCTTCTTCAAGTTGATTATTTAAATTTATCAGAAGCAGTGGCAAAAGAGAGATAATTAATGGATGTGAAAGCATAAGAGTGATGAAGTGAGAATGTTGTCATGTTTCATATTACCTATTCTTTTCCAACTTTTTCCTTTATAATGTTCAACTGCCCTCCGCAATAGCTCATCCTGTATATGAAGATACAAACCGTTGTGATAAGTTGCTTATAAACGAAAGGACACATGTAAACCAAAATTTTCAGCCCAAAACCAAAAGTACCTCTTCGGCAGTCCATTTTCCCATTGTTGAGCGTCTTGTGGGGCCACTAGTCCTCCTAAAATACAGACATTTTTAGTACTCCATAAGAACCAATTTCTAAAACAAATGAAGCATAATCTGACTGATGATAGAACAATTCATTTCCTAGGGAGAAAGAGGGACATACAAGCACTAGAAATACGAGTATATGTTCAATTCCTAAACCCTCCCAATTAAAAAGTTCTCTGAAGTCAAAATCACTTACTTTGATACCATAATAAACTACCCTAACCCCAAAAAACTAAAGCCAATAAAAAGGAGTGAATTTAATTTAATCATTTAACCATTATACTTACAATTATAACATGGGTTACAAAACTACAAACTACAAAATTGATTAGGGAACAGTTTAAATTACCCAATCATAGGCCTCATTTTCTGAGAAGCATCAGTTTCTCGACCAGGGGCAGTAGTAACAGGAGGTCGAACTCGCTTACAACTTGTAGTGCTAAACCTTGACATTGTTCTTTCCCAATAAAAGAGTGAAACCAATCCCCAAGAACATTATAATCCTTTCTAGAAGGTTCTAGTTGCGCAAACACCGTGACCAAATCACAGGCTGAAATGGGCAATGAAAAAGCAATTAACTTGGTTAATCAAAACAACCAAAAGTAATTCTTTGTTGAAATTAAGAACCCTAAGTAATTTGACTTGGTTAGTAAAGTGTAAACAGAAAATCCAAATTCTCAAACGATATAGAAGAATTTTCAAAGGAAATGACTCTATTTTTTTTTATTTTAAGTGACGGAAATGAAATGCAACTTCCAAAATTCAAATTCCCAAAAAGAATTGGTGACGGTATATACTCACCAAACAGTGTTTCAGAATACACAGAGAGACAGAGAGTAATTATGCCTTTGCGTGCAATTTGCAGATCCTATCGACGAAACGGTGAAGAAGGACCTGCAAATGCACTACGAGTTCTTCACTGAGAGAGAGAGAGAGAGAGAGAAACGGTCAAGAAGAATTTGAAAAATGGTAGTGTATGATAATGGAGAACTTATATATGTGGGTTACATGTCGAGCAAGTTGCGCAGCATCGAACGGTGGAAAATCGAGGGTGAATTCTGGAGTCAAAGATGACTCCTACTCTTATATTTTAAATCCTAACGGCTCCTTCACCGGCCTTAGCCGGTAATGTATGTTTTCTATTTTCTTTTCTTATGTTTTTTTTTTGGGGGGTTTAACCTCTCACTTAAATCCCTTCTATAGTAATTGAGATTCAATTTTTTTGAGTATCTTTTCACTTTTATTCTTACTAAAGTAATTGAGATTCGATGACGACAAAAACACTTTACTGATTAACATAATCAATTACTACAATTTTTTTATTTGGTATAAAATTGGGTCTAGTTTACATTTACACCATTTCATCAAGCCAAAAAGTATCATAATTGACCCCAAGAAGCTGGCTTAATGATTCCTAATACTTTATGATATCCATAAGATTCTGGGATTGAAATTTCTTGCCATCATCTTAGGGCTCCCATGGGATTCATTTTTCTCTGTAATAATCTGGTGTGATGAGGGGACTGTATACACTTAAGGAAATAGTCAGATATTCGAAAATGTCTAGACACTCTCGTTTGTCAAAAAAAATATATCATGATTATTTCAATTATTTTCTATCTTAAAGCTTGGACCAAAAAAAAAAAGTTTAAATCCAGTGATCCTTTAACGATAGAAAAATTTGCACCTACTAATAGTTTGTCTTTATGTTGTGGTAATTCCTCTCTTCCTCTTTCATTTGGGAGGTTTGATTTAGAAATGTATCCTTTGTTTCTTATTAATGAAAATTTTCATTTAGCCAAAAAAAGAATAAAAAAGAAATCATGTCAAGGACTTTGCAAACAATTTCTTCATGAACATGTTGTCTACAATTCAGTTTTGCCAAATTAGAACATGTAGCTATAATAGGGGTTAATTTTAAGCAATTTGGGCAAAAAGCTTTGGACTATAGCATATATGAATATATTTTGTTGAACTTCCAGTATATTTGCATGGGTTAGCAACTAGTATACTATAATACCGAAGTCTTTGACCAATATTTAACTTTTTTTAGAGTTACCACATTTTTACACATCAGTGTTATTTAAAAAAAGAAAAAACTATTTCTAACTAAATTGTGAAAATCAAACCCAATGCCAAAAGCAAATCATCAAACCCAATAACCAAAACCTTAGTAATTTCCACATAAAGCCTCTAATGGTGAGTTGATTTAAGTCAGATTTGTCTATGTCAGCCATCCATAACTAGACCATGTCCAAAATAATCCACAAGGAGGACCAATGAAGAGAATCTTAAAAATGAATAAGGTTCAACTACAAATATTATGATCGTCCATGATAACCAAATCGTCCATGTCATACAGGGCTATAAACGACTGAGTAACACTTAGTAAATTTTTGGTGTTTTTCTACAAGTACTATGTAACTAAACCACAATTTGTTGTTCCAGAACGTGGGAAAAGTTCCTCGTAATCCACTCCATTTTCTCTATTAACTTCACACCTCTCCCACGATGATAGTGGATTCAAACAAGTAGACCCACTCAAAACTCTCTATAAAAGGATCAAGTCTCATTCTATCGAGGTAAGTTCTACTATTCATAATTCACCATCCTTGTGTTCTAAAGAAAAAACTGACTTAACTGTCGGAAGGTCATTGGCTGGTTCACACCGATTACCTCTTAAGGTACTTAAACCATCACCATAGTCTGGAGTATTCAGCCTATTGATTTTTGTGTATCATCAACCTCAATATCTAATTTTTAGAAAAAAAAAAAAAAAGTTTTTTTTTCTTATTTCTTTGCTTGATTTCTGTCCGACTACTCACATAAAGCTTTTCTCAATCTCTCGATTATTTTCGTCTGTTTGGGGAGAGAAACAAAACCCATACTTCTCAGGTTCACATTCCCTCATTGTAGTCTAAACTATATCCATCACGATCCTAGTTTTTGGCCAATATCTTCGGGCTGAAAGATGACCACTTGGGACCAATGCCCAATTTTGATCTTTTCTTGGAGATTATGAGAAGAAAGAGACAGATTTTACAAATAAGATAACCAAAAATTATCCCACAATAATGTTTAATCAAAGGAATTTCTTGTTCCAACAAATGCCAGCCCGATCTGGTGTTTCGGGCAAGATTTCGGTGTTCTGGACGAAATTGATGTTCTAGACTAAAAAAAATGATGGATTTGAACCCTTCTTTGTTCTATGTTCTAATTGTTTCTCTTATGCAAACATAGGAGGAGAGAAAATAAGATAATGAACAAGATGAAGAAAACATTGAAGCCTAGAGAGGTGAGGAAGGAGAAGGTAGGATTAAGTGTCCGTTTGGCAAAAATTATTTTTGCCAAAATATTTTAATATTCAACTTATTTTTGCTACTATTCATGAGTTTCACTGTACTTTTTGGTACCATTCATAGGTCTCATCGTACTATTTCAGCTATCTTTTATTTTTATCTAAAATATTTTTAGCAAAAAGTTTTTAGTTCCAATAAAATAAGTAGATCCCAAATAAACCATTAGAAAAGGCAAAAAGACAATCACGTGGGAATATAAAAAGTGGGCCAGTAGGAAACTTCCAAGAAGGTTCATATTTTTCATTTAGCCAACATGTTTTGCTTATTTTACCAAAGGACCATACGGGATTTTTTTTTTTTTTTGGTCAAAAACTATTTTCTTTTTGCATTTCCTGTTTTTAACTTTATTTTAATGTAGGACTCTTATATACAAAGTAGAAGTCGTAAATTTAATACTTGGTATAATCTTATAAGTTTTTTTTTTTTTTTTTTTGAGAAATATAAAGTAATTTGTAGTTCTTAGCTATGTATATTATGTCAAATTTATTAATTTCTCTAATAATTTACTAATTCTTTAACATACATCATTATTGTAAGTGATTTTTCACCTTATTAATGATTTTGTTAACTAAACATTTATTGAAAATTTTAGGATAATTTGTGTTGAAAATTATGTTATATGTTTCTTTAGTATAGACAAAGTGATCCATTGAAGGGTACACAAATTACATTATATAGATACAAAATTGTCTTTTTATAGATGAAACCATAATTTATTTGATTATTTAATATATAAATTTACTATCAATGTATTTTTTTTTTTTCAATAGTATCTATAAGGTGTTTGATAATAGGTCTCAGTGAGGATTTTGGGTATGGAGTGAAACTATGGAGGATTGTTTGGTGAATATGATGGGACATTAATTAAGAAATAATACTTTTTTTTTTTTTTGATGAGAAGAAACAATACTTTTTGAGTGAAGATTATTGAAGAAAACTAAAAAAGTTACTACCCAAGCACACGAGCTATTATATACAAGTACATGTTTTCCATCCTTCGATATTTATTGTGCAATTCTCTTTTTCATTTGGCTTCTCCAAGATCATCTTATTGAAAGCATTAAAAATTAGAATTTATAATAAAGCGACCCAACACTAAATAAATTCATATTAAACTAGAGATGAATTTTTGAAAATATATTCTAATTAAATTAGGTAAGTTATTTTCCTTTTACAAATTTTCTAATTTCATATTTTATTAATTAATTTATACTTATTATTAATCATGAATCCTATATAAATAAATATTGAATTAGCCTATACATCGTACGAGTTAGCAACTAGTAGTGTTTATTCATGAATATGGTCATGCATTTATAAAGAGTTATCCACTAGTTTCCCATTATATACAATACAAGGATAAGTAAAGTTTGGTTTTCTGGCTTAACTGGCAAGGAACGTGTGTGTGTGTGTGTGTCCAAACAAAATTTGAAGGACTTTGTTGACTACTGATGATAGGATATGGAGTTAATGCTCTGAGATCTCACGGCCCTACTTCCTATATTGGGAAGACACAAACGTGGAATAAGGTCTTTGGGCATGGTGTGCAAGTTATTTCCATGCAGGGATTTATGAGTGGGGAACATGCAAAGGTTTGTAGGGCCCAACATATCCAGTCGTCGAGTTCCCCCTAACCCATCCGTTGGTCTAGGCGTTATTTCCCCTTCATGTTGTACGTCGAACCTATCCGTCGACTTTTATGTGTTTACCACCCGTTAGGACCAACTGCTAAGTAACTGACGGATCTCTATGAAGCTGATGGATCTCCATAAGGCTAACGGATCTTATGGTGATGGAATAGGACCTCTGTCCTAACGAACTGTCAAGTGAGGTGTTTTCATCCTAATGGGTCGAAGGTCCAAAAAAATACTTATGCCGAAAATATCCTTATCAGCTGCCCCCTACTCCGTTGTTCATTAGGATGGCCAACAGATCACAGAGTACATCAGGAACTTTAGGGTCATTAACTATCCTGTCTTCTGGGTCATTAATAGGGGCATTAACTGTCTTGTCTCGAGGTTTGGGTCATTAATAGGGGCATTAATGCCTTTAACCTATGCTAGGTGACACATGGTACTTTTGTATTGGTTGTTTTGAATAGCCGTTTCACTTCGTTTCTCATGCCTCTTCGCCCTATAATAGCCCAATTCCTTCATTAGCCTTTCTGTTTATTTGTTTCACTTGTTCATGTGCTCTGGGCTTCTTCATCCATTCATCAATTTCCATCTAATTATCTGTCGCTTTCAGGGATCATTCATTAAGACTAGCCTTCAATTGTCAGTTTTCAAAGTATGTCTCTTGTATCTAGTTTTTTTTATTTTTCATTCATACCTCTTTTTTTTTTTTTTTTCTTCTTTCACAACCCTAATGGCTGTCAGTCTAGTGTTCAATCCTCGCATGAGTAGATACTTAGCATTCATTCGTCGCTTATGGGTGAGAGGATGTCAGGTGATAGAGAAGCGACAAGTGAAAATTCATCGTTAGTCTATTTGGTTACGAGTGTAGACACAATGGATGGAGTCGTCACCTAGTTTTTGCAATGGTCTAGGAACCATATATATAGCATCCTCTCGAGGAATAACCTTTTGATCTTACTACCAAAGATATGGGTTCAGAGTTAAGGTACGGTCTTGGAAAGGTGTTAGGCACCCAAAACCGCCAAACCCTAAGGTTGGCTTCCCATCATTGTGTCTTATGTCTTAACCCGATTAAAGGCATACTTAACATTGCATCTATACTCACACACATAACATGGCATCAATCACCCCTAACCATACGTCTATCATGCATATCAAACAACCTAACATTCATCTAATCATGGCATATCATCACATCACAAACCCTAGCATACATCTAATCATGGCATATCCTAACATTCATCTAGCATACATGTCACATCATCCTAGCATTCATCTAGCATGGCATAACATAAACCCTAACATGCTACTATCATTATGTCATCATATCCCATCCAAGGCAACAACATAGGTATGGCAAGCAAACATAGATCATCACATATGTCCCATGCTTTTAGACATGAAATCAAACATCAAACAAACACATTACATCATTAAAATTCATGGTCATACCAATGCATAACTTACCTCACTTACCTTGCAGCAACTTAACACTTATGGCATTATGCATGAGCATATGAATGCATGTTCATGGCATCAAACAAGGAAAACACAAGATGAACTTTAATTCTAACATGTGAAGAGCAAGTAAGCAAACAAACATGTGAAACAGAGACATAAAACCATGAAAACATGAAAAAGTATTTAAAACAAAAGTATACATATGAAAGTAGAAGCAAAAATAGAGGAAATAAAATTAGGGTTTCTAGATTCGTTCATACGTACGCCTGAACAACATTACATGTGAATAATCAAGCTTCTGTATGCAACCTTGATCATGTGCACGTGGGTTTCTGCCTAGAAATCCTAGAAACATAGCAAACAGTGTAAGGTTTCAAAACATGATTTCTAGCAACCTAACATGCTTTTAAGATATACAAACACGTAAACCTAAACTAAACAAACATACTAAAATGTAAAACTAGTAAAGAAACAAAACAAAACAGAATTAAAATCAGAAAAATAAAAGAAAAAGTTTAAAAGAGTACCTCAAAGAAAAACGCTCCTAGGCTTGATTTTTGATCATTCCTATCAGTCAAATCTATCACAAATCAATAAACATATGATTAGTAATCTTAAAATTCAAAGATTAAGGCCAGAAAAGACCGTAATCAAATAAAATTGACTTGATGATTTTTTTTTTTTGTGAAAAACTCGCTCTTTGATTCACTGTTTTTAGGGAGTCCTAGTGTTTTCCCGTGGGATTTTTATGTGTTTTTGAAAGGTACCATATATGACTATTTATATTGTGAAAATGGGGGTTTGAAACAGCTCTCAGACGATGTGGGATTCATTCCAAACCTCAATCTTTAATGCAGAAAACTTGCCTTTCTTGTGCTTTTGAAACCTTACCTACATGCACATGCTCTTGCCTACATACGTAGGCTCTCAGGTTGCACACACAAGTTCATGCCTATGTACACAAGCTTAAGGTTTCTTTTAGACTTTATTTTCCAAAAATGAATTTTTATCTCATTAAAAAATTATATTTTTCATTTTAACTCATTTTAACATCTCTCAAGTCAATTTTTAATTTGATTGGGCCCTAAACTAACCTTGGGTTTTAGAATTTTAGCATCATTGGAGAACAAGGGCTCAAGTTGTATGAGGTACAAAATGCGGTGTCTATAGTGGGGGACAACGACGTTTATCCGTTAGGATACAAACCAATGGCGGAGGATCCAACTGGCTCTCTAGAAAGGGAATTGTCGGCCTATTCTCTCGAGGAAGAGGAAGGAGAAGAAAGAGAAGAGTAAGATAAAGAGGAAGAAGAGGTGGTAGAAGAAGAGGAAGAGAAACCCTCTAGCTCATCGGGTGAGGATCTCATGTCGTTCATCCTTCCGCCTATCTGGTCGGTGAATGACTTTATTCCTAAAATGCAAAGGATGTCTTTAATAGGCTCTGTTCCTACTTCCAAATTCCTAACGATGTTCTTATACAGATGGCGAGCAAAAAAAATGAGAAATGCTACTCTAGAAGAACCGTGAATGTTGACTTCTATAAAGCCTTATTTATTGCTAGACTGAGGTTGCCCCTCACTGAGCTACACCGCCAGCTCGTCGACTACCAAGATGTGTTCATTTGTCAAATTTCCCCAAACCCATGGAGGATTTTTCTAGGGGCTGAAGTGTTGTAGGGCCAAATGAGTGGGGGTTGTCGTTGCCTTACCCTCGACGAATTCTTTTATTGCTACAAGCCCCAACAGATAGCGCATCCAAGGGTTTCTTCAACTTTGTATGTTGCAAACCGTCACTTAGGCTAGTGTCTGATATGCCTGATTCTAACCGTGATTGGAAAGGCAGGTACTTCTTTTTACGGGGTTCAAATTGGGTGTGCAGGCTTAACGAATGGGATAGTATGCCTAATGGGTTTGACAACACTTGGGGTGTTTTAGATAAGTTTAGTGAGTCATTGGTCCCTGCGTTGTGTCTCATCCATCAGCCTTTACTTTTATCTAACCCTAACTTATGCCATTCTTTGTTTTTCTTTAGTTCAAAAGCGCTCAATGATCAATGAGGAGCAGGAGGACTTTCTCCAATGTATTCTTTCAATCCCACTTAAGGAGAGAAGTTGGAAAAAGCTAGTCACACTCGATAGTCTCCCTGCTTTTAGTGGTGGACCCATACTGACGAACGAGGCTTGATAGTTGGACACTCAATCTCGCTTGCATAAGTTTCTCCTTGTTTCCTTCCCTTGCTTGTCTACGTATATCCATTTCCTCAGTTTTGTAATATGTGTCGCGATTTAGAGATGGATCTCGAGAAAAGAAGGTCCCTGAAGGTGAAGAAGGCCATTGCCACCTGTGCAAAAGTAGGAGAATCATCGACCCTTTCAGTCAAGGTTGGCCGAAAAAGGAAAGGTCGGGGCGACGATGAATGCCCATATAAGAAAGTGCCTAACCCTCCTATCTGTTTAGACCAGGTAGGGCCTTCTTAGAAGACTTTTGAGCCCTCGTGCCATGGTGTGAGTAAAGGTCTCATGACCTTCTAGGGTCATGTCGCCTCTGTGCTTGTTACCCTACTCGTGAGAGATAAACAATATGCTATAGAGACGACTTTATCCATCATAAAGGATGTAGACCTCGACTAGTGTTTCAAGCACGAGACAGAGTCCTTGGGGGATTCTAGTCTTTTCAACTTGTTGAGGTTAAGTTTTTATCTTGGTCGCTTATTCCTTTTGTGGATCCAAATTCTAAACATTCGTCACCCCCTCCCCTTTTTAAGCCATTATGAAGATGTAAGCCCTCCAGGTCAGATGCGATGCTCAAGAGGCAGTGGTCAGGCGTCTTCAATCTCGTATATCCTTTAACAGTGAGGAAACAAAGAATTTCAAGGAGGCCCTTCATCTAGTTAATGGCGAGGTCAAGGATCAGAAGGCCTAGCATGAAGGAAGAGCCTGTCGGGTAGAAGAGCTGATCAAAGCCAACACTAACTTAACTACTGAACTGGCTACCCTTCATGAGTAGGTTGGTAAGGCCAAAGCCGATGCTGTGGAGGAGTACAAAGATTCTCAACCCTACTTTGACAAGCTGGTGTGGCAAAGGCTTTGAGGATTTTTACAAGCAAGTCATCGCCTTTTTACCTAGTCTGGACTTTTCTTAAATCCAAATTAACACCACAGTCCCAATGACCCCTGGTGGGCCTAACATGCCTAATGCTTCTCCAGCTTAACTTAGTTTTTGTATATATTAAAGATAATCTGGAAACAATTTAGGTGCCTTGCTTTGTCATAAGTGACATTTTATGGCTTCGTCAATTTTGACAACATCCTATTTATATATTTGTACTTTCTCAACCTTATTTTTGCATGTGTTTCATTCGTCACTTTTACTTGGCTCATTTATTTTTGTACGACCATCTATTTGAACTATATTCATCACGTCTTTCAAACGATTGACAGATTCGTCAGCTTTATAAGTTTTGCTAAACCGTGCATCATATCAGTCAATTTGCAAATCATGCACCAACCCATACATTGCTTTGGTTACCAACTTGTGCGAGTGACTTGGAATTTTTTACTAGTGATCGGGCACTCGTCGGTGTCTTCAGTTGTTGTTTCATCCGTAGGTAGATCTTAGCACCCGACGGTGTCCCTTGTCGTCGGTCCACCCTATAGGTAGAACTTATTATTTTTCTAAATGACTAGGAACCTGTTGGTGTCCTTTGTCGTCGGTCCATCTTATAGGTAGGACTAACTATTTTTTTGAATGACTAGGCACCTGTCGGTGTCCTTAGCTGTTGGTCCACCTCGTAGGTAGGACTTGTTATTTTTTTAAATGACTAGGCACCCTTCGGTGTCCTTAGTCATCAGTCCACCTCGTAGGTAGGACTTATGGTTTCTCTGAATGACTAGGCACCTGTCAGTGTCCTTAGTCATCCGTCCACCCCATATGTAGGACTCACAATTTTTATCAAACTCTTATTGTAGACACACAATTTCTCGAAAATAGTTTCTTTATTAAGAAAAATAACCTAAATAAAACAATGCAAATAATCTTGCCCGATGGGGCTTTGGAATCTTAAAAACCAAAATAAACTGAAAAAACTAAAAACTCAATGGTCTTTGATGGAAAAGAAAAGCAATAACATAGTTTGTAGTTGTTGTACTACTGGTAATATCTCCTCAGGTGTTCGATGTTCCAGGGGTGGTGTAGCCTTTGCCCGTTAAGTGTCTCTAGGTGGTAAGTGCCCCTTCTGTAGCAATCAATGATCCTATAGGGTCCTTCCCAATTAGGGCCTAACTTGCCTTGTGTGAGATCTTTAGTGGCTCTCATCACCTTCCTCAAGACGAGGTCTCCGATGCCGAAGCATCGGGGCTTAACCTTTGTATTGTAGCACTTGGCCATTAGGTCCTGGTAGCGAGCCATCTGCTATTCAACCATCTCCCTAACTTCATCCAGCATGTCTAAATGTAGACGCATTCCTTCTTCATTCCTTTCTTCATTGTAATGAGCTATCCTACAACTTCTAGTCCCACTTCTACTAGAATGACGACCTCACTCCTGAACGCAAGGCGGAAGGTGTCTCACTTGTTGGCTTCCACGCTGTTATTCTATATGCCTATAAGACACTTGGTAGTTTGTCAACCATATCCCCTTTGCCCTCTCTAGCCAAGTCTTGATTATCTTGACCAAGGATCAGCTTGTAACTTCAACCTGTCCATTAGGCAAAGAATAGTGGTTCTTAATCCCCAATTACTAGCAAAAGTCTCTAAACGCACCGTTATTGAATTGTTTCCCATTGTCAAAGACAAATATTCTAGGAATTTCAAATTGGCAAACGATGCTTCTCCAAACGAAGCTTTAAACATTCTTCTCTATGATGATGGCTAGTGCCTCTACTTCTACCCACTTAGTGAAGTAGGTTATTCCAACGACAAGGAACTTGAGCTGTCACATTGCTGTAAGGTAGGATCCCATGATATCAAGTCCCCATTGGGCGAAGGGCTCGAAGTGAGCTGTTTCAATGGCTATCTTGTAATGTTGTTGAAATGTTGGCACTTGTCACACACTTTTACATAGGACTGGGCATCCTTCTGCATGGTAGCCCAATAGTATTCTGCTCATACGAGTTTGTGAACTAACGATCGTTCCCCCGCATGGTTCTTACACACCCCCCTTGGACTTCTCTTATGACATAGTCTGCTTCTTCGGGAACTAAACACCTCAGGTACAGGCGTGAGAAACCTCTTTTGTAAAGTACATCTCCTATCAGCACAAACCATAATGCTCGAACCTTCAACCTTCAAGAAGCGGACAGTCTTCCAGTAGAATTCTATTTCTAAGGTAGGAGACAATCAGAGCCATCCAGTCAACTCCTACTGGTATTAGCTGCACTTCTATTTCTTCAATGTTAGGGGAGTGTTGTGTGAAGGATAGTACCTAACTGTTGATGGTCATGTGTTCTGCAAATGCTGCTTTAGCCAAATAGTCCGACTGCTCGTTCTCTTCCCTCGAGATCTACATAAATTTTGTTGTGAAATTCTGATCCATTTGTCTTTTGACAAGACTAAGGTACTTTTTCATCTGTTCCCCTTTGGCCTTGTAATCCCTGTTAACATATCCGACGATGAATTTTGAATCAATATGGATGACTATCGATGAGCCCCCTACTGCTTTAGCCAAGTCAAGGCCTATTAGCAGAGCTTCGTACTCGACATTATTATTGGTTGTCGAGAATTGGAGGTAGACCGCACACTTTATCACATCCCCCTTTAGAGACTGTAGGACTTCTTCGACTGCGCCATGATGTCGGTTGGATGATCTATCTGTCCAAACCATCCATGGGACTACCTCCTAGCCTTTGTCCTCCTTCATTGTGAACTCAGCAACAAAGTCAGCTAATGCCTAGGCTTTGATCGCAATCCTAGGGCAGTATTGTACTTCAAACTCACTTAACTCAATCACCCACAAAACCAATCATCCAACTACCTCTGGGTTGTTCATTGTTTTCCTTAGTGGTATGTCTGTCTAGACTACTATGGTGTTTGCTTGAAAGTATGGAGGATATCTCTCTTCTACTATTCTAAGTGCTTGGCTGGTGTAGTACACGGCAGCTAGATGTGATTTTCTTCTTGGATGAAAGCTGAGCTAACAGCCATTAGGACACGGCTAGGTAGAGGGAGAGCTCTTCATTAGGCTTGGATAGGTTGAGTAGTGGTGGAAACGTGAGGTACACATTCAGCTCTTCAAATGCCTTCTGGCATTTGTCAGTCCACTCGAAGGTCTTTTTTAGCATCTGGAAGAATGGCAAGCATTTGTTCATTGCTCTAAAAACAAATTTGTTGAGGACCACAATCCTTCTGTTCAAACTTTGTACCTCTTTGATGGTCCTTGGAGGTGTCATTTCTAGGATAGCCCAAATTTTGTTAAGGTTGGCCTCATTGCCTCGTTGGGATACCATGAAGCCAAGGAACTTCCTGCACAATACTTCAAACACACATTTGGTTGGATTGAGCTTCATGTTGTAGAGACGAAGGGTCTCAAATGTTTCTTAAAGGTCATGTAGGTGGCCTCCTTCCTCCTTCTTTTATCAGCATGTCGTCTACATACACTTCAATGTTTCGTTCGATTTGCTGGATGAACATCCTATTCTTAAGTCTTTAATATGTTGCCCTAGTGTTCTTCAATCTAAACGGCATCACTTGTAGCAAAAATGCCCTTGGCTTATAACAAACAACGTTTTCTCTTGGTCAGATTTGTCAAGCTTGATCTGGTTATAACTAGACAAGGCGTCCATGAAGCTTAGTAGCTGGTGTCCGGCCATCAAGTCTACAAGAAGGTCAATCCACGAGAGCAGGTAATTGTCCTTTCGGCAAACCCTGTTTAAGCCAGTGAAGTCCACTCACATCCTCTACTTGCCATTTGCATTTTTAACCATCACTATGTTGGCCAACCACTCGGGGTAGTAGACTTCTCTAATGAAGCTTGCATCCAATAGCTTGTAAGCTTCTTCAACTATGGTCTTGTCTTTTTCTTGGGTAAAGACTCTTCTCATCTGCCGTACGAGAAGGAAGGACGGAGAGACATTAAGCTGATGAACCATAGTACTTGGATCAATCCCTGGCATGTCCTCATGGCTTTAAGTGAAGGCGTCTAGATTATTCCTTAAGAAGAGGTTGAACTCCTTGCGAACCAAAGGGCTGGCTTATGTGCCAATGCAAGTGATCCGATTGGATGGTTGTCATCTAAGGGGATTTCTTCCAAGGCCTCTGTCGGCTCTATCGTGACCCGTTGCTCTTCGATGTTTAACACCTCCAAGTGATCATCCATCTCTAACATAGCTATGTAGCATTCGCAAGCCGCCCTCTAGTCTTCGCGCACTTCTCCTACCCCGTATTCCATTGGGAACTTCACTAGCAAGTGATAGGTAGAGTTGGCTGCTCTCCATGCATTAAGTGTAAGTCGCCCGATGATGGCATTATAGGCAGAAAAGCAGCCACAAGTGGCGTGTTTGACGATAGAATTTATTCCTTATCAATCCTCATCTGTTGGAAGGCAAGGTAGTAGAGGATGTCAGTCGAGCTCCCATTGTCTACTAGGACCCGTTGAGTATTGAAGTTAGCCATCGACAAATTGATGACTACAGTCATCGGGCATTGCCTTCTGTGAAGATGATGTTTGGGTCGATGACCCTCGTTAGTTTAGGCAAACGACTAGTGATCTGCACACTTTACACCATCCATAAGTAGGTTTTTCTTGCTTTCTTGGACGAGCCAATCATTGTACTTCCTCCTACAATTACCCATATCTCTCCTATGGGACTCTTGGTCACTTTTTGGCCTATTGGTTGGATTCCAAATCCCTTAACGAGTTTACTCTGTCTCTTTCTCTCCCAACGAATTGTTGTAATTTCCCTTACTCGATGAAGGCCTCTATCTGTTGTTTTAAATTGTAGCATTCGAAAGTATCATGCCCATGGTCCCAATGGAAATGGTAGTACTTGTTCCTTGGCCTTTTGTTTGGGTCATCTTTCAGCTTGTCCAACCACGTTAATGCTAGGTTGTTCCTTATCTTCATGAAGACTTGGTTAAGCCTTGTATTTAGTGGGGTGAAATCAGTCATCCTGATGGGTGGGGGCCTTGATCTTCTCTTGTCCCTTCATTCATTCATCCGGGCTGACTTTCTTCCCCTGTCTTAATGGGAGTCATCTTGCCTCTCCCTTTTCTTCGGTCTGCCCCCTAAGGCTATCATGGCGTCCTCAGCGTTCATATACTTAGTGGCCTTGTATAACATGTCAGCCATTGTCTTTTGGTCATTCTTGTAGATGGAAAAGATAAATTCTCCGAATTGGAGCCTGTTGGTAAAAGCAGTAACCAAAACCTTTTCATCGGCCTCGTCAAGCAACAGGGCCTCTTTGTCAAACTGAGTTACATAAGATCTCAAGTTTTCGTCCTCCCATTGCTTGATGTTCATTAGGCTTGCCAAAGAGCTCTTGTACCTCTGTCCTCCAATGAAATGGGTGACAAAATGTCTGCTCAATTCCTTGAAACTAGAGATAGTGTTAGGGGTTAACTTACTGAACAACACTCTTGCGGGTCCCTTAAGCGTGGTGGGGAACATTATGCACATGATTTTGTCCAGAACCCCTTGCAGGTGCATTAAGGTTTTGAGAGTTTCCAGATGGTCGAAAGGATCCTTTGATCCGTTGTACGCTTCTACTTACGACATTCAAAACTTAGCTGGAAGGGGGAAGGAGGACTAGTGTTGTGAAAGGTAAGTCAATCCGCTAGACTAGCTCATCCAGGTTGGTAGATACTCGCCCTCTCATGTCATTCATCATCATGTCCATCTTCTCTTTCATCATCTGCATGTCCTGCGCCATGCGTATTGCACCCTTCTCCATGTCCAATGGATGGTCTATGTCCTCCTGTTGATCTTGCCTACTAGTAGCGTTGCTTTCTTCCTGATCGATCTCCTGTCAGGGGGTGGCTATCATTTTGTTAGTCATTGTCCCGCATGTTGTCAGATGTCGTTCGTTACTTTGGTTCAATTACTGCTCTAACTCTTAATTGCGCTGGGTGAGCCACTTGATTGCTACGGTAAAAGTTTGTACTTGGCTTTCCAAGGGACTGGACGGGTTTTTGATTTTCTAGTTGATTGTGGCCATTAACCGCATTTGGACCATGCAACCTTTTGTCTTAGAAGTGGTGATATGGCAAATTAGTCATCCTCACAGACAACACCAATTGATGATGCATAAAAATCGTCAGTGAGTTAATCTTCCAAACACATGTCAATTGAGTACCTGAAGAACAAAAGGGTGAAGAATATACAGAGAGCACTGGTGGGGTGCCAGCCAAAAATCCTTCGAAAATTAAGTTAGTGATAGAAGAAGCTCTAATAACTCAAGGACACAAGAGCTAAGAGAATTTCAGTGTACCTTAGGTATGAGGAGGCTTGGTGCTTATATAGTGGCAGAGGGCTGACCAAGATCCCATGAACGTAGGATTTTTTCTTGTATGGAGGATACAAAGTTAATGCTCCAAGATCTCAGAGCCTTACTTCCCATATTGGGAAGACACAAAAGTGGATTAGGGTCTTTAGGCATGGTGTGCAAGTTATTTCTATGCAGGGGTTTATGAGTGGAGAACTCACAAAGGTTTGTGGGGCCCAACATATCTAGCTATTGAGTAAACCCATCCGTCAGTCTAGGCATCATTCCCCTATTGTGCTGTACGTCGTACCTATCCGTCAGCTTTTGTGCACTTAGCACTCGTCAAGACCAACTACTAGGTAATCAACGGATCTCCATGAGGCTAATGGATCTTGCGGAGGTGGAATAGGAAATCTATCCTGATGAACCGTCAGGCGAGGTGTTTTCATCCTGACAGGTCGAAGTTCCTAAAAAATACTTATGTCGAAAATATACTTATCAACTACCTCATCCTTTCTTATTATTATGTCTTGAAGGAAAACAACAATTCTTAAATTTCCTATTATTTCTCATTACTTTTATGTATAGAAAGAGCCAATGCTCTAAAGAAATAGTAAAAAGCTAACAGTAGGTTGGTTTACTATGATTTTTTCAATTTTTCATTGTATAATATAATAAAATATATTAACACAACAAATTAGCACAATATTTCCACAATTGTTGAGGTATCCTTATAGGTCAAAATAAAATAATAAAATATTATTCTAAAACTAACCACAACTGAAAATAAATGTATTGTGAAAAAAGAAGTGTTATATCCATAACATTCTTCACAACACTTTCGTAACAAATCATAGATGGTAATTGTTATTAGTTCTAATTTAAACTTACCAATAATTTTTTTTTTTTTGTCCACTAATAACAACCTGTAACAACCTATTACTTATAATTTGTTGTGAAAATGTTGTGAACATAGCATTTGTTTTGTGAAAATGTTAAGATATCTTGTTGCCGTCACAATATTTTCAAAACTGTTGAGCTATAATTCTTTACAAGTCAAAATAAAATTTAACAAATTTATAAAGGTATTATAAAAATATTGTGCTATTCTGTTTTGTTTATATATATATATTATTTAGTCAACTTTGTTGAGTCAAAATTCACTATTTTACATATAGTTTTCTTGGGTTGACTTTTTGTATTTTTTTTTTTTCTTTACACACCATTTTAAGTAAAACCACATAGTTTTACACACAAAAGCAAAAACTTAGGATAAAAATACTTTTCATCATTTATGTTTGGGGTTGTTTACAATTTCTCCTTAAACTTTAAATTCAAGCAATTTTTCCCTTAATATTTGGAAAAGAGCATATATGTCATATTTTATTCTCTCAGTTAATCCCCAATAAAAACTTATGTTTCTTAAAATATTTTATTATGTAATGTCTAAAATACTCTCACTAAATTTTAACATCCCAAAAATTTTCTTCACATATTTTGAGTTTAAGATGGTAGTAATGCTTGGAAAGTTGGAATGATGATATAAGGTATTTTATTTGTTTCTAAAGAACATTGATTTTATTGATTTAAATTTTCAAAACTTATAATTTAGCTAATGGAAAAATCAATGACACATACCTTTTGTTATCTTTTCTTAGTAAAACTCAATTGTTTATTGTTGGAAGATGATAATATTCATTATCATTCTTAGAAGTTTTTAGTGAATGGATATTTTGCCTTTATCAAATAGTTACTAAAAAATATTATATTAAAATATATATTTATATGTTAAATAGTTATCTTAATTTTGTGTGTGATCAAAATTCTTATATGAATGAGATTAACTTTTTAAGATATAATTATCAAAATTCTTAAAATTAATGTCTCTTTTGATAAATGTAAATCTCTATGTACTTTAAAAATAAATAAATAAATAAATAAATATATATATATATATATATATGTATATATATCTTTGTTTTGTGATATAAATAAAATTTAGAACTGACCTTAATCACTCACTACTCTTGTTCCACGGCAAGTAAGTGTCTTGCATATGCTGCCCTAACTAGTCTAAACAAAAGGCGTGAATTTATTAACTTAGCTTTCAAGTAGAAGTCATAGTTCAACTTTTAAATTTCAACCAAGTACTAGGATCATATGTTTTTTTTGTTTTTTTTTGTTTTTTTTTTTTTTTTTGCTGAATAAGGACCATGAATGGTGTTCACCACTGCAAGCTAAAGATGCAGCTGTGCTCTGGGCAATCCAGCTAGTTCTAAGTGAAAACTGGTAGCATATCATTATCGAAGGAGATGCTAAGTCCTGTTTTGACCTCCTAACCACATTTAAATTGCAGCCTAATTGGTCCATTGCTAATGTTATTAATAATATACTTGATCTTTGTAAATTCTTTCTAAATTGTAATTTTAGTTGGGTTAGAAGATGTTGCAATACTGCTGCCCATGATGCTGCAAAGTATGCAATCAGATTTTGTAGAGCAATTTGTTTCAATAAGTGGTCTTCTTGTAGTAATTGTAGATGCTTGTAAGGCTGTCAGCCATTGTTTTTGCTGTTGATTGATAACGTTGTTGTTTAGCCCAAAAAAAAAAAAAAGACCCATATGTTATTTATGTTAACAACGAAAAGAGTAAACATAAAAGTGGTGAGGATTCTAATGGCATTTACGACAAGCACCAAAAGTTTAAAATAATAATAATAATAAATTTAAATAAATAAATAAATAATTAAAAAAAATTTAAAAAAGAAAAAAAGAAAAAAAAGAAAAAGCATTGCAATGCTAGCTGCAAGAGTCCTGTGACTACCCAGTACCTTGGCAATCTTCTGCTACCCAGTACCGTACCCCACTGATTAATGTACGTAGTAAACTTCGTGAAAGGTTAATCTCGTATTAATAGTTGATGAGCAAAACTTTCCCCTACTACTCCGGGACATTATATAAGATACGAGATTTTAGAACATGTATATATATATATATTGTATCCATACTGTGTTTAGCATACAAAAGCACTAAATACAACATAATTCTAAACCCAAAATTATTATATATTTTTAGAAATAAGAAAATTTTGATAATTTTGGACAGAACCTGCTAGATGCTTTCATATTCATTCGCAAAGAATATATGTTTGATTCTTGAAATTTGATCGAAGTTTTATTTTATAACCACTAAACTGTAAAAGATTAATTTTTTTTGTTGCCTTAAAATGTTCAAATGCACCAAGTTATTAGCCATTACATTCCCCTCCATCGATCCCCCCTTCCCAACATGCTACGTATATATAAACTTTTTCCCTTTCAAAAAAATAAAATCCATACAGGTATCTGTTATGGTTTGAATTCGAGGCTTTTGCAAACAACTACTTTCTTTTGCATATATGTATGATGGAAATAAGGGTCTATGTAGCAGAAAAATTATATTAACAGATCTACTTCATTCACAATTGTCAACATGTGACATATAAGTTTCAGAATTAGAGAATAAAATTGTGTACCTTGAAACAGTGAAATTCAAAACCGAAAATTCAGAAGTTCTTGAGAAGACTTTCAATCTTCACTCCAATTCCACTAACACCCAAGATGTGTGGTCTCTCAATCAGATATATGAGTTTTTTCTAGAGAGAATTGAAGAGTGTCCAACACTCACTTACATACCAATTTATCTTCTATATAAAATTTGTATGTTTATCTCTATATATCTGATTAACTAATTGGACTAGCCTTTTAGACCTTCCCAATTGGGCTTTAATATGTGGCTTAGAGTGGGACCAAAAGGGAACAAATAAAACTCTAGCCCCAATGGACCTTGGGCTTTTCTGTCAACTCTTGACAAGTCCAAAGTTACTATTAATTATATTTAATACCACTATATAAATATAATTGCACTATAAGCCTTATTAATAAATTATATCTCATGACTTTATTGTACATTCAACTCCTTCATAAAATATTTGTAGTAACACAAAGTCATAAATTAATACTGCCACTTTGTGAATTACTACATCTTAATCCTTAAGTACCCGGTTTAATCCTTTTAAGTTATTCATTATATATTTATGAAATCCAATTTCATAAATATATACTTAAGTCTTACTAAAGTGGTTAGACCTAACTTTCTAAATAACAAATCTATTAAACTTATCTCAAGGGAATATTTTGTATCTTCGTTAAGAGACTATGAATTCCATCTTGAGAATATATGTTCCATTAACACTAAATGTGGCTGCCTAACATACTGAGGTTTTGACTGTTACTTTAGATCTCACTCCTGATATATCAAAATGACCTACACTTCATGATCAGGTCGATTATTCTTTCATGATTAAGAGTTCATGTAAATGAAAGTCGTGAGATTATTCAATTGACAGTCATTAGGAAAATAATAAATCTCACAGCGGTCCAATTCAATATATTTTAACTCTTAAAACATATCAACTAGAAATCACCACTTCCATGGTCAAGACAAATCATCTTAGTTAATATATTATAGTCTTCACAGATGAAATGCCCAATTTCATCATCGACTAAGAACCAAATTCTGAGTTTACAAAGAACTTGTGACTTATATCTTCTATGACTAAATCACATATATCACATACTATGCATCTCATGGACTATATGATAATGTCCAAACATTCATGTTACCATTATTTCAGATACTAATAAAACAACTTTATTAATTGCAATATTAAATCGTACATCATGTCATACATAATGTCATATATAATATAATATATAGTATTATACAATAGGACTTTAGGGCACAAATCCCATCAATCTCCCATTTGTTCTAAAGACTATTGTGCATTAATCTAACTCCCATTCCCTCCAAATGCGACTCGAAGGTCCTTTGAGGCAAAGTTTTAGTAAAGGGATCTACTAGATTATTTGCACTTTCAATCTTTACTACCACCACATCTCCACAAGCAATAATGTCTCTAATGATGTGATACTTTCTCTCAATGTGCTTTTCTTTCTTGTGATTCCTTGGATCTGTTGATTGTACAACTGCACCACTATTGTCGCAAAATAATGTGATGGAAACTTGTTCCATTCTCATTACACCAAGGTCAGAAAGGAATTTCTTGAGCCATACAGCTTCCTTTGCTGCTTCACAAGCAGCAACATATTTTGCTTCCATGGTGGAGTCTACAATACAAGATTGCTTGACACTCCTCCAAGTTATGGCTCCACCTCCCAAGGTGAAAACACATCCTGATGTGGATTTTCTGAAATTTAGATCCGATTGAAAATCTGAATCTATATAACCAATGGGAATCAAATCCTCACAATGGTAAACAAGCATATAATCTCTCGTTCTCCGTAGATACTTGAGAATATGCTTTACAGCTTGCCTATGTTTTGGTCCTAGATTTGATTGACATCGGCTAATCATGCCTACTGAATAACAAATATCTGGTCCAATACAAAGCATGACGTACATGAGACTTCCTACTGCAGAAGCATAAGGAACTTGTCTCATCATATTTACTTCCTCTTGAGTCTTAGGCCTTTGGTCATCAAACAGAGAAACTCCATGTCTGAAAGGAAGTAATCATTTCTTGGAGTTTTGCATGTTAAACTATTCTAGAACCCTTATCTATGTATACAGCTTTTGATAAGCCTAACATCTTATTCTTGCGATCTCGCCAAAGCTTGATCCCTACAATAAAGTTAGCCTCACCCAAGTCCTTCATATAAATTGACTTGACAACCAAACCTTTACAGATGACATTACCTTTACATCATTTCCAATGAGTAGAATATCATCAACATAAAATACTAGGAACATTACTACTTTATCTTGATGTTTTTTGTACACACATGGTTCATCAAGATTTTGTTCAAAACCAAATGATTTGATAGCTTGATCAAATTTGATATTCCATGACCTAGATGCTTGCTTCAGCCCATAAATTGACCTTTTCAACTTGCATACCATATGCTCTTGGTTCTTTGCTATGAAACCTTCTGGTTGCATCATATAGATTTCCTCTTCAAGATTGCCATTAAGAAATGCAGTCTTGACATCCATTTACCAAATCTCATAATCATAATGAGCAGCAATGGATAAGAGAATTCTGATAGATTTAAGCATTGCTATTGGTGATAAGATTTCTTCATAATCAATACCTTCTTTTTGAGTATACCATTTCGCCATTAGTCTTACTTTAAAGGTTTCAATATTTCCATTTATCCATCTCTTCCTCTTGTAAACCCATTTGCAACCAACAGAATTAATGCCGTTAGGCGCCTTTACAAGATCTCAAACATGATTGGAATACATGGAATCTAACTCATATTTCATAGCTTTAACCCAATGATGTGCATCTATATCACTCATTGCCTCCTCATAAGTGTAGGGATCTGATTTAGCTTCTTCTGAGATAGTTTCATAAGTTTCTCCCAAACCTATGAATCTTATAGGAGGCTGAACAATTGGTTGTTTAATTACAGGTTCATTCATTTCAGCCAAAACAACTCTATTTCTAGGAGTATAATCATTCATCTAGTCATTTTCCAAGAATTTGGCATTTATGTTAACAAACACTTTATTATCTTTATGACTATAGAATAATCCTCTAACTGTTCCTTTTGGATACACTACAAAGAAAACCACTTCTGTTTTAGACTGTAATTTGTTAGACTTTCCTTTCAACACATGTGCTGGACAACCCCAAATATGGAGATGTCTTATATTAGGCTTACACCCATTCCACAGCTTAGCAGGTGTTTTAGGAACAGACTTCGAATGTACTAAATTCAAAAGATACATTGCAATATTTAAGGCATATCCCCAAAATGAAATTGGCAGAGTTAAATAACTCATCATGGATCTAACCATATCTAAAAGAGTCATATTCCCTCTTTCTACTACACTATTTTATTGTAAAGTTCCAGGTGCAGTCATTTGGAATACAATCCCATTTCAGTTAAGTAATCCTTAAAATCCCCGAGAAGGTATTCGCCACCACAATCAGATCGAGTGGCCTTTATGCATTTGCTTAATTGATTCTCAACTTTAACCCTAAACTCTTTGAGCTTTTCAAAGGTTTCAGACTTCCGTTTCATTAGGTACACATAACCAAATCTAGAGTAATCATTGGTAAAAGTGATGAAATACTCATAACCTCCTCTTGCCTGGATTGACATAGGACCACATACATCTGAATGTACTAGTTCTAGCAAATCTTGAGCTCTTCTACCTTTTGCATTAAAAGGTCGTTTAGTCATTTTACCTACCAAACAAGATTCACAAACTGGAATTTCATCAAAGTCCATGGGCTCTAAAAGTCCATCTTTGATCAGTCTTTGAATCCTATTTGAATTAATATGACCTAAATGCAAGTGCCAAAGATATGCATCACTAGTAGAAGGAAATTTTATCTTTAATGATTTTATATGAGAGTCATGATCTAATTCAGAATCGTATAATTCATGCTTATCAGGAGCTAAAATATAAAGACCATCTACGATATTGCGAGAATAGATAAACACTTTACCCTTCTTTACTACAACATTGTCTTTAAGGATAACACAATATCCATGTTTACCTAAATAAGTTGTAGAAATTAAATTCCTACGAACATTAGGTGCATACAAACAGTCTTTCAATATTAAAACTCTAGACTCAAAACATAAATTATAAACACCAACAGCTACAACCGGAATCCTACTCCCATCAGTCAAAGTAAGAAACAATTCTTCTTCCTTAAGCTTTCTGGTCTCCTTGAACCCTTGCAAAGAATTGCAGATATGATTAGTACAACCTAAATCCACACACTAGAAATCTGTGGGATTTTGCACTAAACATATTTCAAGGAGAAATGAACTTTTCATACCTTTATTCTTGGCAGCTTTGAAAATTGAACAATTCCTCTTCCAATGTCCTTTCTCACCACAATGGAAACATTTTCCTTTGAACTTCTTTACTTTGTCAGCAACCCCTAAGGCAATTTGTTTACCCTCTTACTTAGTGAAGTCCTTCTTCTTCTTCTTCTTACCCTTGCCTTTCGACTTAGGTTGAGAAGTAGAAGCTTCACCTACATTAGCTTCAACATTAGAAGTACCAAGGATGCTTTCTGCCACTACCAATTCATTCATTAATTCAAACAAAGAATAAATCTTTTTGCTCATATTATAAGTAAGTCTGAATTCCTTGAATGATTCTGGTAGTGACTAGAGTATCATATCCACTTGGGATTCTCCATCAATGTCGGCACCTAAAACCTTTAATGTATTCAGATTAGAGATCATTGTGAGACAATGCTCCCTAACTGAACCACCTTCAGCCATTTTGGTATTATAAATTTGCCTCATAGTTTCTTGCCTTGCAGAACGGCCTTGCCCACCAAACATCTCCTTCAAACTTAGCATTATGTCCGAAACTAGTTCTACATCCTGCATTTGATACTGTAGAACATTTAAGATAGATGCTAGGATGTAGCACTTGGCCATTTCATTAGATTTCTGCCAACGATCATATCACTGTTTTTCCTCAAGAGGACCATCTAATGAAGGAAAGTTAGGACATGGTTTAGTAAGCACATATTTGTGCTTTTCAGCTGTGAGAACTATGTCCAAATTTCTTTTCCAGTCAACATAGTTGGATCCAGTCAGTTTGTTTTGATTAAGAATAGTAACAAGTGGGCTAAAAGATGCCATGTTCAAATCTGAAATTAACAAACATGAATATAATAAGTAAACTGGACATTATCAATTTAGCATATAAACATATAGTATGGAACCTTAACAAAACCATAATATAATATATGCAACAACAGCCCAATCTCATATTCAATATCCCTAAGCATAGAGTGAATATAAAATACTATGATTGATTGAGAACTATTCTCATTATTAATACTGTCATGATAACTCTTATCAAACACTAATAATATACCGTTATACATTTGGCTTATAAATAGTTATAGTAAGAACTCAGATTAGAGGCTACTATAATATTTAGTCTAGTGTATACCATTGTCTAGAATCATGTGTAGCCACATTTCATCCCCTTAGCAGGCTTATTTTGTAGTACCATGATTCAACACCCTCCGCATGGAATGCAAAGCTCGAGGCTAAGACAAGGTGTTAGATCAAACCACTATAAACCAAGAAATTCAATCCTGTAGTACCATGAAATAAATACTCTCCACATGGAATGCTCAGCTCGAAGCAAAGACAAAGTATATATTTCACACCACTATAAACCGACAATGGAGGCTGTGAGACCCAACCCTTGCATCTCTCTCCCACTAGATGTTTTAAATTAAAGGTTTTTATTTTGTAGACATGCGTAAACTAATCACACACTGCCTTGCACTTTATACATTTGAAAACACTTAGAAAAAATTCAAAATTCCCTTTAGTAGCATTTTCGCGAGTATCTCGCGACTAAGCTCTTCTCGCGAAAATGAAATAGTGAAAACACAAAAATTTAGACAGAAACTTTCACTACTATCTCGCAACTAAGTTCTTCCCGCGAAATTGAGTTTAGGCAAAATAGTGAAAACTAAAAAAAAAATCAGACAGAAACTTTCGCTACTATATAGCAACTGTTTCGCGAGTAAAGCTTACCCGTGAAAAGTTTTGTGCTTCAGAAATATTTCTTGCGAGTAACTTCGCGGGAAGCTAACCCGCGAAAACCCGTGTTTTTAGTTTTTGAAGGAAAAACCTAAACAGTTTTCTACAGTTTTCTATGAACAAACTATCACCATATGAACATGATTGATGGAGTTTGATATCAAATCTGAAATTTATTGATGTTATAGCCTTAAAGTTCAATTTAATATACTTAAATTCAAATTTAAACAACAACATAATATCAAAATCAGTTTTCATCAAATCATAGTTTCAACAAACATGTAGAAAATTAAATACATATATAATCTTCTAACATCATGAAACTATTATCTCTAATTTCAAAACTCATAAAACATGTTAAACAGATTGGAAATTGAAGACCGCACTGATATCATTTGATGGAAATAAGAGTCTATGCAGGGAAAATTTATATTAACGGATCTACTTCATTCACAATTGTCAACATGTGCCATATAAGTTTCAGAATTAGAGAATAAAATTGTGTACCTTGAAGCAATGAAATTCAAAACTGAAAATTCAAAAGCTCTTGAGAAGACTTTCAATCTTCACTCCAATTCCATTAACACCCAAGATGTGTAGTCTCTCAATCAGATATATGAGTTTGTTCTAGAGAGAATTGAAGAATGTCCAACACTCACTTACATACCAATTCATCTTCTATATAAAATCTGTATGTTTCTCTCTATATATCTGATTAACTAATTAGGCTAACCTTTTTTGCCTTCCCAATTGGGCTTTAATATGTGACTTGAAGTGAGACCAAAAGGGAACAAATAAAACTCTAGCTTCAATGGGTCTTGTGCTTTTCTGTCAACTCTTAACAAGTCCAAAGTTACCATTAATTATATTTAATACTACTATATAAATATAATTGCACTCTAGGCCTTATCAATAAATTATATCCCAAGACTTTATTTTACATGCAACCCTTTCATAAAATATTCGTAGTAACACAAAGTCATGAATGAAGACTGCCATTTTGTGAATTACTATATCTTAATCCTTGAGTACCTGGTTTAATCCTTTTAAGTTATTCATCATATATTTATGAAATCCAATTTCTTAAATATATACTTTAATCTTACTAAAGTGGTTAGGCTTAACTATCTGAATAACAAATCCATTAAACTTATCTCAATGGAATATTTTGTATCTCCGTTAAATGACTATGAATTTCATCTTGAGAATATATGTTCCATCAACACTACATGTGGCTGCCCAACATACTGAGGTTTTGACCGTTACTTTAGATCTCACTCTTGATATATCAAAACAACCTACACTTCATGATCAGGTCCATATTCTCTCAGGATTAAGAGTTCATGTAAATGAAAGTCATGAGATTTATTATTCAATTGACAGTCATTAGGAGAATAATAAATCTCACACCGGTCCAGTTCAATATGTTTTAACTCTTAAAACATATCAACATATCAACTAAAAGTCACCACTTGCACGATCAAGACAAATCATCTTCATCATCGACTACGAACCAAATTCTGAGTTTACAAAGAACTTGTGACTTATATCTTTTTATGACTAAATCACATAAATCACATACTATACATCTCATGAACTATATGATAATGTTCAAACATTCATGTCACAATTATTTCAGATAATAATAAAATAGCTTTATTAATTACAATATTAAGTCATACATTATGTCATACATAATATAATACATAACATTATATAATAGGATTCTAGGGCACAAATCCCAACAATGTATTAGTGCCCTTAAATCCTATTGTATGATGTTATGTATGATATTATGTATAACATTATCATATAGTCCATGAGATGCATAGTATGTGATTTATGTAAAAAGTCACATAAGATATAAATCACCAATTTTTTGTAAACTCAAAATTTTAGTTTGAAATTGGTGATGAAATTAGGCATTTCATATGCGAAGACTATAACTTATCAACTAAGATGATTTGTCTTAATCATGGAAGTAGAAACTTCTAGTTGATATGTTGATATGTTTTAAGAATTAAGACGTTGAACTGGACCACTATGAGATTTATTATTCTCCTAACGACTATCAATTGAATAATAAATCTCACGATTTCTATTTACATGAACTCTTATAAGGTGTAGGTTGTTTTGATATATCAGGAGTGAGATCTAAAGTAACAGTCAAAACCTCAGTATGTTAGGCAATCACATTTAATGTTGATGGAACATATATTCTCAAGATGGAATTCATAATCTCTTAATGGAGATACAAAATATTCCCTTGAGATAAGTTTAATGGGTTTGTTATTCAGAATATTAAACCTAACTATTTTAGTAAATAGTTACTAAAGTATATATTTATGAAATTGAATTTCATAAATATTAGATAAATAACTTAAAAGATTAAACCGGGTACTTAAGGATTAAGATGTAATAATTTACAAAGTAGTAGTCTACATTTATGACTTTGTATTACTACGAATATTTTATGAAGGGGTTGCATGTACAATAAAGTCTTGAGATATAATTTATTGATAAGGCTTAAAGTGTAATTATATTTATATTGTTAGAACATATGTATTTCACTTATTAAGAACATATGCCACTATTTTATGTAGTTGGCTAATCTTTTGACAAAACGCACTTTATTTGTAATTGGGTAGATCTAGGATGTGTTTAATATTTCAAGAAATATGTTGTTTAAGTCTAGTATTAAAGTCATGAAGATTGGACCAAGAAACAAGTGAAGAAAAACTGTTCAATAAAGCTAGACAGATAGCTCGACACCTGTGGACAGATAGCTCGACAGCTACTCGACACCTCTCGACAGCTAGGCTATCTATCGAGCTCTTCAGTTGATTGTTATCGCAATCTCGACACCTCTTGATAGCTGGTGGATCGATCAAGAAATCTTCTGTCCCTTCGATAGCTCCTCGACAGGTGACTGATCTTCATGACTTTAATACTAGACTGATGCAAAAGATGACTGATGCCTTATTCTTTCTAAAAGAAGCTACTGCGTCTTTTGCGCCTTAGAGTTTTGTAACCAAGTGCTTCCTGATCTTCATTGTTGATGAAGTGAAGAATTTTGTAGCCAACAATCTTCTTCTAGTTGGTGATTAAGTCACGTATTAAGATCCGCGTAATTGATTAGTTGTGTATTAGGATTTGTGCATCATCAATAGAGTGGCATTCATATATTGAAGAGTTCAAAAGTTCTGAAACAGTAGAAGGTTTCTGCTATGAGTTCATCTACGGAGATTGTAGAGTCTAGGGACAAAGGTTTTATACTAGATCTGAAACTTCTCTTTACTATAATGGATTGCTTTTCGAGAAGGTCTTCCCCTAGATTTGTTACTATGAAACTAGTTTGTTTCATTAGTTTTCCTGAATCATCATATCTTATCTTATTTATTTTTTTGCTGCATGATTTTAACATGATATTAATGTTTATTTGTTTTAACAAGTTTTATTCATAATAAATCTAATTAACAACTTGAGTTTAAAACTTGTTAATTCTATCAACCGAGGTCTAAATTTCCCAACATATATAGTGGTATTAAATATAATTAATGGTAATTTTAGACTTGTCAAGAGTTAACAGAAGAACCTAAGGCCCATTGGAGTTAGTGTCTTATTTGTTTTCTTTTGATCCCACTCCAAGCCACATACTAAAAACTAATTGGAAAGGCCCAAAAGGCTAACCCAATTAGATAATTAGTTATTAAGAGAGAAACATATAGAATTTTGTAACAGCAACAAAATACATGAATTGATATGTATGTGAGTGTTGGACACTCTTTCATTCTCTCTAGAACATACACATATAACTAATTGAGAGACCATACTTCTTGGGCATCAAGTGGAATTGAAATGAAGATTAAAAGTATTTCCAAGTGCTTCTAATATTTGGTTTTGAATTTAACCGCATCAAGGTACACTCTCTTGTTCTTATATTTTGAAACTTACATGGTACATGTTATCAATTGCAAATGAAGTAGATTCGTTAATTTTCTGTACATTCATATTTCCATCAATATATGCATTATGATTCTGACAGACTGACATATAATTGCATTTAATTCCCATAAGTTCTATACATTATGGGATGTGAGGGTGGATTGACTCCTTAAGTAAATGTTGGTAACCAATAAATGAAAACTTGAAAGGATAGGACAGATGATGTCTGGCTAGCTAGTAAAGATGTACTTGCAAAGTAGGGTATTTATGGATGGACGTTTATTAATGTTGTGTTCAATTCCTTTTAAGATTTAAAATGTATACCACTGAACACCCTTAATGTGATGATCATTCTGCTTGTAGGATGTAAAGGATAAGGGTTGGGATTCAAATCTCCAGAAGGGAACTTTCATACACACATATATTTGATTAGATTAGAGTAAAATTTATATCTTGTAAAAAAAAAAAAAATCAAAATCAAAATGTATAGCCTATAATGAAAAATGAATTGCTAGTTCCATTTTGTTCTTTGAAAACAATCCAACTTTTAGGTATGTTATCTTTTTGTTTAGTTGAAAAGAGATAGGGGTTCATAAAAATAAAAATAAAGGAGCCAGGAGACAGCACTTAATATATTTCTTTTCGTTTGGCCGGATAAACAGTTTAATAGAAAATGATACGAATGCAGTGGAAAATTTAAAAATAATATTAATAATTATATGCAAATTACAAAATGAGGATTGTAACAACTGCCGCTTCGGCAAGTCACATGGCTTCGGATTGAGCAACTCCTAAGTAAGTCCACCATAAACCTATCCCAAATGATATACAATATATATATATATATATATATATATATATATATATTTGAAGTTTGATGATTTCATTCCAAAACTCACGCCATAATCTCTCTCACATTTTTTAACTTTATCAGGCGCAAGCATGATTTAAGTCAATAGCTTACTGAATAAAATCTAATGTATATATTCATTTAAAAAAAAAAAAAATCTAATCTATATAGATTATTCCTGTTTACAATGTCTCATTTCTTGTTGAAACCTCAATTTATATTTTCTTAATTGGTTTTCCAAAAATTGGGCCCATTTGTGTGCTAAAAAATTTAAAGCATATATAGCATATAGCATAAACGCGCACATATATAATACGAAACTTATGTACAGTATCTTAGGTGTTGTTCCTTAGACTCCCTTATTAAAATTTTGTCATGTGGCTATTTAATTAAAAACTACACTTTCATCTCATGAGAAAAAATCTACATGACAGAATCTTAAAAGAGGGAACTTAAGGAACAGCATATAAGTACTGTACTTAAGTCTTACTTTATAATATACATATACTATATACTAGTTTTTTTTTTTAATTATATAAAAATTAGTTCATATGTGCATACATCTATTGGTAACAATCCTTCTTATGTTTGGAGAAGTATAATGTCAGCTCAAAATATGGTAAAATAGGAGATGAGATGATAGGTGGGAAATGGTTTTAATATCTGCATTTGGGAGGATAAAAGTGGCTACCAAATTCTTCTACTTATAAGGTGGTTTCTCCTAGAAATAATGCATCCCCAGATCTTCGAGTTTCTGAGTTGATTGATTCAACTAATGTTTGCTAGAATTCAGTGCTACTTGATTAGGTCTTTTTGCCTTTTGAGGTTGATACTATCAAGAACATTTCCTTGAGCTTACAATTGCTAGCTAATAAATTGATATGGGTAGAGTCTCCAAATGGTCTATTTAATGTCAGAAGTGCATATAGGTAGCTTTAGAGTTATCAACAACCTCCTCTTTAGGCTCTAGTTTAGATGATAGCAATTTGAGAAGATTTTGGAAGCATATATGGAAAATACGGGTGCCTCATAAAGTTTGTCATTTTGTGTGGAAGGCGTGCTGAGATATCCTCCCTACTAAACAAAATTTGGAGCATAGACAGGTGTTATCTGAAGACCTGTGAGCAGAATGTAATTTGGATTCAGGAACAACAGGACATTTATTTTTGTCTTGTTCGAGAGATCAAAGAGTTTGGACCTGTTCTAGAATTTTTCAATCTAGCTTTGTTGGTTTATTCCATGCATTCCTGGACTTGCTTTGGAGATTGATGATGATTGATGATTGTGAGCAAGATAGTATTGCTTTCATGGTCACTATCGCATGGAGCATTTGGGGTAATCGTAATGAAGTCCAAAATGGGGGAAAAAGAAAAGTGAAATGAAGTTGGAACATGGGGCGAGAGTTTTTCTGCAGGAATATACTACTACAAATTTGGTTTCTACTAAGCTAGGCTAGAATCTAATAGTGTATTGGTCCCCGTTATCGACGCCTGGGTCTTGAATGGATGGAACATCGCTGTCAGGCCTTCGTTCAACCACCCGCCGTGGTGATGCTCCTGCACGCTCAAGGCTCGTTGGAGGCCCCTCTCGATAATCGATGTGGTTCATGCGGAGCTTCAAGTGCTCTCTCTCTCTCTCTCTCTCTCTCTCTCTCTCTCTCTCTCTCTCAGTGGAGGAATGTATTTGTCTACATTTGGAGGTATGGCAGGAATCTTGGCCAAATTTTAAACGAATTACCAAAGGTAAGTAAAGTCGCCACCGATCATTAGGTTTTTCTAAGGTGTGATTGGTCACCTGATTCTAGTTGATTTTATTACCAATCCTAGGCTAAGAAAAACGGGCATTTTTCTTAACCTAATATGGATGGCAAAAAATCAAGATTCTTGAGTTCGGAATTTTGGTTATATGTGGGGAAAGTATTAGGTACCCCACAACGCTTGTCCAAGGACAGTCTTTTGTTTTGATAAAACTTTAATTTTAGGAAATTGGCAGTAAAAAACATGATTTTTGCATTGGCTTTCTGGGCTTTGCATGCATGGCGTTGGGGGGGGGGGGGGGGGCGCACTTTGAGGTTTGGCTTTTGAATGGGTGTGGTCCCAATCTATACTTTCCTAAGGGATTCAGGCAAAGTATCAGATTTCCATGACAAAAATCTGATGACATGTCACCGTACTTTCGCGGTGGAAATTAGGCATTGTTTTGCCTTAGATGATATGGGCTGTGACAATCATATTGGAAGGGGCGAGCAGGTATATGTATGCATACATCATGCATAATGCAAGCACACAGAGCAAGAAAGTAAATGCCTACATCCCTAGAGCATGGCCTAAAATATAGGTCCAGGAAAGTAAATAGGGGTTGCCATACTCTAGAGATGATGGCGAATGGTACATGGCATGATATACCTAATACAACCCTTCTAAGAGAGAAAAAAAAGGGGGGGGGGGGGGGAGAAGAAAAGGGGCTTAAAAGAGTACATAACCAAATGGGAGAGGTTAGACCCCTAAATATACTGAACATATTTGCTTGGCTCATATCTACATGCTTGCATCCACACCCTTTTTGCTTACGCCTGGGAGACCATGCCCTAGCTCCATGTGTCCTCACTCCATATGTGTATATGCAAAGGCAAAGACAAAAAACCAACATACAAGCAATGGAAAGAAAGAGATGCGTAGACAATGTGCAATAGGCATAAAGCAAACAAGCATACAAAAGAAGCAACCATAGCATGTGGCAGGAGACATGACAAGTAACAAGATAAGCAAGCGAACCAAAAGGCGAACAAACAAGGAAGCAAGCAAACAAGAAAGAAGGCAAAAAAAAAAAAAAGATGGTGTCTGCAGGGGGACAAATGTAGGTTTGGATCAGATGTCCATAACTTCATTGTGTTGAAGTATGGACAACACACTAGCAAGCAAGACTTATGCATGAACATGTAAGCAAGCGTGTAAAGATGCATAAAGAGCCAATAGGTGGCACAAACAAGCATGGTAAGCATAGCGTCACGTGGAGTAGAAAAGGAAAGGGTACACACGGAGCAACTCGGCATCTGATAATGCCTTCCCAAATGGTTACATCCAAAAAGGTCTTATAGGCGTCGGATGTAACCACACATGGTCAAGCTCATGGAGGGTGTAAGACATGGCAAAGGCTAGAACAAGAGAGGCTAGCACAAGCATAAAGCATAGAAGCAAGTAAGCATAGACATGCAAATAGGGGTGATCCAAACCCTTTGATGTGGGCTTTGGTGTATGGACGATGACAAAAACCATAGGATCTAGATCGGGTCCTAACCATTAGGCCAAAACACAAGAAAATGCGATAAAAGGAACAAAATGGCTACAATAGCACATGGCATAACAAACAAGGTCTAGGCCTAAGCACATAAACATGGCATGAAGCACACAAGCACATAGATAATGGCATAAAGCATGTAGAGAACATCAATTTAAGCATGTAAACACACCGATCTACACATATAAGCATGGAAATGCACATGTAGGCATATGGATATACGTCTAAGCATGTAGATATAAACATAAAGGCATAGGAGAACGCAAACCCAAGCATACAAGCATGTGAAGGCATAGATATAGGCATAGGAGCATAGAATATGCATACAAACATGTAGATCTAAGCAAGGGATAGCCGGAGACATAATATCAAGCATGTGAACATATAGACCCAAACATCAACACAAAGAAAAAAAGGATCTAACATGGAAAACATGGCATATTAAACCCTTTGATGTGGGCAAGGTAAAGCAAGAAACATACTAAACAAAGCAATAAATCATGTTATTAAGGCAATAGAAAGCAAGATAAATGCTAGGAAAAAATGTAGAGAGCTAAGGGTGTGGATAGTAGCTAAAAAGCTACATCCACACCCCTAAACCCCTCCAAAGTGTAGAATCAAGGAGAAGAAGATTGGGTATAAGAACTATAACTTGTATTTTTGGTGAAGAAGGAAGAATCAAGAGGCTTGGATGTGTTTGGGAGAGAGGAAAAATGTGTAGAAAATGTCCAGGCAAAGAACAAAACCCAGAAAAGTTCCTTTTCTTTCTAGTCTAGAGGTGTTTAGGGCCTTTTATAGCCCCGGCACGGATTATGAGGGGCGACCCTTCAAGGGCCGCCACCTTCAAAAGGTCTTAGATCAGGTTGATCTCGACACCCCTGGGCATATCTTGACTTCTTGTTTCTAAAAAGGTATAGAACTTAAAAATCCAACGATCATATCAAAAGTTATGGCTCCCAGAAGTTAGTGGTGTATCGATAAGTGTGTTAACCCAATTTTCATGATATCTCGGTCATTCTAACTCCGATTTTGACCCATGAATAGTCGTTGGAATGAGAATTTGATTATCTTCGCAATGGCGTTGGTCTTAACCTGTTTTGACGATTGGATCAATATTAGGGTTTTCGGGCCCCATAGAGAGTTAATTCCAGGTCAAACTTGGTCAAAGTTGCTAAAAATATCTGAGTAGCTCGGGTTTGATATAAAATTATGAAAAATTTTGTGAGGATTTTGACCTTGTTTGGCCTTTGGTTGACTAGGGGCATTTTGGTCATTTTGAAAAATGCACTTTGAGCACTCTAGTGTCTAAACGGGTTGCACCACACCATTATATTAGTTCTCGTGACCCCATGGATAGAAAATGATATTTTTGAGTTTTTTAGGGTTCAGCACACAAATCGAGGGCAAACAAAATATGGTATCAACACCCGCCTCCAAGAAATTAGTACAAGGTTAATGTTGATGGGGCATTTTTTGGCACAAAAGGAATCGGAGATTGGAATTCTTATCAGGAATGAAGCTAGTTTGGTTATGGCTATGATGAGTAAGAAGGTAACAGTGCTGCTTGGTCCTTTGGAAATTGAGGTAAAAGCTTTTAAAGTTGGTCTACAATTTACAAAGGATGTGGGATTACAAGAATTTATTTAAGAGGGAGACTCTCTAAATGTCTATCATGCTCTTGTTGGATTCTCTCCTCCCTCTGCTGTGGTGGCTCTTGTTGTTTATGGAATTATTGACTCTTGCCAGGAGATTCGTTGTGTGAGGTTCTCTCATGTGATAAACCAACTTATCTTTTAGCTAAACATGTTGTTGGCATTGTTGATTATTTAGTGTAGATGAAAGAGAGTCCTTATTTTTTGGAACAAGCTCTTCATCATGATGTATTGTCCTTTGTCAATTAATGAAATGTCTAGTCTTCCTATAAATAAATAAAGTCCATATAAAGAAGGCATTGCCCTCCTAAAAAGTTGTATGTTTCATAAGGTGTAAAGGATGCACATTAAAGTCCTAAATATAGTTCAAATCCTAAACTCATTTGTTTGAAATTTAATTATTAAACTATATAAATAGTCATATTTATCCTAGATAATTTTAAATAAAACAAATAAATATTTTTACAAAATAATTAGCTACAAATTATCTAATTTCAAAACTATATTCTTTCTATTATTAATAATTACAAGAGACTAGCTAGACCAATTAATATAATTTTTTTTTGGGCGGGGGGGGGAAGATACATATGTCAATCGGGACCCCAATTTTGGTTGCATTGCTACCCCTAAAAAAAAAAAATTAAAACTTCAGGCTGTAAATATTAATAAAGAAACGATCCAAACACTCCCTTACCAAAATAATAATAATAATAATAATAATAATAATAGTAATAATAAATAAATAAAAAGTGATAAACTTAACTACCACGACTAAGAGGTAGTTTTCTGATCTAAGTAGACAGACACACAGTACAACTTTGTTTTACCTCCCCTCCTCCTCGTGGGTTTTGAACAGTTTTTGCTTCTTTGGCACTCTGAATTCTGAAACAGACGCGTACGGCCAAAACCAAAATGCTCCCATTAATCACGCATGAAGAATCTCTCAACGATTTCCTTGTCCAATAAAACCCAATATACAAACATAGATATAGAGCAACAAATTAAATTTGATACTTCAAAGTTGGTACAGTTGCACTTGCACCCAAAGTCAATGCACCGACTCTTCTCTTGTCCTGCCCTGTGGATCTAAAGTCTATCCAACCTCACTTCCAGGTGAGCTTCCTTTGAAACTTTTTCTGGGTCTTGACCAGCTTTGCTTTTTTTAACTGTTACTTATGAGTTATGATAACATTTCTCATCTGGGTTTTGTATTTGCTCTTGTTATCTTTCTGTTTATTTGGTTGGTCACAAATATTCTAAGAAAAAAGGAGCTCTGAAGTCAGGAAGATATGCATGTATTCTTTTCTTTAGGTAACTAATTATGATATGAAATTCGGTTCTGCCTTGTATTTTGTTTTAATGCATTTTCTCATCTGTGTTTGTATTTTCTCTTTTTCTGTCTTGCATTTTGGGTTCTTGGATAGATGCTAAAGCAGAAGACTTTGGGTTAATCAATGTTTGGGGAAAAACAGTCTAAGAATTCAGGTAAGTACGCATAAAGATAAAATGGGTTCATCACAACTATGCTTTCAATTTGAGAAGTCCTTGTATATCTTCAATTGTCTTTATGTTATAATTCAGGTTTTTATGCGTCAATTCTCATAGAGAGATATTCATGGTTTCAATTTTTTATCTTCTTTATAGTCTGATAATTTTCGTTTAATTTTTTTATCAACTGGTTCAAGTATCAATTTGGTTGGGGAATAGTGAAAAAAATAGATGGAAGATCATACCTTCGACTTAATGATTGAAAATTTCAGGAGAATGATTAATTAATTCTTTATTGACATTGATTGTCGTTTAATTTGGTAAAAAATCATTTTTTGTTTCTCTGTTTTGTCCATGACAGACAACCTTGCAAATGATTGGTTAGAATACATCAGATGAAGTAATTATTTTATAAGAATTGTTATTTGGATTAATGGATATGGTTCTTAAAGTATTAGCAGTCTGACTTTGTCAATGTAATGTTCTGCTGCAGAATATACCTCAAGATGGTCTAAGATCAGTTGTTTGTAGACCATTTGTCACATGTGATGATCCAAAAGGAGTTGTGAATTGTAAGACAATAAAAAAAATCAAGGACTGGTTCTCAGCAAATGGACCACAAGAACGAAAGCCAAAGGACACGAAAGAACTCAAATACGGCTATGGCATACTACACAGAGAGAGAGGACATGGTCTCAAAAGGGTTTACAGAAGAAGTTCATAGTCAATCTTCTTTTCAAGTCATGGAAGTCTCTAGAGGAGCCCAGAAGCTGAACCAGATGATTGACTCATGGTCTAAAGGAGTGATATTTAATGGGCAGTCTAAAGATATTGCACAAGATTTGTTGAAAGGTGCTCTTGATCTCCAAGAATCTCTAGTCATGCTAGGAAAGTCTCAAGAAGCTTCATTGTATATGTCTCAGGTAAGAAAGAAGCCGCATGAGAAGTCAGAAAGCAGAAGAATTGATGAAATGGAGATTAGGAGAACAAATTCTAGTCCAATTGGGGATCGAAATTGCTCAATGGGATTTCAAAAGCCTAGAATTTCTACTGATGGCTCTTCAAGGAATCACATTGAAGAGCTTAAGAAAGTGATCAGAGACAGCCTTGCTAAGCAGAATCTATTGTCAAACCTAACCACTCAAGAAACAGGTTATCTTCATCAAAGAGATTTGAACTCAGCTTCAGAAATTCCTTCCGCAAGCTCAAACCAGTCTTTGAATATTGATGCATATGATTTTGATTCTCCTGACTCCTCTCTTTCACCAAAAGCTCCACAGAAGAAGAAAAAAGGCCCAAATTTGATTGCCAAGCTAATGGGTCTAGAAGACCTCCCTTCAAAAACATCACAGAACACTCTACAGAAACATTTAGAGAGGGAGAGAATATCAAACCAGAGAAGACCTATCTTTGACACTGATATGCCAAAGGGAAGGAAGCCCCAATCTATAGTACAGAGGGTGAATCCAGAGCAGAAGACATTGAAGGAAATACTTGATACCCTGCAATTCAAAGGATTTCTGAGAAGCAACTCTATCAAAGAGCTTAAGCCTCAGTCCAATCATTCCAACGATTCCCATTCCAAACAAAGGGTGATTGATGAGACACCACCCATTGTTCTTATAAAACCTTTTCGTGCCCCGTGCCTGATGGACCAGCTTCACACAGCAGTGCTTCGGGAAGAGAAATCTTTCAACACAAAAAAGATGCTGAGAAAATTGACAGTAAAAAGAGAGCTTTCTTTCAACACTCACAAAGAAGGGGCTTTGAGTTCCAAGAAAATGCATAGCAAAATGGAAGTAGAAGAAGAAGAGACTCCTATTAAAACACTTAGCATAGAAGAAGTTAATAGGGAACATAAAGAAGTAGTTAGGAAACCAGAAGGAAAAGAAGTCAAGCCTAGAGAAAAGGTTTCACATAAGCTAAAAGCTCCTGTCCCTGTAGATCACAGACTGCAGACAAAAGACGCAATTGTCAAGAAACTGAAAGCAGATCGATTTCAAAATAATGCTTCTGCTAGCAGGAAACTGCTGAAGATGGAGAACAAGAAAGGTAAAATTGTCTCAAGATGTAAAGATCAAGCTACAGTGACCTCTACAAAGCCAAGAAAGCCTGGAAATGGATCAAACAGTTGTTTAGTAAACAACCAGATTTCCCGACAACCAAGTACTACCCAAAATACCAGCTCAAAACATGCAACAAAAACTATAAGTTCCTCTGATCAGAAAAAGAATCAGATGAAGAAGAAGAAGCCAGTCAGGGAGCTTACAGCAATCAAATCAGTTATGAAGCTACTATATGTTCTGTAAAATCTAAAGTTCAGCTGCTATTTTTCTAAAAATCATTGGAGTGGATTTAAAATTATGAAAACTATAGCCTAGTAACTGGACTTCTGCACATGAATTGACTTATTAATGAATAAGAATTTTTGGTTTGTGAAAATTAATGCCATCTTCTTCTATGCAGATTGAAAACTTTGGATCCAAAGAAGATGACATGAGCATCAATTTTAAAAGTGAAATTTGCTCTCCACTAATAAGAATTGACACTACTCTCGTGGATCAATTCCCTGTAGATGAGGAAAAGGATGCCTCTGAATATAATATTGGAGGTAACATGTTATAGCTTGATTATGCTATGGATGATTCTGATACCTAACTATGATGAATCAATGATTCTGGTGATAAGTTTAATTAAATGGAAACTATGAAAGCTGTTTACAAGTACATGCATATTGCATTATATGTGCTTGTTTTTATGCACCTCACTAGTCTTGATAGTAGACGTGGATGCAAACATTGTTAAGAAAACTGTTGCTTCTTTTTGTAGTATTGGCATCTCCTGCATCCGATCATAACTGGATAAAGCAAAATGCTTGAAGTAAAATATCATGAAACTTTTATGTTGCTTTGAAAAACTCCAAATTTACTTATAAACCTTTGCATCTTTTCATTATAGCTACTCTTGTGTTATGCAATGGAGGTATGATATGATTCTAATATCAAAGTAGAAAGTCATAACTACTGACAGCAGAAGCAGTCAACACTTAATAGAGCCAATATCTGCATTTTCTACCTCAATAAGTTGATAAAAAAAAAATTACAAATACTTTCTTTTTCTGGGTAAAATAAAATTTATATATTTTCATGTGCCCAACTGAGATGTTTATGTAACTTTATTTTCTTTTTAATTGTAGAGCATTGCAGTAATAGCCAGAGTTCTCTTTCTGATGTCACACCAGTGAGTCCCAAGCATGAAATGGATGATAAAACTGTGGAAAAATCTTACAATTACATCCTTCATAGTAGAACAGATATCAAAAGCTTTAAATCTGGAAATAATCTTAAAGATTTTCTCTTGAGCAGTCCATCATTCCTTACTCATGCAGAGGAGCTTTTTGATCTTGATGTGTGTACTCCTCCAATTTTACTAACATCTTGCACCAGTGATTTCATAGAAGCCAATGTGAGGCTCTCTTTAGAATGTGCAAATGAACTAATTGAACGTAAAAGCCTTCGAGGTTCACAAACAGTCCATCCTTTGTTACTAACACAAGGGGGCAATTTGAGAGTATGCACCTCAGTGGACAAGTTATTGGAGGAAGTTTGTAGTGTTGTTGAAAGTCTTAGAAGATATGGCAAGTTTGGCGGTGAGCTTCTTCCTCAAGATAGTCTTTATACAATGTTAGAGAGAGATATAAGCTGCAATGGAATTGAAAATGGAATCTGGGATTTTAGTTGGAGGTATGAATTTTCTGCAGATGATGCTGAGCAAGTGGTGACTGAGATAGAGAAGCTAGTTTTCTGTGAGTTGATTGAGGAGGTCCTCACATAAAGGCTTCAGCATATTATCCATGTTTGTCTGGATACATTAGTTTGAGAGGTTAGTATAGCACTATTACTTTCTTGTGTATATATAATGGCGCTATGGAGGAGGGTTGAAAATGTTAGCTAGTGTCACAACTCACAAGGTTATGATCATTTTCCAATATCATGTTTTTAAGCAGTCATGAATATCTGCTAACAAGTTTAACCTTGACGACTAATACTAATTTGGAGCCTGGAATGTGTAGTGGAAATGTTGAGAAAAAAGAACTACTTGAGTATATTTAAGATCATTTTGCAAACTTCTATATATTCAACTCAAGGCGATTATTTCTGTTGAATTTTCTTGAATTCTGCTGATCAATTTATTCATTCTGTTCTTGGTAAGTTCAAATAATTTGGATTCAGACTTTCTTCAAGTTCAAGGAATAATGGTTTCTGAAACCAATATTTTGAAAATATAAGTGAGCCACTTTGTCCATCTTTATTTAAGGCATGCATAGCTCAAAAGAAATTTTCTGGCTAAAGTCAAGATTTGATATGGATCATTATGCTTTTATGTGGAGAACACTTTTCTCAGTTTCTGAATGAGACAGGTCTTTACTTTTGTTTAGAAAAATTATTCAGTTATCCTTGCCAATTCTGATGGTTATTTAGAAAAACGGCCCTAATCTTTTTTTATAGTAATGAAATAACTAGCCCTAAAGTCCTCTCAGTCAGCCATTACATTACACTTCCATATGTCATTCTAAGATTATGTTTTGAAAGGACACGGAAGCTCATTGTGTCTTGTTCCTTAGCTTTGAGTCTTTGACCCGTTGCAATGACTTCTGGGTAATGACAGGCCAGCTATTGAAATTTTAAAACAACATACATATATATATATATATATGGGTCAGAATTTTCAAGAAAAAGATAGTGAAAGTTTTCCATATAAAAAAAAAAAAAAAAAAAAAAAAAAAAGGAAGAAGAAGAAGATAGTGAAAGTTACAAGCACAGAAGATTCAATAGATTCCCTCAGCACATGGTGCCGCTGATCGTTGTCATGAATTTGAACTTTGACTACAGAAAAGTAGTAGTTGCCGTACATTTAGAAAACAAAAAAGTGGAGAAATAATTAAGAGGAAAAAAACATACTAATTAATGGAAATTAAAACATATAACAAATGATCTTTAGTCCTAATGTGATTTTCATAAACTACAAAGGGGCATATTTGAAGTACAGAGAAGCTTCAACTACTGGTCTACCATTTATACACCACCCCTAACAACATCATACAAAATTTGATCACATAAAAGAAGAATCCATTAATCCTATACCACACAATATGATGTGGGTGCCCCTAGGAGGCTAGGACTCTCTCTCTCTCTCTCTCTCTCTCTCCCTCTCCCTCTATATATATATATATATATATAGTGCAGCAAATTTAAGAAGTGGCTCCCTTGAAGATAAGGAAATTGTGGGTTTCCAGTGCAAAATAGATGAAAGTCCCTGGTGTATGAGTGAAGAAACAACCAAAATTTGAACCCACCACATATTGCCATCCACTCCCATACATCTTATCAAACTCCTTAAAAAATAACACCCAAACTTTTTTTTTTTTTATTAAACTACAAAATGCATATAGAATTGCATATTTTAGCTTGTTCAAATTAAAATGGGATGCACATAATTATTCTTAAAAAAATTTAAGAAGAGAAAAGAACTCAAAAAACATGAATGACCTTCTTGATATGGGCAGCAATAGATATGCAATCAAAAACATCAAAGAGATCAAGGGCATGAGAGGCACAAGCCATGGTTTGTGTCTGCATCTTCTCTGGGATGTCAGTTTCCTCAATCCTAGCTTTTCCTTCTGACATCTTTTGGCTCTAGTTTTGGAATCCCAGAAACGGTTCTCTCAATATAGTGATATATGTGCAGTGTAATAAAGGAGGAATCTATGGCTGTGATTCCGGAACACAGCCTCTGCCAACGGGAAAATTCCTATCTGTCCCTCAAAAAAAATTAAAAAAATAAAATAAAATAAAATTAAAAAAAAAAAAACCTTCCCTATCTCCCATCCTGTACAAGCATAATCCAAATAGACTTATATGATTTAGGATAAAGTTTAGTTACAAAATTGGTTGTAAGCTAAACCTACAACCTTACTCAATATCTTTTTACTGAAAATGAATTTTGATAAATCCACCATTAGATTACACGTTCTTCTTATATCTACCATGCTTGCAAAATTTTTAGAAAATTAAATATCAATAGCTATGTCATCAATAAATTGTTTAAATTATAAGTTTTTGTAGCTTAAAATTATGCAAAAAATATAATTTTATAAATCATATAGTAAATAATATCTAATTGATACAAAATTTGACATGTTTATTAAGAGCATAAAGAACATGCAATTCAACAATTAGATTTACAAAATATGTAATAATATTTATTTTATTGAATAAGATTGTAACCTTAGGCTACAACTAATTTTGTAACTAAATTTTGTCTTTAGAGCATTAAAATTAGAGTGTAAAAACCACTCAGTTGCTATTTTTGCCACCAAACCCATAAAATCATGCTCCATCTAGGTTGCTATTTCTAAAAAAATTTGCAACTCAGCTATAGTGAGGTTGTAAATTTACAACCTCATTGTAGCAAGGTTTCAAACTTGTTTAATATTTTTTATTTCTCACCTAGGCCCACATCTCACTTTATTCTCTGAAAGTCTGAGATCTTAGCCTCACCTCTCTCTCTCTCTCTCTCTCTCTCTCTCCCCACTCTCTGTTTTTTTCTCTCTTATCTCTATCTTGGTCCATCTCTCTTAGATTAGCATGAAAGGTGTGGGTTTGTGGGGATCAGCATGGTGGATGGTGTGGGTTTATGGAGATCAACATTTGTGGTGGACATCGGCATTTGTGGTCAAGGTTGAGGTGTGGGTCACGATGGTTACTGGGCTGTGGAATCGATGAATTTGTGGTTGAGTTATGAAAATTGGTGACTTGGTTGTGGGAATTGGTGGCTGGGTTATGGAGCCAATGACTGGGTTGTGGAATTGATGACTGGGTTGTTGATATCGGTGATTGGGTTGTGGAATCAATAACTGGGTTGCGGGAAACGGTGAGTGGGTTGTGGGTTATGTGGGTTTGGGTTTTGGTGGGTCATTAGGTGGTGGAGTCTGGTTTGTTTGGTGGTGAAGTCCGGTTTGTATGGGCTTGTGGGTATGGATTTGGCAATGGTGATGGTGGTGGCGGCTATTGTGTTGTGGGTGAGTTTTTTTTTTTTTTAAGATTGATTTTTGGATTGATTGTGGTGGCAGTGGAGGTGTTTTTGGTTATGGTGGAGGATGGGTGTGTTGATTGGCTATGGTTGGGGTGGTGTTTGTAGTTGTGGGTGAAGAGAAAAAGAGACCAAAGGAAAGAGAGAGATGATTGCTTTTATTTTATTTTAATAAGTAGTTTATATTATTTTATTGGGTTATATCTAAAAATAAAAACTGGAATGTAGGGATAGTTGTAAAATGAGTTAGTAAAATAAATAAAGTGATGTTTAAAGATGCAAAATAGACACTTTTTTGCATCCCCAGACGCTAATGCTACTTATAATAAGAGAACTTTGAGACTGTCATGTAGCACGACTTTTTATGGTTTTGGTCACTTTTTTTTTTTTTTGCCTTTTCGTCTTTTCAACCTCTTTTTTGTCCATAAATAAGAGAAAATATATAGTGTTTCGGTATTACCAAGTCAGCACTTGGTATTTCATATCTAATGGATGATTGACAACTAGCCACTACAATTCACTCTGCCAACACAAACCAAATGACAATTGTGTCCTAAAAATTTTTCAAAACGCCGCCACTTTCTATCTTCTCTTTTCTCCAAAAATCTTTCACTCCTCTCTCAAAATTTTCCAAACAAAAGTCCTCTCTCTCTCTCTCTCTCTCTCTCTCTCTCTCTCTCTATGAAAATTAAAAGCCAAAATTTCCCAAAATTTCACATTTTCCATTACCACCAACCACAATCCCTTTAACCTTTCATCCCCAAGTCCCCAACTAGCACCGCCCACCCTCTCCCTCCCTTTACTCTATCTCTATCTCTCTGTCACTCATCTTCTGTTCTTTACAAAAAGCTTATCAGACTCTAACTCAAGCTAGTGTTGTATGAAAATCTTACAAAATTTCTCATGGGTATTGCTTGTTGAAAATTCAGAGTCTTCTTTTGAGGAAATCTACAGGTATTTTATCAACTTTGGCCTTTTCTAAGTTCTTTTCTTTTTTCTTAATTTGAATTCTATGTTTGTTTCCCAAGTTTTTCTTCTTCTTTTTTGGGCAAGTTTAGCTTAGGCCATTTTAAAGGACACTATATTTGTTGAAGTTAGGTTGTGCCAGTAACATGCTAGAAAGCACAGGTACGGCTCCAGGGCCGCCACACCCGCACCCGATGCACACCGACACAACGTGCGGTGTGTGACGCCATTCTTGCCGCGTCATTTTTTTTTTTTTTTGGATTCACACTGATTCAGATCGATTCACACCAAACCAGGCCGATTTGCTCCGATTTTGGTAGAAACGGGTGTCGAACAGCTAATACAGCCAAATTCAGGCCAAACGAACGCCAAAACAAGTCGCCACCATGTCATTGGCCTCCATTCTTCTGCTTCATGTGACCTTGAGAGAGAGAGAGAGAGAGAGAGAGAGAGAGAGAGAGAGAGAGAAGACCGCTCTGAGGGGCTAGGCCCTCTAATCTACTGATCATTGCCCTTTGTGGGCTTGTGTCCTCTTACTTGCATCCTTGCCTTTTTTGCTCGTGCCCAAGAAGTTGCGCCCTTGCTCCAAGTGTCCTCACTCCATGTGTGTACATGCAAAGACCAAAGAAACAAGCTAGTAGACAAGCAAAGAAGCAAACAAAGGAAATAGGGAAAGCATACAAAGAACAAGCTAGCAAAGTTGCCAAACAGGGGCAAACAAACATGTGAAGCACACGAAAAGGGTAAAGAAGCATGTTATCAAATAAAAGGGGGTGTCCTAGGAGGATAAATGTAGGTTTGGATCGAATGTTCATAGCTCTATTGGATTTGAGTATGGACGACATATAGACTCATGCATGAACATGTAGGCAAGCATGCAAAGAAAGCATAGAAACCAAGAGAGCCAAAAGGGTGGCACAAAGCAAGCATATCAACATCGCATGGAGCGGAGAAAGGTGTATAGCAAGCACACCGATACCATAGAGGTGCACGGATGTAACCACACAAGCATAAACTCATGGAGGGCACAAAGCATGGCAAAGCTTAGATCTAGAGAGGCTAACAAGGAGATAAAGCATAGAAGCAAGCAAACAAACAATGACATGCAAAAGGAAATTATCCAAACCCTTTAATATAGGCCTAGGTGTGTGGATATAGGCCTAGACCATAGGATCTAGATCTACAACCCACCAGAAGGGCCAAAAAGCAAGAAAGAAAGATATCAAATGGCAAAAAGAGATAAAGTAGCATATGGCATAGCAACCAACATATATCCAAGCACACAAGCATAGTACGGAGCACATAAACACATAGATCTAAGCATATGAACATAGATCTAAGCACAAAAGCATGGCGCAGAGCACATAAACACATAGATCTAAGCATATGAAAATAGATCTAAGCACTAACATGTAGATCTAAGCATAAACATGGCAAAGAATACAATAGGCATGTAGATCTAAACATAAACATGGCAAGGAGCCTAAAAACATGTAGATCTAAGCACAAACATGAAAAGTAGGCATATCCTAGCCCAAGAAGACTAGGCCAACAACATCAAAGCAATAAATCATGGCAAAAAGCAAGTAGATGTTAGGAAAGCTATAAACATGCTATGAAGCTAAAACATGCTAGGAAAAGCAAATAAAGCATTTTATTAAACAAAAAGAGCTAGGAAAAAGCAATAAAGAGAAAGGGGTATGGATTGTAGCTAAAAAGCTACATCCACACCCCTAAACCTTAAATCCAAGGTATGGAACCAAGGAGAGGAAGATTAGGTGAAAGAACGCTACCTTGAAGGTTGTAGAGGAAATGTGAGAATCAAAGGTGTTCTAAAGTGTTTTGATGTGTTTGAGAGAGAGAGAGAGAGAGAGAGAGAGAGAGAGAGAAAGAGAGAGAGAGTCTGCCTAAATTTTTTTTTGGGCAAAATAAGAGGTCTGGAGGCTCTTATAGTGAAAAAGTGACACTTCAGTTGCCGGCACAACTATAAGGGCTGCCAGCCAGCTTGCTAACATTAGCAATTCTGGCCTTATCCTAGTTCCACTTCAGATGCATATTTGAAGGCCTTCCTAGACTCGGATTGAGCTGATCTTGGTGTCCTTGGGAATCTCTGGATGTATAGTTTTCAGAACACTAAAGAAATTGAAAATCTAATAGTCAGATCAAAAGTTATGGTGTTAGAAAAGTGCTGATGCGCTTTTACCATTTTCCAGATATCTCAACTGTTTTAACTCCAATTTTGACCCATGAATAGTTTTTGGAAAAGAAATTTGATAATCTTCGTAATGGCACTAGTCCCAAACCGTTCTGAAGGTTGGATCAAAATTAGGATTTTTGGTCCCTTTAAAAGTCAACCTTAGCTCAAACTTGATCAAAGTTGACGAAAATCACTGAGTAGCTCGGGTTTAATGTAGAAACATGAAAAATATTGTTTTTGGATGACTTTGACCTAATTTTGACTTTTGGTCAACCTAGGGTTAACCAAGGGCATTTTGGTCGATTTGGCTTGAAAATGGCACTTTGGGTGCTCCAATGCCCAAACGGGTTACGCCACATCAATTTAGATGTTGCCATGACCCCATGCAGAAAAGATAATATTTTTGAAATTTTCGAGGTTCGGCACGCAAGTCAAAGGTGGACAAAATACGGTGTCTACAATAAAGATTCAAGATTGAATAAAAAATTAATATAATAAAAAAGGAAAAAAAAATAAAATCATTAAACCAATTAGTGGTGGCAAAATCTAAAACAATATGACACAAAATTAGCAAGATATGGGTTAATACTTAATGGATTCGTGTTATATTTGGGTTGGCACTACTGATGTGTTTATTAAATGTGTCATGCTTGTGTTTAACTCAAGAAACCTGATTGACTTGTCTAACCCATTTAAGTAAATATTATTTCACCAATATACTAATCAAAACCCTAGGTATATAAACTTATTTTCTTTCCTAGTTACATTCTCCTAAGCCCCAGACCACCTCTCACTCTTAGACCTCAATCTCACTTCACATCACCTTATTTTCTTAGCCACTATCACATTTCTATCGCTGCAGTGTCAAGCTGCCCTCATCATTCACTTCTCTCTATCACACAAAACCCTAATCGTTGTCATCCTTTACTTTTATCTTTGAACTCTTTGCCACCATCATATCACCATTGTCATCCTTTACTTTTACATTTACCTTTATCTATTTTTCTTAAATTAATTGTTGGGATCTAACATAAGCTATTTGTGGTTTTTTTTTTTTTTTGGTGTGACATATTGTGATTGATTATTTGTAATATTAAGATATACTTTAGTTTGAATGATTATTTATAATGCAATTATTGTGTTAGTTTTGAATTATATATATATATATATATATATATATTCGATTTTTCATAATTCAAAACAATTGAATTAATACTAAAATTTTTATTTTTTCGCTTTGATAAAATTTTATAAACAAGTCAACGTGATTAACTCATTTAATAAGCAAGTCGTGTTAAAGTTGAGGAATCCTAACCTAATTAATAAACATGTCAAGTTAGTGTCAACCTATATAGTCAAATATTTATAAGTTGACGGTGACATGAACCTACCATGCAAACACAAATTACCACCCCTAAAACCAATAGGTTCAAATGAAGTTTTATAACGGGACATATATTATTATGGAAACTGAAAAGAAATGGAAATTTGACTAGTAAAAGAACAATTTTTTATGTCTTTAATTTTTTTAGGATTAGAGCTATTAGCACTAGTCATCTTCTACTCAACCCAGGTTCATATCACTAGCATTTAGTGAATCTACAATTCCTAAAATATGATCAGTTTGATCAATTCCTTACTATTCCTAATTCCTAAAATATAATCAATTTGATCAATTCCTTATTTTGAGCTGATACGACACTTAAAATGCATCATTATGTTATTGCAGCTTTTCTCATTTGAAAATACCTAAGGGTAATTAACTTGCACCTGCCCTTGCTCAAAAAGCTGTTATATGTGTGGATAGAAGATCTCCTATTTGATTTGGACGATGTATTCCGATACAATTTAGTTCATTAATATCTTCTCCAAAAAAAAAAATTAGTTCATTAATAAAGCTTACTTACCTTCTTCTCAAAGAAAAAGAAAAAAAAGAAAAAAAGAAAAAAAAAAAGAAGCAACTTAATTAAAAGTAACACATCAACACTACTCAACAGATTGAGATGTCTCACCGAATCCAAATAGACTTCTACAAGCCTATACGCAATAATCCCTAAATCTCTACCACTTATCCAACACTCCTGACTCTAATAGAATCTTTCCTTCTTTTCAAATGATATCATAAATCAACTTAGCTAATGGATAATGAAGATCGATATAGGATGAAAATTTAGCTTCATCTCGCTCCAACCCATCTTGACCCACTCCACTATGCGTGGATTTTTCTCACCCCAAAAAGTTGGTGGAGCGATATTTTTGCCTCGCACCCCAAGGTAGGGCAAGAACGGATTTAGGTTGCCCCCCTCCCCCCCTACACCACATATATTTACAAAAATTCCCTTGTGTTATTAATCTTTCACAAAGTTCCCTAGGGTTTATTGAATTACTAAGTATTTTAAATGCTTAAATATCAAGCCTTTTTGTTTTGATTGTGATATTGCCTTATTAAATACTTTGGATTATATCATTGAGTCCTTGGCAAAAATTAGGTTTTTTTTTTTTTTTTTTTTTAATTTCTTATGTGATAAATTTAATTGCAATTTCAAGTATGACTTATATTATTGTAACAAATTTTATAAAAATAAAATAAAATTTTTAATAGGTGTGGGACAGATTAACACAAAGGTGAGGTTTTGTGGGGTGGGATGGGGATAGGGCAAGGCAGCTTGCCCCAACATGTGGAGTGGAGCGAGGACAAGGCATGACAACTACCTTGTGGGGCAAGGATGGGGCACCCATGATCCGACCCCTCTTCACCTCATTGACATCTGATTAAGAACCCTTTTAGTTTGTTGGGTAATTTCATGGACGAGGTAGAGTCTTTTAAATTCTATCAATTCATGGTGAAATAAATCAATTGTATTTTTTTACATCATTACAAACAATGATTAACACTTATAATATGTCAAGTCTAGAATAGCATAGCGGAATGGGAAAAATACATAGGTAGTTCTGTAGGATTTTAATCGCTAACTAACTATAGTAAGGATTTCATTAAAAAAAAACTATAGTAAGGATTTCTATTTTTTGGATGAATATAGTGTTGATATCTATAGCATGTGCTTCTTTTCTATGATGATTTCACAGATATTCATGCTAGAAGATAGGTTAAGACCACTACAGTGTCCCTAGAGTTCCCCTATCATGGGGTTTGGGACTCAAATTTTTTGTTTTTTTGTTTTGTTTTAAATGTATACACCAATCTCTATTGCATCTAATGAATCAGGTCTTCGTCCTGATACAATGCTTGACGCTGTTATCGGAAATAAATTTGGTTGTAAATAGACGGACAGACTTGAAAACATTCTTAGCACAACATACATCGCACATGTAAAATGGGTGGTTACTGACAAAAAGAATCTTTAGAAACTAGTTTAACGGACAAAAATGCCTTATGCCCTTTTCGAGCAAATTATATAGCATTATGCCCCATTTCTTAAACCAATTAGAAAAATGCCCCTCTTTTAAAACTCGATTTTTGATAAATTGAGTTAGGCCCTATAGTGGCGTTTTTAAGGAGCCTATAGAGACGTTTTAAAGACCTATAATGACGTTTTTTAACTCGACTTCAATGAAATCGAGTTATAGGCAATGAAATCAACCTATAGTGGCATTTTTTTTTTACCTATAACTTGATTTCGTTGAAGTTGAGTTAAAAAACGTCACTATAGACTTCTTAAAACGTCATTATAAGGCCTAAGAATTTTTTTTTTTTTAAACTCAATTTATCAAAAATCGAGTTTTAAAAAATAGATATTTCTCTATTTAGTTTGGAAAAGGGGGCATAATGCTATATAATTTGCCTGAAAATGACAAAAGCCTGTTCTGTCCCTAGTTTAACTGCTCAATCAGTAGTAGTCATGTTAAGATTCTGATCATTGTTGTTGCCTTGCTCAACATTAGATGACAACTTTTGATTGTAAACCTTTCTTGCCTCTCTCGCAATTTAATCCCTCCTCCTGCTCCTACATCACACTTTCAATTTTATTATTATGCATTTTTAATTTTTAATTGCTTTAATTTCTTCTTTCAGCTTTCAATATTCATAGTCTCTTTACTATTAATTCCCAAATTTATCCCTCAAAATCAACTGAATTTTCTCTCAATTTTTCCAAATCAAGTCAATAAAATCTTTAAAAGTTGACTTTTAATTCATAGCAGTTTTTAGAAGTGAAAATCAAAATTGCCACAATTAAATGTGTAATGACAAAATTGAAATAACCCTCATTATTGGAGGACCAAAGTAAGTCTTTTTTTTTTTTATAGAGTTTTAACCTATGACGTTTGTTTTTGTAATTTTTTTCTTTATTATCAGACCAAGACATTAATCAATTTTTAGCGTACGCGAGAATTAAGTCTCAAATTTCTTATTTAACCATAAAAATTTTACTAAATGAGCTAACTAAAAAATAAAAATCCTCTCTATTAATCCCGAGGAAAATCCCATCAAAGGAAAAAAAAAAATGACGATTACATAACCATATGTAGACACACTGAAGCGAATTAATAGTTAATACGCCCCAAGGTCTTGTCCTAGAAAAAGTTGGGTGGCTTGAAGAAAATTCAATTGGTTTTGATTCTCTTCACTTCTAAAGTTCATACTTGTTTGATTTTTAGCATCTCAAAAAATACACTTGAACATAGAAAGAACATGAGATCATTTACTGAACATTCAACACGTACTGCTACCTTTTATCTACAAAATCGAACTTATGTCCAAGGAAGTCAAGGCGAATATCCTCCAATAGCAACTAGGGTACACACTCTCATCTCAAAGTAAATTTAAACAAAGCAATTTTAACCGTCGGAAAAAAGAAATTTAAAGACAAACAAACCTAGCAGCCTGTATTATAAACCAAACTATATTTTCAAGCAAACACTAGATTCTATATGCTACATGGTGACCAATGTTTACATATGCCATCGAAATAGGACACTTACAACCACCACAGATTGACAATCTAATTCCAACACCTGCCTTACCACAAGACCGATTTTGCTAACTGAATTTGATCCAAGGCGAAAGACAAACAACGCCACTACATCTAACAGCTTCACTTTCATCTTCTTTCAGGTCTACTTCTATCCACTGGCATAGCCCGTGTATCCAAAGTTGACAGGATCTGAGGCATCGACATGCCACCAGATACAACAATTTCTGCAATTGAAGAATGAGGAGAAATCAAGTCACCTAAATTAGATGATAAGTGCAATGGATGAGACTTTTCTTCCTTGTATTTTTTTCCCCTTTCAACTCATTGTAGGACCCTTACCTATATTAATAGGGAACCCCTCCTTAACAAAAGTACCTAGAATTTCAAATCCTTTTTTGTTCATGTTGCAATGAACAGCATGAACTTTCTAGTACCATTAGGCCATTAGGAGAAAGCTCCAGATATGGTCTAGTTACAATAAAGTCCAGAAGGATATACCAGGCCAAAAGCAATCACCCTCTCCCTGTCTCTGCATTATTAACATAAAATAACATCTAAGAAATGAATCCTCACCGATTCCTTCACGGACTGATAAATTTGGTCTAATAACATCCTTGGTATTGACCAAAAATATATCACCAATGTAAAGATGGTTTGTCGGAACATAGACACAGCATAGCTCCTCCTCTCCAGAATAATTCTGCATTAATTGATTTAAAAAGGAGATAAGTATAGATCCTATTTGAATTTCTGATAAGCATAGCTCAGCTTGCCAATTATTCAATATTGGGTAAATTGCAAAGTACACCCCTAACATTTGGAAGTGATTGGATTTTACACCCCAACGTTTGGTTCTGTTAGCAAATCACCCCCTAGTTAGTTTTTGCTGTTAACTGCCATGTTATCTTGCTGACGTGTTTTTTTTTTTTTTTTTTTTTTTTTTTTGCCAAATAAGCCCCAAAATGACACAGTTACAATGGCAATGAAGTGATGACCTGGCACATGCAAAACAGTGCCGTTTGCCCAAAGAGAAAACCAAAAAATACAAAAAAATCTGCAACTTCACCATTTCCCCAAACAGAAAATCTCAAAATCCTAAATCCTAAACCCACGAACCCAACCCTTGCCTTCCTAACCCTTATGAACCCAGACCACCACATCGGCTCTGCAATCTGCAATCAGCACTCACAAACTTTCTACTCAAACTTCCATGATTTGGTTATCACATGCTCCATTACACGCAAAATTATCTTCACATCCGTATCCTCTAGTTTTAATGAAAAAAATCCCCTCAATATATCAATATACTTCCGTAGACCCTTCAGCTTCTTCTCAGATTTCTTGAGATCACATTCAAATGTTGACAAATCCATATATGTTAAGTTTTGTGATTTCGGAAGTTGTGGATGACTCATAAAAGATTCCAAATCTGCAACTAATTTGAAGAATTTATTAAGGAGAAGAGGCAGAACATTCTTGAGGAATTGATCACATTCATCATCAATTTTGCTTCTTTTCTTTGAGCTTTTCTCCTGATTGCTTTCATCTAGTTCTCTTTGTTCCATACCAGCCCAGTTTTTTTCACCGGTTCATTCAATACTATGGCGTGTTCCAGTACAGTGACAATCTTGTTTATCACCATGGAATCCTCTTCTTCAGTACTGGCCCATTTGAATGCAGATTTCAACCCTTCAATCTTTGCTTCAAATTCTTCTTTCCCCAATATCATAGACACTAGATCAACGAGCAGTAGAGACAGACTATTCCTAGGGTTAGGAAGGCAAGGGTTGGGTTCGTGGGTTTAGGATTTAGGATTTTGAGATTTTCTGTTTGGAAGGGAAACGGTGAAGTTGCAGATTTTTTTTTTTTTTTTTCTTTGGGAAAACGGCACCGTTTTGCATGTGCTAGGTCATCACTTATTGCCATTGAAACTGTGTTGTTTTGGGGCTTATTTGGCCAAAAAAAAAAAAAAACCACATCAGCAAGATGACATGGCAATTAACAGCAAAAACTAACTGGGGGGGTGATTTGCCAACAGAACCAAACGTTGGGGTGTAAAATCAAAGTTCCAAAACGTTAGGGCGTAAAATCCAATCACCCCTAAATGTTAGGGGTGTACTTTGCAATTTACCCTTCAATATTCAGTTCTCCAACAGCTTTCAATTTGTGTAAGACATGTTTATCACACAAGCGACCAAGGATCAATAACCAATTTTTTACAAGAGAAGCTTCAATCATTGACATATCCAAGGTTCACAAATATATAAGCTATGTTCAATATGAAATACTAACTATACTCCTAGATACATAAACAGATAAACTAACAGTTCAATGTAAAAGGAGGTTAATAATTGGGGCAAAGAGAGTTAAAACTGAAACCAATTACAGATATTCACTCTCTGAATTTTCTGTGTGTGAGATTTGTTTTCTTAAACCAGAGATGGTGACATATTTATAGGGGAACCTTCAAGGGATGCATGCAAGCCCTGTCAAGAGACCATTGGGCTGCCTAAGCCAAAAAAAGGGTTGTCACCCTCATGGAGTAATAAAATATCCAAAACTCACAACAGTATAATAACAATAACCATCACCCCCTCTCTCGGGGGCCCAATGAGGAGACACGGCATATTCAAGCACACTAACACGAGTCTTTTTGAAGAAGAAACAAGGGTCAATCATCAGTCTGGAATGCAATGATTTAAAAAAAAAAACAAAAACAAAATAAAAGAAAACAAAAAACAATGGAGAGTAACAGAATCAAGCCTAAGAGATTCAGTTGGGCACTAGAAATACGTACCACACAGATAAATCGTTTGAACACACAACACAATTAATAACTAATAGGTCATACTGAAGTGAAGAGCCAGGCTGAAAAACACCTCAATCCAAATCAACACAACCCAAATTGATTTGGTCTGTTGGGTTTGCTTCTTCAGGTTAACAAAACCGAGTTGCACCCTAAGGCCTAAACACAGTCCCAGAGTTGAAGTAACAAGAAGCATGTGTGAACACAAATTTACAAGGATTGTGGTAAATGTAAGGAAATAATAGTTTCACTACTAATGGATGGTGTTCAATTGAAGCAGTGCCATGATAATCTCATTACATATATTGTTTTCAGACCTGGAGGGTGACGGATGAAGTGATGAACCCAAATGCATATTCACCAATACGTGGGTGCCTTATTATGGCTACTTCCTTAAAGGCCTGTGTGTTTTGATCTGTAATAATAAACAGATACAGGATATAAATTGGCCCATTGCAACTTATTATATTAAAATATGGGTGTGAACAAGAGCACAAACCATACCTGGTGATATGGCAGCACTAATTTGCTTAGAGGCATTGTATATATGACGAACAAATGGCATCCGTTTGATAAACCACTCCCCAAGCCCTAGGACAGATGCACCCAACCATGATGACATGAACACTCCAACCAAGAAGATGAATGTTATCGAAGTTACAAATCCAAGACCTGTCAAAGAAATATGAGCAAGTAAAAACTTCTATAAGATACAGTATATATATATATATATATATACAAAGAAATTCTGTTTAAAGCTCATGTTGATAAACATAGTGAAACCCGTAGATGTTTTCAGATCCATTATAAAACTGCTCAATGTGTGAAGCTAGGCAGCCACCTCACATAAAATAATAACAACATAAGAACCCTTCAAAGGTACATGTTTTACTTAGTTAAGCTCCATAACCCCTTAACTACCCCTGACAATAAATATGATAGAGCAACAGAAAAAGTCTCGGTTTCAACTCTTTTTCTTTTACCCCACAAAATACAAAACAAATTTAGCATCAAAAGATCTCACAGGAAAAAGAATCAATGTAACCAATATTGAAAAACTAGCATTAAAATTAGTATCATGTTTTTTGAACTTAATTTCAGAAAATAATATAACAGCTCTCAAAACATAGATATATAATATTTTATAGAAACTTAATTTCAGAAAAACAATATGATGGTTGTCAAACACAGATATATAATATTCTAGAAATTTGTTCATAAAATAGTCTGTGCACTCCATCAGCAGTGGCATCTAAGAGCAATTGAAAACCAAAGGAACTAGAAACTTGCATTATCTTAAAGGGGAAATGGTTTTCTCTGTAATCTTCATATTGCACTAGCCAGAGAGGGCAAAACAATGTATGCATCTGAAAATGACACCACAGAGAATCAATTCTGAGGGGGATTGATTAATACATCTCATACACATTTACCTATGCAAGGGATGGATATAAATATTTATTTCTGATTAACAGTATTCTTACCAAAAATATTAATTCCAAGTTGCGCATAGATTGGGGAGAAGAAGCCATCCACAAAGTGAATAAACCACCACGTTATGTAGAAAGTAATTGCTATTGGAAATAGAATAACACTGCAAAACAGCTAAGAGTAAGCACATATGATAAAAGCAAAAGGCATGATAAGCACAGCCATCAAAATATAGCTTCTTATGGCTACCACATAATTAAAGAATTTATAAAAAGAACAACACCACACGACACAAAATTTTCCAAGTACAACTCTGTGAACTCCAGTTTAGTATCAGAAACAGAAACTAGGAGTCTAGGAAGTAGGAGGATCCTTAGTTCATCCGGTAGGACAGAATCCTATTTATAAATGAAAACATTTCATTCGACTATAACAGATTTCCAGATTTTTTACTGGAGGCTAAAATTATCAATTTCTAGTTATATTTTCAAAATAAAAACTCTAGGTTATATTCAAAAAATTCAATCTTTCAATACAACAAAGTAAAGCAAGCCTCAAGACTTTTCATTTTCCCTTTTTGATAAGTACAATTACAAATAAATGGACAAAACCACCTTCCGGGGTTGCACCAGCCAGTTTGCAGAACCAGTCAAGACGTTTAAATTTTTATTATGATAAAATTGTAAATTACAAAAAACCAACTCAAGGTGACAACCTGGAGACTATACATTTCACAAGAACATGCATAACACATTTTCCACATTCTCATCTTTGAAAACATCCCAACATACATAAACACGCACACACAGGCCAATCCAATGGAAGAGCAACAGCACATGAAAAGCTGATGGCTAAAAATGTAGTGGCTGCTGCTGCTTACTAGCAACCAAAAGGAACAACTATAAAGTGAGGCACATCCGCATTGATCATTTAGAACCATTAGATAAGGGTGATTATCAATTTATGAAAATAGTTGGAAACATTCTTCTTCAAAGATTCCAACTTTTAAATAAACACTTCAAATTTTGAATATTTGGAAGCTTTAAATGCAATTTCTAGTTATATTTTCAAAATAAAAACTCTAGGTTATATTCAAAAATTCAATCTTTCAATACAACAAAGTTAAGCAAGCCTCAAGACTTTTCGTTTTCCCTTTTTGATAAGTAAAATTACAAATAAATGGACAAAACCCCCTTCCGGGGTTGCACCAGCCAGTTGAAATCAAAGATTCCATCTTTTAAACAAAACACTTCAAATCCTGAATATTTGGAAGCAAATGCACCCAAAATGCTCAACAATGCCAAAACAAGGTAAAGATGCACAAATACAAAATCAATGCCAGTTCCAGAAGTCCCAAGGGGAAAGTACCAGATGTCCCTTAAAAAGAGCAAAGAAGTGATATGCTGTCTTTTTCCCACAGTTTTAAAAGAGGTTTGAAGTACCAGATCATCTTGTGCTAGAACTCATATTTTTTAATAATTTGCAAGAATATAATCTGAGTTAGGGGTCCAAACACTATCATCAAGAACAATACCCAAGTGATTGATCTTAGTGAGATCTAATATCTCCATATCCATATCAACAAGGTTTCTTCTAACTTCCAGATTCCAAGATAACCCCTCCAAGGACAAAATTGCAACTTTAGAAATGAAATAAATGAAAAGCACAAGGGGAAAAGTGCAAAAAAGAATGCCAGTATGCGCCACCCCCACCATATAGTAAAAAATATATATATTTTATGTACCCAAACCAACAATGAGGTAGTTAGAAATATATACAATAATATACTGCTAACCCTGCAATTCAAAGCCCTCCCCCCGAACCCCCAAGCACTTTGTGCATGGGGAGGCGCTAATTGAGCTATAAGGCTCTTGGCAGTACCCAAACCAACAATATATGTAAGGAGAAGAACAGTTGGCAAGTTGAGTTTCCCTTAGGAAGATAGGTCCTATTGAATATCCTACAGCGCAAATCTTAAACAATCACTTCATGCCAAAGATTCTTAAATTCCATAGGAAACCACTAAGTCATTTAGAAATAATTCCCAGAACTCACCATCTGTATAATTGATGTTCAACAAAGGAACAATTCATATGTAATCATGGATAGTGTTTGGAATTCAGTGGGTTCTGCCACAGAGGGTTCTTGATTTGTTAGCAACATGGCACAATAATTTTGGTAGGCATCATATTATCACTTTTTGGAGAGCAGTGCCTCATTGCATAATGCGGTGTCTTTGGCAGGAACAGGATGCTAGAAGCTTTGATTGAAGCGAATGGTCTATTCTAGAGATTAAATATTTTTCCTTTCATACATTGATGGATTGGAGTGTTGTTTTTCAATCTGTTCCATGTTTTACTTTTTTTGATATGTTAGAGAATTGGAATATCAGAGTTTGATTGTACTACTCCCTGAGTACACCCCTGGCATACATGGGACTGTTTTTTGTTATGTTTAATAAGACTTCCGTTACTTATCAAAAAATAATGATAAACAAATAAAACCATGGATAGTTTTAACATAATACTATGATATGATGAATTTAATTAACATTTGAATTTATACCAAAAAAATTCTTTATTTGTCAAATATTACCAAGATGAACCAACAAGAAGAAAAACTTCCACATTATTTATTTGTTTCAATGTATGTGCTTCTCTACATACATAGGAATGTATGAATGTATAACCAAGCAAATATACTGTGTATAATGTCCATGTCTTGAAGCAAAAATAAGGAGAAATAAGAAAGAAATGCGCACCATCCGCTCATGAATTTTTTTGATGCCCAGCTCCTAACAACTTTGTAAAAGGTCTACAAAGTGAATACAGAATACAGCAATTGTCAGATGAATGTTAATGATATACAGGAACATATTCATGATTCATAACACTTAGACCACAAAAAAATTTTGATGTAACAACTATAATTATGAAAAGTGAATTTTTGGAACCCATTTTTTACCTTATTTTGCTCATAAAATATGTTATCATCAAAATACAAACAAAGTTTGTAAAGAAAAGGAGGAATCTTAAAACAAGAAATAAAATAGGCAGAGCCACACTAACCATGGCGGGATCAAGTCCTACAAGAATACAAGACTGATGGTAATCTAAATTGATGAAACAACATTCGCGGCAGTAAATCAAAGTATTAACAAAACGCCAATGAGCTCTAGGCCTTTAGCTCAATTGTCATCTGCTCTCCTTGTAAGTTGTAAGAGCAAGGTGAATGGTGAGGTCATAGGTTCAAAACCAACCAAGTGCATGTGAAAGATACCAATTAAATAATAATAATAATAATAATAATAAAAGAAAAAAAGAAAGCTAGGACTACAAGTATCTTTAGTAAAAACAATTTCAGTGTATCTTCTATATTTTTAAACTCAATCACATGATGCAAACGAGTTTTCTAACATGATTGAGACCCATTATCGCCAGAAATGTCTGTAACATTTCCTAAAAGGTGCCTATTCAATCTTATCTTGCTCTTTTTTGTAAAGAGGGTTTGCATGATTCTAATGCAAAGCATAATAAAGTTATTCGATGTCCATTGAATTTGCATACACAGCCTGTTTCAGTTTTTATAATCAAACCCATTCTACCCATAGATAGAACAAAAGTATTTAAACATTAGCCATTCCATCCTATTCAACTAACTAAAGCACTTAAAAAAATTTCAGTTTAACTCGGCCTTAAACTTAGTTACCAAAATCAGCCATGAAAGAAGCTATTCTAATCTAAAACATATTCAATTCGCAGTATTAGAACAGGTCAACAGGGATTTTATATAAATTAAGTTAGAGAAAACCTCCACAGACTGAACAAGAATATCAAAATTTCCATTCGTTTTTTACTATGAGAGCAAACACAGAGAAAAGTACCCAAAACAAAAAACAAAAAAACTAGGGCAAGAGAGAGAGAGAAGACCTCTCGGCCTGAGTGGTGCGAGGAAGATGAAGAGGAGGAAGGCTTGGAGGAGGAGGAGGAGGAGGAGACGTCATCATCAGCCACCGGGATAAGAAGCTCTCGATCTTTCTCTCTTTCTCTGCTGGCCATCACGATCGCCGATTTGTCATCGCCCATCGCAAACGAAGCGACGTCTTTTTTTCTTTTTTTTTTTTAATTATTATGTTGTTGAAATTTATCGCTTGAGTTCAAACTCCTCCACCGCAAAGAACCGAACCAGTCAGTCAGCCCAATCGATAGAGAAAGAGAAATAGAGGTACCCAAGTCTGACCTGACCTGACCTCCTTCCTTTTTCCTGTCCAATACTAGAGTAGTATTGAGTCTCTATACTACTCTAGTATTTATTATTTCTTTTCTTCTTTTTTTTTTTTTTTTTTTTCTTTTCGTTTCAATTTTTTTTTTTTTTTTTTTTTTTTTATGTGGGTATGACTGGCTGGGACAGGTGGTCGTAAAAAAAAAAAAAAAAAAAAAATGAGGGATGTGACGTGTGAGGAGTTCTGAATAAAATGTGTTGAAACAGTAATTGGAAACCGGGGGGGTGTGGGGGGCGCGGATTAGGCAATGCCGCATTGCTTGCTGCTGCCTGCTATCTACCACCTAATAATCGCACTGTTTTTTTTAGTTTTTGTTTTTTTAATCTCCTAATCACAGACTGTTTGTTTCGCATTGGGCTTTGAGGCTCAGGCATATACCGACCTAGCTGTCTGGGGTGATTAATGATCTGTCACTAATCATTGGCTGCCAGCGGTTTTGGGCTAATCGGATCTCATATGATATTTTTTTTCTTTTTCAAATGATTAATTATACTCTCTCTCTCTCTCTCTCTCTCTCTCTCTCTCTCTCTCTCTCTCTCTCTCTCTCTATATATATATGGGTCATTCTACAGTACCCACTATTTTTTTAGAGGGTACCGTTCCTCCCTTAAATCTTGACCGTATATTTTACATGTCTTAATTCTGACCATTTATTTATTTTTAATGAAAACTGGTTACCGAATAAGCAGGTAATGTATAAAAGCAAAAACACATCGAAAAACAAACAACGGAGTCTTTTCTTTCTCGCATTCTTCTCTCCTAAACTAAAAACCTAGCAAGAGTTCTTCTTCTTCTTTCACCGGTGGCCCAAGAGAGAGAAGGAATCAGCATTCTCTCCTTCAAGAACTCTTTCAAACTTGACGACCCAGATTCTGTCTCCACTCTCAAGTGGATCTCTGTCACTGACCTGTGACTGTGAGCTTTCTTCAATTCTTTTTACTCTTTGGTTTTTTTAAGTCTCATGATCTTATCAATTTGTATTTGATATTGGGCCTTTCTTTCTTTTCTTTAATCCTAAAATTCCTAATCTCTACATGTTTGACAGTCCTTGGATGTTCAAATCCTTGCAAAATCTTGGGTCTTTTGCTTATAAAATTTCAATCTCGTCACCTCTGTTTCAAAATCCTCTTATCCATGGCTTTGTTCCAATTCGATGTTAGAACCAACCAAAGTCAGATAACGTTGAACTTAAACTCCTGAAGAGCAAGTAGAGGTAGAGCAAACAGCATTTGCTTTAGCCTTGGCAGCAGGGAAAGAGGCTACAGTGATTGAGTTCTACTCACCAAAATGCAGGCTTTGCAATTTGTTAGTTGATTTTGTTTTAGAGGTGGAGGATAGAAACTTAGATTGGCTCAACATTGTCATGGCAAATGCGGAAAATGAAATGATCTTATATATAAAGACATACAAATTTTGTGGCTGGTTTTAGCTTGGTCATTGTATACAGTTATCTAGTATTTAATCAACAAAACCATGGGGTTTCTTGTTATATTATTTTAAGCATATTGTCTATTTATTGTTTAAGGCTCTTATATTGTGCTAGTGCCATTTTGTTTTTGGGGAGTTATTACTGGTAGTCATGTGAATGCATTACCAAGTTGTTTGTCCTGCCGAGTTTGACACCACGCAATTTTGAACTTCGACAATGACTGAAGTTATTAATAATCAGGAGGCACCAAGAATATACCTCTTGGAGAATCCATGTTGATTGTCAACTTAGGCTTTTGCAGATGATTCAGTATTGAGAGAAAATATCTGGGATTGTTCATGTGTTTCACTTATTTGTTTGTTTGTTTTTATTTATTTATTTTAATCTCTTGCAATTGCTTGTGTTAGGACATATATGTTTTAACTTGTTTAAGAACATATGTCACTTAATTATGTAAATTGGCTAATCCTTTGACAAAACACACTCTGCTTGTAATTGGGTAGTTCTAGGTGTTTTTAATACTTCAAGAAACAATGTTTCAAGGTCAAGTGTTGAAGTCATCAAGTCTGTCCAAGAGAAAGCAAGTTGAAGTGCAAAATTTTTAAAGCTCGACACCTCTCGATAGCTACCTCGACACCTGCTATCTGTCGAGATTTAAAAAGTCAGAATTCCAATCCGATTTTCTTGGGATCTGTGAATATGTTTTTGGGCTTTCTTTTCTTCTAACCCTAAACATATAAAAGGATTATTTTAAGAGCCGTTTTGGGTGACACAAGTTGCATATTCATTAAGCAATCTCTGTTTAAGCAAATTGTGATCAACAAACGAAGTTCTTGACCTAGTTCATCTTCCATCAAGAAGTTGCTGTGTATTTGCACCATAGAGTTTTGTAACCAAGCATCTTCCTGCTATTCATCAGAAAGGATGATCTGAAGAACTTTGCAGCCAACCATTCTTCCTTAGTTGGTGTTCTGAAGTCACGTACTTGGATCTGCGCAATTGGTTAGTCACGTACTTAGGAGCCATGCATCAAAGGTGGAGACTGTCACTACAGATCAAGTCCAATTGGGTATTGGGGTAAGGGTTCAATGTAGGTTGGTAAGGTACTTGGGATTCTTTTACTTGTAACCGCTTGATTTGATAATAGTGGAGTTTCGGGAGTGGTGAACTGAAAATCACCCGATGGGGTTTTTGCCATTAGGGTTTTCCCCATTCGTAAACAAATCACCGTGTTATTTATTTTCCACTGCTTATCTAGTTGATTGGTGATTTGTTTGTGCTTCCACAAAATTGCATGATTAATTGATTAATTAATTACTTGGATAAATTAATTAATTAGGGTTAATCACAAGGAGTCATTCAGATTGTGACCTATCAGCTTGAGAGACCCTTGATCATTTATGATATTTTTTTTTTCAGTATTTCACTTCTCTATCTTGACCTTAAGACCTATTTAGAATAGGGTTAACATATGACCACAGCATTTGTGGATTTTACTCAAGTAAATCTTGTTGTGTTCGGTTGTATCATATGGTTTATGATGGAGAGCATATACTAGGTTTAAAGTCCTTTTTCCAGGATCTTGCTCTTTGATAACAAAAGGCCGGTATGACTATGTCATTATGTCTTGTCTGTTTTTCAAATGATGAAAGTGTTGAAATTATGAGATTTTTATTAAATATTTGGCAAATTTTGGAACAAGATTCACACATCTAATTCGTTGGGAATAACGTTTTTGTCACAATGAGTATAATTATTGCTCTCATATTGAAGGATTCCTGAAGTAACTCGGTATTAATATCCCAACCATTTTTATCGTTAGGGCATTGACCTTGATGATATTGGCTCCATTCTTGAGGGTGGAAAAGTTATAACAACCAAATGATATTGTCCTTGAGCTTCACTTAGTTGTTTATCTTCTTTTTTTTTTTTTTTGGTGATCTCGTTGGGGCTTTGCATAAGCATAAGTTTGTCCTTAAGATCCCTCCCCCAGTACTTGTGTTTTGCAATTTCTCTCAAATAGAAAAGTAAATAAGATCTGCCCTGCCTATATTTTGGGTTTTTGGAGAGATTTGTCTCTAAATCTTTCAGCTAAGTCTTATTCATTGGGAATTTCAACTGTTTGGCCCTTCACAAAGGAAATTGAATCTCTCTGTTCGTTATACAATCTTAATTGCATTACCTAAGAAGTTGATTATGACACCCTTTTAAAGAATTTCAGAGTAAATAATTTTTAATTGTATGTGTTTTGTGTGTGGTAGGGCACAGGTTGTGGGATGCCCACCAATTTGTTCCGAGTAAATCTGTAACACACTTTCACACTCCTTTATGTGATAAAATTGCAGGCTAGTATGAGAAAATTGCAAAGAATGCTATTAACCTTCCCTAAAATACTCTTGGTTGCAAGTAGAGCTACCACTACTGCTAGAGTTACTGTTGTCAAAGCTGTTCATAACCAGATGGATGGGAAATATTGCAATACAAATGTCTAAGAGATTGCCTTTGTTTGAAAGTGTGATTTTTAGTATTTTAATGATGTCACCCCAATGAGCAAAAGCTCATTGGAGAGAGAGAGAGAGAGAGAGAGAGAGAGAGAGAGAGAGAGAGAGAGAGAGAGAGATTAGGTTAGAGGTTTTGTCAAACACAATGTAACTTGTGTGTGTGTGTGTGTGTGTGTGTGTGTGTATGTATATCAAGTTTTGAAGGTTTATTATCTTTGTTCCTTTTTATTTTCCCCACATTATCAATTTTCTCTAAACTTAACGATTTCTTGTGGGGTACTTGATGCATGAGTCTCTATTATCATGTTTTCACTGCAATAATGAATCGTAGGCATGATACCGGCCTTGTCTAGCATACGATTGATGGAAATAAAGATAAATGCAGCGGAAAATAAGTTTTAAACGGATCTACTTCATTCGATATTGATAACATGTAGTAAGTAAATTTCAGAATTTTGAGAACAAGAGATCGTACCTTGAAGCGGTGAATTTCAAAAAACAAAGATTGAAGTACTCGGGAATACTTTTAATCTTCACTCCAATTCCACTAACGCCCAAGATGTGTGGTCTCTCAATTGGTAACAAAGGGATGACTAGTGAGTGACAAAAACTCACATGCACACCATTTCAATGTTGTTTTTCACACTCTAAAAAATCTGAACGTTTTTCCCTTTGTATCTAACCAATTTATCTAATTGGGCTGGCCTTTTGAGCCTTACCAATTGGGCTTAAGTGTGTGGCTTGGAGTGGGACCAAAAGGGACCAATAAGACACTAGCTCCAATGGGCCTTGGGCTTTTCTGTCAACTCTTGACAAACCCAAAGTTACCATTAACTATATTTAATACCATTATATAAATATAGTTGCACTCTAGGTCTTATCTATAAATTATATCCCAAGACTTTATTATACATGCAACTCATTTATAAAATATTCGTAGTAATACAAAGTCATTAATTTAGACTGCCACTTTGTAAATTACTACATCTTGATCCTTGAGTACCCAGTTTAATCCTTTAAGTTATTCATTATATATTTATGAAATCCAATTCCATAAATATATACTTTAGTCTTACTAAAGTGGTTAGGCCTAACTCTCTGAATAACAAACCCATTAAACTTATCTCAAGGGAATATTTTATATCTCCGTTAAGAGACTATGAATTCCATCTTGAGAATATATGTTCCATCAAAACTAAATGTGGCTGCCCAATATACTGAGGTTTTGACCGTTACTTTAAATCTCACTCTTGATATATCAAAGCAACCTACACCTTATGATCAGATCCATTATTCTCTTAGGATTAAGAGTTCATGCAAACGTAAGTCGTAAGATTTATTATTCATTTGACAGTCTTTAGGAGAATAATAAATCTCACAGCGGTCCAGCTCAATATGTCTTAACTCTTAAAACATATCAACACATCAACTAAAAGTCTCCACTTCCATGATCAAGACAAATCATCGTAGTTGATATGTTATAATCTTTGCAGATGAAATGTCCAATTTCATCACCAACTACGAATTATAATTCTGAGTTTACAAAGAACTTGTGATTTATATCTTCTGTGAATCTTCACATAAATCACATACTATGCATCTCATGGACTATGTGATAATGTCCGAATATTCATGTTACTATTATTTCAGATAATAATAAAAAAAATTTATTAAACACAATATTAGGTCATACAAAATGTCATACACAATGTCAAATTTAATATCATACACAGTATCATACAATAGGATTTAAGGGCACTAATCCTAACAATCTCCCACTTGCCCTAAAGACTATTGTGCACTAATCTAACTTCCATTCTCTTCAAATGTGACTCGAAAGTCCTTTGAGGCAAAGTTTTAGTAAATGGATCTGCTAGATTATTTGCACTTTCAATCTTTGCTACCACCACATCTCCACGAGCAACAATATCTCGAATGATATGGTACTTCCTCTCAATGTGTTTTCCTTTCTTATGATTCCTTGGATCTTTAGATTGTGCAACTGCTCCACTGTTATCACAAAACAATGTGATTGGAACTTGCTCCATTCTTATTACACCAAGGTCAGAAAGGAACTTCTTGAGCCATACAGCTTCCTTTGCTGCTTCACAAGCAGCAATGTATTCTGCCTCCATGATAGAGTCTGCAATACAAGATTGCTTAATACTCCGCCAACTAATGGCTCCACCTCCCAAGGTGAAAACACATCCTGAAGTGGATTTTCTGAAATCTAGATCCAATTGAAAATCTAAATCTGTATAGCCAATGGGAATCAAATCCTCACAGCGGTAAACAAGCATATAGTCTCTTGTTCTCCGTAGATACTTGAGAATATGCTTTACAGCTTGCCAATGTTTTGGTCCTGGATTTGATTGATATCGACTGACCATGTCAACTGAATAACAGATATCTGGTCTAGTACAAAACATGGCATACATGAGACTTCCCACTACAAAAGCATAAGGAACTTGTCTCATCATTTCTTCTTCCTCTTGAGTCTTAGGCCTTTGGTCATCAGATAGAGGAACTCCATGTCTGAAAGGAAACAATCCTTTCTTGGAGTTTTGCATGCTAAACTGTTCTAGAACCTTATCTATATATCCAGCTTGTGATAAGCCTAACATTTTATTCTTACGATCTTGCCAAAGCTTGATCCCTAGAATAAAGTTAGTCTCACCTAAGTCCTTCATATCAAATTGGCTTGACAACCAAACTTTTACCGATGACATTACCCCTACATCATTTCCAATGAGTAGAATATCATCAACATAAAGCACTAGGAATATTACTACTTTATCTTGATGTCTTTTGTACACACATAGTTCATCAAGATTTTGTTCAAAACTAAATGTCTTAATTGTTTGATCAAATCTGATGTTCCATGACCTAGATGCTTGCTTAAGTCCATAAATGGACCTTTGTAACTTGCATACCATATGCTATTGGTTCTTTGCTATGAAACCTTTCGGTTGCATCATATAGATTTCCTCTTCAAGATTGCCATTAAGAAATGCAGTCTTAACATCCATTTGTCAAATCTCATAATCAAAATGAGCAGCAATGGATAAGAGAATTTTGATAGATTTAAGCATTGCTACTGGAGAAAATGTTTCATCATAATCAATACATTCTTTTTGTGTAAACCCTTTCGCCACTAGCCTTGCTTTAAAGGTTTCAACATTTCCATCTATCCCTCTCTTCCTCTTGTAAACTCATTTACAACCAACAGGTTTAATGCCGTTAGGCGCCTTTACAAGATCCCAAACTTGATTGGAATACATGGAATCTAATTTAGATTTCATAGCTTGGACCCAATGATATGCATCTATATCATTTATTGCTTCATCATATGTGTAGAGATCCGATTTAACCTCTTCTAAGATAGCTTCATAAGTTTCTCCTAAACCTATGAATCTTATAGGAGGCCGAACAATTCTCCCACTACGATGAGGCACCTGAGTACTAGACATGTCATGAGTAGTATCTTGTGGTGTATCTAATACAGCCACATTATCCCTAGTTTCATCTATTGGTTGTTCATTTATAGATTCATTCATTTCAACCAACACAGCTCTACTTCTAGGAGTAAAATCATTCATATAGTCATTTTTCAAGAATTTGGCATTTGTGCTAACAAACACTTTATTATCTTTATGACTATAGAATAAACCTCCAACAGTTCCTTTTGGATACCCAACAAAGAAAACTACTTCTGTTTTAGACTGTAACTTGTCAGACTTTCCTTTTAACACATGTGCTGGACAACCCCAAATATGGAGATGTCTTATACTAGGCTTACGCCCATTCCACAACTCCACAGGTGTTTTAGGAACAGACTTCGAAGGTACTAAATTCAGAAGATACATCGCTGTGTTTAGTGCATATCCCCAAAAGGAAATAGGTAGAGTTGAATAACTCATCATGGACCTAACCATATCTAAAAGAGTTCTATTCCTTCTTTCTGCTACACCATTTTGCTGTGGAGTTCCAAGTGCAGTCAATTGGGATACAATTTCATTCTTAGTTAAGTAATCCTTAAAATCCCCAAAAAGGTATTCACCACCACGATCAGATTGAATGGCCTTTATACGTTTACCTAATTGATTCTCTGATTCTCAACTTCAGCCCTAAACTCTTTGAACTTTTCAAAGGTTTCAGACTTCCGTTTCATTAGGTACACATAACCAAATCTTGAGTAATCATCAGTGAAAGTAATGAAATACTCATAGCCACCTCTTGCTTGGATTGACATAGGACCACAAACATCAGAATGCACTAGCTCTAGCAAATCTTGGACTCTTCTACCTTTTGCATTAAAAGATCGTTTGGTCATTTTACCTTCCAAACAAGATTTACAAACTGGAAATTCATCAAAGTCCATGGGCTCTAAAAGTCCATCTTTGATTAGTCTTTGAATCCTATTTGAATTAATATGACCCAAACGCAAATGCCAAAGACATGCATCACTAGTAGAAGGAAATTTTCTCTTTAATGATTTTACATGAGAGTTATTATCTAATTCATAATTATATAATTCATGCTTATCAGGAGTTAAAATATAAAGACCATCCACAATATTGCCAGAACAGATAAACACTTTATCCTTCTTAATTACAACATTGTCTTTTAGGATAACACAATATCCATGTTTATCTAAGTAAGTAGTAGAAATTAAATTCCTACGAATATTAGGTACATACAAACAGTCTTCTAATATTAAAACTCTAGATTCAAAACATAAATTACAAACACCAACAGCTACAACTGGAATCTTGCTCTCATCAGCCAAAGTAAGAAACAACTCCCCTTTTTTAAGCTTTCTGGTCTCCTGGAACCCTTGCAAGGAATTGCAGATATGATTAGTACAACTTGAATCCACACACCAAGAATCCGTGGGATTCTATACCAAACATATTTCAAGAAGGAATGTATTAATCATACCTTTGTTCTTGGCAGCCTTAAATATTGGACAATTTCTCTTCCAATGCCCTTTCTCACCACAATGGAAACACTTTTCTTTGATCTTCTTTCCTTTATCAGCAACCCCTAAGGCAACTTGTTTACCTTCTTACTTGGTGAAATCCTTCTTCTTCTTCTTTTTACCCTTGCCTTTCGACTTAGGTTGAGAAGTAGAAGCTTCACCAACATTGGCTTCAACATGGGAAGTACCAAGAATGCCTTCTGCCGCTACCAATTCATTCATTAATTCAGACAAGGTATAAATCTTTTTGTTCATATTATAGTTAAGTTTGAATTCCTTGAATGATTCTGGTAGCGACTGGAGTATCATATCCACTTGGGATTCTCCATCTATATCGGCACCTAAAACTTCCAATGTATTCAGGTTAGAGATCATTATAAGACAATGCTCCCTCACTGAAGTACCTTCAGCCATTTTGGTATTATAAATTTGCCTCATGGTCTCTTGCCTTGCAAAACGGCCTTGCTCACCAAACATCTCCTTCAGACTTAGCATGATGTCTGAAGCTAGTTCTACATCCTGCATTTGATGCTGTAGAACATTTGAAATAGATGCTAGGATGTAGCACTTGGCCATCTCATTAGATTTCTGCCAACGATCATATCGTTGTTTTTCCTCAGAATGAGCATCTAATGAAGGAAAGCTAGGACATGGTTTAGTAAGAACATACTTATGCTCTTCAGCAGTAAGAACTATGTCCAAGTTTCTTTTCCAGTCAACATAGTTGGATCCAGTCAGTTTGTTTTGATTAAGAATAGTTACAAGTGGGCTAAATGATGCCATGTTCAAAATCTGAAAACAATAAACATGAAAATAATCATTAAACTGGACATTATCAATTTAGCATATAAACATATAGTATGGAACCTTAATAAAACCATAATATAATATATGCAACGACAACTCAATCCCATATTCAATATCCCTCAGCATAGAGTGAATATAAAATACTATGGTTGATTGAGAACTATTCTCATCATTAGTGCTATCATGATAACTCTTATCAAACACTAATAATATGCCGTTATACATTTGGCCTCTAAATAATTATAGTAAGAACTCAGCATAAAGGATACTATAATATTTAGTCTAGTGTATACCATTGTCTAGAATCATGTGTAGCCACATTTCATCCCCTTAACAGGCTTATTTTGTAGTACCATGATATAAAACACCCTCCGCATGGAATGCAAAGCTCGAGGCTAAGACAAGGTGTTGATCAAACCACTATAAACCAAGAAATTTAATCTTGTAGGACCATGAAATAAATACTCTCCGCATGGAATGCTAAGCTCAAGGCAAAGACAAAGTATTTATTCCATATTACTATGAACCGACAATGGAGGCCGTGAGACCCAACTCTTGTATCTCTCTCCCACTAGATGTTTTAAAAGAAAGGTTTTTAGTTTTAAAACATGCATAATTTAATTACACATGGTCTTGCCACTTTTACATTAGAAGACACTTAGAAAAAATTCTAATTTTCTTTATTTCGATCAATCGAAAGTGCCCCTCGATCGATCGAAAAAATTAAGAAATTCGAACTTAATCATTTAACTCTTTCGATTGATACTCGATTGCCTCTCGATCGATCGAAAAATAAATTCAATTGATCGACTAACAATCGAAAATCAATCGTTCTAAAATGTCTAATCTCTGTCTCATTTGATCGATCGAAAGTGATTTTCGATCGATCGAAAATCGCGAATTTTAAATTTCCAAAATTTTTCCTAAGGCAGTTTTCTTCGTTTTTCATGAACAAACAACTTTCAAACGAACATGCTTGAACAGAAAATGATGTCAAAACTGAAATTCATTGATGTTAAAGTCTTAAAGATCAATTTAACATACTTAAATTCAAATTTAATCAACATCATAACATCAATTTTAGTCTTCATCAAATCATAGTTTCAATAACATGCAGAAAATTAAAACACAATCTTCTAACAATATGAAACTATCATCTCCAATTCTAAAAGTCACAAAACATGTTAAACAATACGAAATTGAAGACCGCTCTGATACCATTTGATGGAAATAAAGATAAATGCAGCAGAAAATAAGTTTTAAACGGATCTACTTCATTCGATATTGAAACACGTAGTAAGTAAATTTCAGAATTTTGAGAACAAGAGATCGTACCTTGAAGCGGTGAATTTCAAAAAACAAAGATTGAAGTACTCGGGAATACTTTTAATCTTCACTCCAATTCCACTAACGCCCAAGATGTATGGTCTCTCAATTGGTAACAAAGGGATGACTAGTGAGTGACAAAAACTCACATGCACACCATTTCAATGTTGTTTTTCACACTCTGAAAAATCTGAACGTTTTTTCCTTTGTATCTAACCAATTTATCTAATTGGGCTGGCCTTTTGGGCCTTACCAATTGGGCTTAAGTGTGTGGCTTGGAGTGGGACCAAAAGGGACCAATAAGACACTAGCTCCAATGGGCCTTGGGCTTTTTTGTCAACTCTTAACAAGCCCAAAGTTACCATTAACTATATTTAATACCACTATATAAATATAGTTGCACTCTAGGTCTTATCTATAAATTATATCCCAAGACTTTATTATACATGCAACTCATTTATAAAATATTCGTAGTAATACAAACTCATTAATTTAGACTGCCACTTTGTAAATTACTACATCTTGATCCTTGAGTACCCGGTTTAATCCTTTAAGTTATTCATTATATATTTATGAAATCCAATTCCATAAATATATACTTTAGTCTTATTAAAGTGGTTAGGCCTAACTCTCTGAATAACAAACCCATTAAACTTATCTCAAGGGAATATTTTATATCTCCGTTAAGAGACTATGAATTCCATCTTGAGAATATATGTTCCATCAAAACTAAATGTAGCTGCCCAATATACTGAGGTTTTGACCGTTACTTTAGATCTCACTCTTGATATATCAAAGTAACCTACACCTTATGATCAGGTCCATTATTCTCTCAGGATTAAGAGTTCATGCAAATGTAAGTTGTGAGATTTATTATTCATTTGACAGTCTTTAGGAGAATAATAAATCTCACAACGGTCCAGTTCAATATGTCTTAACTCTTAAAACATATCAACACATCAACTAGAAGTCTCCACTTCCATGATCAAGACAAATCATCGTAGTTGATATGTTATAGTCTTTGCAGATGAAATGCCCAATTTTATCACCAACTACGAACTATAATTCTGAGTTTATAAAGAACTTGTGATTTATATCTTTTGTGAATCTTCACATAAATCACATACTATGCATCTCATGGACTATGTGATAATGTCCGAATATTCATGTTACTATTATTTTAGATAATAATAAAACAAATTTATTAAACACAATATTAGGTCATACAAAATGTCATACACAATGTCAAACTTAATATCATACACAGCATCATACAATAGGATTTAAGGGCACTAATCCTAACAACGATCAAGGACAACAACGCTAGAGCTTTATCTAAAAGTTTAGGGCCTTAAGTTGCATCTTTGAATTGATCCAAAAAGGGGGGAAAAGTTGATATGCCTAGACCATAAAGTGTAACGTAGGACAGAAAACCATATTTTAACTTTACTATTAGTAATTCTTGTTGTTGGGCTAATTTATCATCAAATGTGAGAAAAAAAAAAAAAAGGAAACCATCTAATGTGACAAAAGAATTGTCACATGTGACAAAAATAGAACAGATGCAACGTTGGTATTGCTTAATATAACAATGCAACCATCAAATTTGAGAAAAAAAATGAACCACTATATGTGACAAAAGAACTGTCATATTCGATATTGGAACTACACAATGTGATAATAGAACCTTCAAATTTGAGAAACAAATAAAGGAATCACTAAATGTAACAAAATAATTGTCAAATGTGATATTAGAACTGCACAATGTGATAATGTAATCATCAAATGTGAGAAAAAAAATAAGGGAACCACCAAATCTGAGAAAAAAACTGTCAAATGTGATGTTGGAACTATACAATGTGAGGATGAAACTGTCAAATGTGAGAAAAAATGTAAGGAAACTACCAAATGTGAGAAAAGAATTCTCATATGTGATGTTGGAACTACACAATATGGGGATGGAGCCGTCAAATGTGAGAAAAAAGTAAGAGAATCACCAAATGTGACTAAAGAACTGTCACATGTGATGTTGGAACTGCACAATGTGAGGATTGAACCGTTAAATGTGAGAAAAAAGTACAGGACCACCAAATGTGACAAAAGAACTATCACACGTGATGTTGGAACTGCACAATGTGAGGATGGAACCATTAAATGTGAGAAAAATGTAAGGGAACCACCAAATGTGAGAAAAGAACTGTCACATATGATGTTAGAACTGTACAATGTGATGATGGAACCGTCAAATGTGAGAAAAAAGTAAGAGAACCACCAAATGTGGGAAAAGAACTGTCACATATGATGTTAAAACTGCATAATATGAGGATGGAACTATCAAATGTGAGAAAAAAGTAACCTAGTATAATAGGTTATCTACTAGTGGGTACCGTACCCCCCTTTTTTTTTGGGGGGTATTGTAGAATTTCCCCATATATATATATATATATATATCTTTTTCTCAACGAGGAAAAAAAATTAACTATGTATATCTTTTTCAAGTATCCATGTCTTTTAGATTTCTAGGGGGGTATTATACCACATAAAATTCATTAAATAACAAAATCTTAAAATAATAATTAAAAACACAATAAAAGAAGAACTCAAATAACTATAATAATGCCATGACTTTGGAGGTTCATGGGCCATCTTCTATTCAGCCTAAGACCATGTGGACTAGGATAAACATAATGGATTTTGGGCTTGGTGCTCTAGCTAGGGCCATTGCAATTCCAAGATTAGGTAAATGTGAATTGAGCGATGGGGATGTCATGCAGCGTGAAGAATAGAAGAATAAAAGAAGTAAAACATATGAGGAGGAAGTAAGTTTTGTTGATATATCCGCGGGGGTGGACAGCCACCCTTGTCCAGAGCAATGAGGCCGATTAGTTGGAACTGTAAAGGTTTGGGAACCCTTAGACAGGTTGAAGCCTTCACAAGATTGTGAGGGAAAAAGATCCCATGGTCTGTTTCCTTATGGAGACTAGACTAGACAATGATGGTTTTGAAAATTTATATAGCAATTTACCTTTTCAGAATAAGGTTATTATTAAACATCCTAATTAGGTGGTGGGTTAGCTTTTTTGTGGAAAAACTCTATTAATCTAGAGATCATTAATTATATTGCAAGCCATGTATTGGCTCTTATAATAGAGGGTGATGGTTTTAAATGGTATCTGACTGGGTTTTATGGGTGGCTGGAGGCACAACAGAAGGAAAAATCATGGCAATTGTTACAATATTTGAAGACATTTGTAAAGGATCCGTGGATGGTCATTGGAGATTTTACTGCATTCTTACATGCATCAGAGAAGCAAACCACCAGACCACCTTAATATGCGCAGGTTGAAGCTTTTAGGGAAGTTTTGGATTGTTGTCAACTTCAAGATCTTGGCTACAAGGGATATCCATTTATTTGGAACGATAAGAGACCGGGTGAAGCAAATACAAGAATTAGACTGGACAGAGGAATTGCAAATGAAGAATGGAGAGTGAGATTTCAAATGAGCACAATTACTTATCTATCAACACATGCTTTAGATTACCTACCAATTATGTTGCAAGTTCAATCTTTTTAGCAACAAAGGTAGCAATGTGGGAAGTCTTTCAAATTTGAGGAAGCATTGTTGCTCTTTAATGAGTGTGAAGAAACTGTAGAGGAGGCGTGGGGAAGGTTTGTGGATGGATCATACGGGCTGCTCTCTATTAAAAATAAAATTCATTCATGTAGGCTGGAATTGTCTAGTTGGGGTTCGCCTAAACCTGATGAGGCAGCCATAAAGGAGCTCCAAAAACAACTAGACAGGTTGAATGAAGCTAAAGCTAGTGAAGAAAGTAGAGCTAAATTTCTAGATGTGAGCAAAAAAATGGATGATCTTTTACAAAAACAAGAAATTTATTGGACACAAAGGTCTAGAATTTCATGTATGAAGCATGGGGATAGGATATACGAAGTTTTTTCACTCTAAAGCAACACAAAGGAGGAAGAAAAATCATATAAGTGGCATACAAAATTCACAAGGGCAGTGGGTGAAGGAGTTAGAGGAGGTGGTTGAAGTAGCTTCGGCTTATTTTAACAATCTTTTTAGTGTAGGTGCAGTTGATCAAATGGAGGAATGTCTAAATGCAGTTCCTAATAAGGTGACTGATAACATGTAGGAAGTCTTGTCGTGTGAGTTTACCACAGAGGAAGTTAAGGTGGCTCTGTTCCAAATGGGAACTACAAAGGCTCTCGGACCTGATGGTATGAATGCCCTATTTTATCAAAAATTTTGGCACATAGTGGGTGATGATGTAGTTTCTGTTGTTTTGGATTTTTTAAATAATGGATATATGCCACCTGAGATAAATCACACAAACATTGTCCTTATTCCTAAAGTGAAAAATCCACAGAAAATGTCTGAGTTTAGACCTATTAGTCTATGTAATGTGATTTATAAAATTATTTCTAAAGTGCTGGCCAACATATTGAAACAAGTACTTCCATATATTATTTCCCCTACCTAGAGTGCTTTTGTTCGGGTAGATTGATCGCAGATAATGTTTAGGTGGTTTATGAGACTATACATACCATGCATGCTAGGAAGAAGGGCAAGAAAGGGACTATGGCATTGAAGTTAGACATTAGCAAGGCATATGACCAGGTTGAATGGCCATTCTTGCAAAATATTATGGAGAAGATAGGTTTCCCGGCAAAGTGGATAGAAAGAGTGATAAGCTGTGTCACTACTCCATCTTTTTCTATTTTGGTGAATGAAAAACCTCATGGCATGATACATCCATCTAGAGGAATATGTCAAGGAGATCCAATGTCATCGTGTCTAATTCTTTTATGTGCAGAAGGCTGCTAAACTAGAAAGGAGGATTCGAGGGGTATTAATTTGTAGAGGAGCTCCCAGAGTTACTAACTTATCATTTGCAGATGATTATTTGCTGTTCTATCAAGCAACACCAAAGGAGGGGGAAGTGGTAGCAAAAATTATTCAAACCTATGAACGAGCTTTAGGTTAAAGTATTAATTTGGAGAAGTCTTAGCTTTCTTCAGTAACAATACTACAAATATTCAGAAACAGCAGTTGTTGTAGATTTTGGGGGTTAAGGAGGTGTTGAAGTTTGAATCTTATTTAGGGCTGCCAACTTTGATTGGAAGGGCTAAATATCATACTTTTGCTTATTTGAAAAATAGAGTATGGAAAAAACTACAAGGATGGAAAGGCATGCTTTTATCCAGAGCTGGCAAGGAAATTCTTATAATGGTTGTAGCTTAATCTATACCAACATATACGATGAGTGTATTTCTTCTTCCTTTGAAACTATGTGAGGAATTGAATAATTTGTGTGCTAAGTTTTGGTGGGGACAAGTAGGCAATGAAAGAAAAATTCATTGGAAGAGTTGGGATAAATTATCAACTTCTAAGATGGAGGGTGGTATGGGATTCCGGGATCTAAGAGCATTTAATTTAGCTATGTTGACTAAACAAAGGTGGAGGATGATTCAAGGTAATGATTCTTTATTATATAAGTGTTTCAAAGCGCGGTATTTTCCCCGCTCATCTTTCCTTGATGCTAAGGAATCACCTAGTTGCTTTGATGTTTGGAGGAGTTTGGTGGCTGCCTTACCTATTCTTCATGCTTGATATTGTTGGAGGGTCGACAATGGGAGCTCAATTAGGGTGACTGGAGATAGATGGATCCCTAATTATCCTACAAATAAGGTATTACATCCTAATCATGATTTATTGGATGAGATGGTTGTGTTAGAGTTGATTAACCCAAAGATACATGTATAGAGGACTGAGCTGATTCATTCAATTTTCCATCTAGATGATGTTGAAGCAATATGTAGAATTCAGCTTAGCAGAAGACATGTTGCTGATTCTATTATTTGGAGCTACAATAAAAATGGAAATTTTTCTGTTAAGTCAGCTTATAAGGTGGCAAGGAAGATTCAAGGGGAGGATAGGGCTGAATCATCAACTAGTAGTGCAGGTAAGAAGGTATGGCATGCTTTATGGAACCTCAAAATTCCTAACAAAGTTAAAGTATTCGGTTGGAGGGCTTGTACTGAAATTTTTCCTACAAGAGCTAATTTGGTACGGAGAAGAGTTATACCTAATGATAAATGTCCAATATGCTTAAAGGAATTGAAGACTACAATCCATGCAATTTGGGAGTGTGCAGCAGTGCAAGATATATGGGCAAGAAGCTGTCGAAAATTGCAGAAGAGAAGCTTAATTCCTACAGACGTGATGCAACTCATGGAATATTTAATCGACAAGTTGACGAGAGAGGAATTAGAGCTGTTCTGGATTTAAGCTTGGCTTACATGGAACCAGCGGAACCATGTATTGTTTGGTAGAACTCTAATGGACTCGAGGAACCTGAACAAGAGAGCTGAAGAGTTTTTGACAAAATACAAAGCATCCCAGGTGCAACTAACTATGACATAGACGGAGCAACATGGCAACACAACTTGGCAATCTCCACCATCATCAGTTTATAAATTAAATTTTGATGCAACTATTTTTTTGAGCTGGACAAAACTGGAGTGGGAGCAATTATTCATAATGAGTAAGGTCAGGTTATGGCGGCAATGACAGCAAGTGGACCAAAGGTGAGCTCTAATGAGGAAGTAGAGTTGCTGGCATGTAGAAGATTAATGGAATTTGCTGTGAATGCTGGGTTCACCAAGCTAATCATAGAGGGAGATAATGTAAGTGTTATACAAGCCATTTCATCTTCATGGATTAATTGCTCACTGCTAGGCTATGTGGTGGATGACATTCGTCACTTGGGTCATTGTTTAGAGTGGGCTAGAATTAGCTTTACTAGGAGGGGTGGGATTAAGGTTACACATGCTCTTGCTCAACACGCTAGAAATTCCTTAGATAATGATGTGTATTGGATGGAGGATTCTCCTTCACCGGCTGCGAATGCCTTGATTCAAGATGTTATGTTATTATGATTATATGAATGAATGTTCCTTTTTCAAAAAAAAAAAAAAAAAAAAAAAACTCAAATTTATCAATTTTATATGGGTTCTATTAACAAATATCCCAAGAGTAGTATACGTTAAAAATTAATAAATACTTATAATGCATGCTTTTCAAAAAAAAAAAAAAATACAAATTTTAATAATTCATTGATTTACTTGCACAAATTCATTGTAGTTGTGTATATTTTTCGTATATGTGTACAAGTTGACTTTATTTTAAAAAAAAAAAATATAAAAACATTAATTAATGAAGAATTAAATGTATTTTAACCACTACCCTAAGAACATTTTTAACCAAAAAAATCCATTTTATATATACACCAAACAATATTAAGAGACAAACAACCCAAATTCTCAAATACTACAAGTCAATCCTTCTCCCACGCATGGCATTGTACCACAATGGTGCTATTTTCTTAGGGATGAAGATGGCAAACAAGACTAATAAATTAATTTGGGAGATGTCAAAAGCTTTGATTAATAGGGATCCTAATATGTGTATTGTCCCATCTATTATTCTCTTTAAAGAAAAGTACTGAATGAAATTGTCCTCCTTTTGGTCTTCTTTCTATTATGAAAAAAAGTATTTAGTATTAAATAATACCACATTAACTGTATCCAAATTCAATAATTGACAGACGTGCGCAAAGTAACCAAATCACACTAAAGTGATATCATGCCAGCAACTAGCTACGGGATAAAGAAGGATGACGGAGGAATTGATTATGTTTTGGAAATCTTTTAGGTTGTTTGCCTCTTGGAAATTTCATTTTGGTTAAGAAATTGTGTTTTGGGTTTTTTTTTTATTTTTTTTTATTTTTTATAAGTTTTAGTTTTTTTATTTTTATTTTTTTATTATTATATATAATTCATTATATTAGGACATGTGAGTTATTTCTTTTAATCATTAGTTTGCATAGCTGATTATATGCTCACGAATTATGATGATTTACATTAATAAGGAATATTTTTGACTAAAAATTTTCTAACTCCCTTGACTCTTCAGCCTATAACTACTCTTCGGTCTCCAATGGGCCATCGGTCAATAAACTCCTTTCGAGGTCACAACAACATGATGTTGGTCTCAGCCCTTCACTCATGGGCATCGTCGGGTAGCCACTATACCGATGATTGTTGATACCCATTATTGTAAATTTACATCCGAAAAGTCCATGAGGATAAAAGCCCAAGAAAGCCTTAAGAGATGGGTTAGAGTATGAGCAAAGAGATAGTAATCTGGCCATATTCTAAAGGCCCAAAGAGAAGAGAATGCGTAAATAAGGTCCAAGTAATGGCCTAAAAAGGAAAAGCATTTTGAGAATGAAATGGAGCCCAATAAGTGAGGCCCAACAAAATTAAAGGAAGAGAAAAGAAAGCAAAATGATCAGCCAACCCAACCTAATGTAATGAATAAATGAAGAGAAAAGAAGTAAAAAAGTCAATAGGCCTAATCCAATGTAGTTAGTAAATGAAGAGAAAAGAAAATAGAAAGGTCAACAGGCCTAACCCAATGTAGTGAATAAATGAAGAGAAAAGAAAGCAAAAGGGACAACAAGCCCAACCCAATATATATGGCAGAAAGCCCATAATTCCCTTGTATAAGGGAACAAGGATAAATTTTGATTCTGCAAAAGTGAAGCAAGGTGAAACCGTGCAAAGCCATAGTGTCAAGAAAAGCATGAAGAAACAAGACAAAGCCATAACAGTAGGAAATGTGTGAAGGATAAACAAGACAAAATCAAAAGTAACGGGAAATGCATGAAAAGGAAACAAGCCAAAATCAAAGGCAGCAAGAAACACATGAAGAGAAAACAAGACAAAATCAAAGGCAGTAGGAAACACATGAAGAGGAAGAAGCCAAAAATCAAGAAGTGGAGCAGCTGGAGCCCCATCAACCTATAACCCAACCAATGCAAGGGAGGCAAGGCCCACAACTAGAGAGGAATAGAGGGTGTGGTTTGGTGGAGGGGGGAAAAAAATCTAGTTTTGGTATCCCACCAGGACCCCTTTTCGGATATGCTCTATTGGGAAAGCATCTTTACCAAAATGGGTAGGAAATTGATAGGAACCATCTTATGCATGTTAGGGAGTGAGGACTATAGAGATTAATAGGGGTTTGCCGTTACAGGAAATATAGAGATAGTGGTATTGTGGTCGGATTGGCTTTTGCCCAAAAGTGGAAAGAAGTTCATTGCTAAGCAAGTAGTGGGACTAAACCCACTTCTAGCGATCATAAGGTAGTGGAATTGAACCCACCTACACATGACTAGAATGGTACATTGTGGGTGCTGACTAAATGCCTACAATAGACAAAATGGTTAGTGGAAAGCAATGGTAAAGAAGGGAAATCACCTAGGATTGATCTTAGGTATAAAAGGAATAGTACCTATGAATATGAGAGGGACATGAAATCATTAGACAATGGAGTGAAACATCAACAATGGTGTGAAGAACACAATACCTGAAAGAATTAGAGCAGTGAGTTGAAAGTAAAAGAAAAGAGAAAGAGGAAAAGAAAGTGAAACATAAAAGAGAATAGAAAGATGAGAAAGTCGAGTATACACGATAGACCTAACATGCATCACTACGCAACCTTTTCCCTCCCTCATACAAAACCATACTCTCTGTCACCTCAATCTAGATGATAGCTATTCTGACCCATTCTCCAAACTACATAACTTTATGGCCTTGTAGAAATAAGGTTAAGTAAGTTAGAGTTTAGGCTATTTTTAGTATATATCCTGCGGAGAACCCTATTACTTTTGTTATTATGTTTGTTGTTATTACTATTTATTTCTGCTGCTAACATTCTCAGACTAACAGTTATTCTGTTGTTACTATATGCATACACATATATGTGTGCATGTGTGTGTGTGTGTGTATCTTTGTTTTTAGTGTTTGGTCTTGTGCACAGACTGGTTCTAGTGGAATCCTACAGAGAGAGCCAAGCCTAACTTCCCTACCCTTTGCAGAAAGCGTTAGCCCAATAACACAAAAAGGCACCCACAATGTTCAATTACACTTAGTCCTACACCATTTATGTATTCTCCATTCATGCATCCCTGTACAGAAAAAACTTGCGCACCACATCCAAAGATCCTTCTACATATTCATATTCTCCAAATATAGGAAGTAAGGCCTGGAGATCTCAAAACATTAACTACATATCTTCCCTACAAGGGAAGATCCTACATTCATGGGATCTTGGTCAGTCTTATACCACTATATAAGCACCAAGCCTCCTTCACTCGAAGGTACATGTAGTTTCCTAGCTCTTATACTCTTAGAGCTATTGGAGATTGACCTTTCACTGGCTTAACTTTCGGTGGGTCTTTGATCGGCATCCCACATGTGTTCTTTGTAGGTTCTTTATCTTTTTATTCTTCAAGTACCTTCAATTATTGCGTGTGTTTGTGATCAACTCAACTATGATTTTATGCATCATCAGTTGACGCCGTTTATGGGAAATGAGTGATTGGCCATATCAATGCTTATAAGAAAAAGAGTTGCATGGTTTAGATGCAGTCAATGACTACAACCAACTTGGAAATTGAAAATCCCTCCAACGCCTTGGAGAGGTAAGTGCAAACCCTTGTCGCTGCCATCGAGCGACTCACCTAGCAAAACTAGGAGCTCAAGCAATGGATGAACCTAATGCACGAGCATCGTGCTCAAACCAACAATCAACATGATGAACAACACAATGATGAACACGATGACTGCCATCTCCCGATGGGTGAACAACATGAGGGGGAAGACTAAGAAGAAAGCAATGTCATTAGTAGACGCAATAGATGAGAGGGCACTAATCGTCAATCAGAACTGAAGAGTAGTGTAATGTGCATGACACAAGTTATGCAAATTAAGAAAGACAAGATGGACATGATGATGAATGCCATTAGAGGGTAGGTATCCATCAACTTGGATAATCTTGTCCACTGTACCAACTCTTCTTTCACGGCATAAGTTCATCTTATCCCATTCCTTCCAAGTTTCGGATGCCTCAAGTTGAGACATACGATGGGTCAAGGGATCCACTCGATCACCTAGATTCCTTTAAAACTCTTATGTACCTACAAGGCATGCTGGATGAGATAATGTGCAGAGCATTCCCAATCACTCTCAAAGGACCAGGTAGGGTATGTTTTAGCAAGATCACTCCAAACTTCATCTCAAACTTCAAGGAATTGAGTGGGCACTTCATTAGCAGACAAAGATACAAGAGATCATTGGCAAGTCCCTTGAACATCAAGCAATGAGAAGATGAAAGCTTGAGATTTTATGTGGCTTGATTCAACAAAGAAGCCCTCTTGATCAATGAAGCGGATGACAAGGTCCTGGTCACGTCCTTCACTAATGGACTCTACTCTAGAGAATTCCTCTTCTCCATCTATAAGAATGACCTGAAGACAATGACAGACATGCTTTATAGGGCTATAACAACACATCAACATTTCCCAATGATGTTGAAATTCTAAGACCCAAGGTTGGTTTAGGGCCTAATCAGATGTTAAATTAACTTGAGAAATGTTAAAATAGAAAATATAACTTTTAATGAGCAAATAAATCTATTTTTGGAAAATTAAAGCCAAGGAAACCCTTGGCTTACGCACACAGCCATGATGCAAGTGCATGTAGGCACAAACCTGAGGGTTCTAGAAACTATGAAAAACAAATTTTCTACATTAAAGACTGAGGTTTGGAATGAATCCCACATTGTTTGGGAGATGTTCCAAACTCTCATTTTCACGATATAAATAGCCATACATGGTACCTTTTTAAAACACACAGATATCCTAAGGGAAAACATTAAGATTCACTAGAAATAGTGAATCAAAGATGGAATTTTTCACAAAACATCCTCAAGTCAATTTTATTTTGATTGAGGCCTTTTTTGGCCTTAATCTTTGAGTTTAAGATTACTAATCACTTTTTCATTGATTGTGAATAGATTTGATTGAGGAGAACAGTCAAAAATCAAGCCTAGAAGTTTTTGTTTAAGGTATTGAGTTCTAAGCTCCTTTCTCCCTTTTCTGTTTTAATTTTGTTCTTAATCTTGTTTCTTTGTTTGTTTATGCTTATATAGCTTAGTTTTAGTTAGCTTTTGTATTTCTAAGCATGTTAGATTGTTAGATTTATTGTTTAAAGTGTTGCTTTGTTCTTTTGTGTTTTCTACGTTCTGGGTTAGGGTTTCTGAGCCAGCCTACGCACGGAGTCAAAGTTTGAGCATGCATGCATTTGACTTGCATGTGCAAACTTTTGCATGTGCGTGCATATCGCTGCCTAGAAACCCTAATTTAAGTTTTCTGCTTTGCTTCCTTCATTTGTTTCACATGTTATGCCTCTGTTTTGATTTCTTTTTATAGATGTAAGTCCCTGTTTTTTGTTTATTTTTTATTTGCCTTTCGCATGTTTAAATTAGGGTTTATCTTTTGTTTCTTTGTTTTGATGCCATGAACATGCATTCACATGTTCAAGCATTGATGCCATAGGTGCTGAGATGCAACAAGGTAAGTGAGGTAAGCCATGCATTCACATGAACATACATGATGTATGTTTAATGATAGATATGAACATGTTTGTTTGGATGAGTTATTCTTAATGTATAGATGTAATCACATATCACTTGGATCTTTCTATGCTTGTGTTTCCACCATGATTGTTTATTGCCTATGTTTTTGCCTCGGATGTGATATGATGCTAGATGAATGCTAGGTTGATATAAGATCCAATGTATGTTAGGCTTGGGTTGTGATATGCCATGATAGATGAATGATTAGGTTTTTGGATGATTGATGCCATAATTGTATGCTTAGATGTATGCTAGTGTGTGTGTGTGAGTATAGATGTAATAGTGAATATGCCTTTAATAGGATTAAGACATAAGACACAATTAGTGGAAGCCAACCCAAGGTTTGGGTGGTTTTAGGTGCCTAAAACCTTCCCAAAATCGTACCTAAACTTCGAACCCATACTTTGGTAGTAAGATCAAAAGGTCCTTACTCGAGAGGACACTATATTCATGGTTCCTAAGCCATTGTAAAACTAGGTAGCGATTCCCCGTTGTGTCCACAAGGACTGCTAAGTATATGAATGCTGAAGACGTCATGATAGCCCGAGGGGGCAAACCAATGAAAAGGTAGAGTTAGGACTACCCTCGTTTGGATAGAAGAAGGAAGTTAGCTTGAATAAATGACAAAAGGGAATATAAGAGGTCAAAACCCCCTTCCAGAAGAGCAACCAACTTCACCCTGCTGAATGCTCCACTTGAGTAAGTTCTCATTGCAAGTAAGGGATAATCTAGCACTCAGGTGGCCTGACAAGCTAAAGAGTGATCCTAACAAGCCCCAAGGAACAAGTATTGTCGGTTCCTTCGGGACCACAAGCATGACACCTTTGAGTGCTACGACTTGAAGTAACAGATTGAAGCCTTTATCAAGTAAGGGAAGCTACAACATTTTGTCAAGCGAGAAAAAGCTGAAGGGAACCCATCTAAGGGTCTAAAGCCCAATGGTAGTGTAGAAGAATGCCCAAGAGTGCCGCTTAGAGAAATAAAGGTGATCATAAAAGGGACCACAATGGCTAGATCTTCTAAAACCCTAAGAAAGACTTACCTCTACACAGTGCAAAGTGTGCAGATTATGGTCGCCTACCTAAGTTGTCTAGGATGGACGACCCATCCATTACATTCACCAAAGAAGACGCTCGATGACTCCATCATCTGCATGACGATGCTTTGTTCATTACCTTGTCCATAGCCAACTACATTACTTGAAGGGTGTTGGTAGATAATGGAAGCTCAGTTTTCATACTATACTATCCAGCCTTTCAACAAATGAGAATTGACAAGGAATGACTCCTACTGTTAGACACACTCCTCGTGGGTTTTGGCAAAACCAAGGTGTTCCCTGTAAGGACCATCATTTTACTAGTCATCATTGGCGCCTACCCACAGTAACTCACATGGGAAATAACCCTCTTAGTTGTCAATTATTTTCAGTGTACAACACCATCATTGGGCGGCCTACACTTAACATGTGGAGGGCAATGACCTCCACTTACCACCTACTGGAGGACATTCCTCTAGATGATGAGCACCCAGACTGGATCACTTGTATTGGCACTCAAGTGAACTCTTAAGTTCATCAGGAACTCATACTCTTCTTTAAGGGCAATTTAGATGTGTTCGCCTAGAGTCATGAAGACACGCCAGGAATTGATCGAAACATAATGGTTCACCAACTCAATATCTCTCCATCTTTCCTTCCCGTACGACAGAAGAAAAAAGTCTTCATCCATAAGAGAGACAAAGCCATACCAAAGGACCTTTGGAAACTGCCGGAGGTAAGATTCATCAGAGAGGTCTACTACCCTGATTGGTTAGCTAATATGGTGATGGTAAAAAAGTCGAATGGCAAATAGAGGATGCATGTGGACTTTATGTATTTAAATAGAGCATACCTGAGGGATAGCTACCTACTCCTCCAGATTGATCTTCTAGTAGACTTGACGGCTAGGCATCAGCTACTGAGTTTTATGGACACCTTCGTCAGCTACAATAAGATTAAGTTAGACAAATCAGATCAAGAAAAGACTTCATTCGTCACAAGCCAAGGGTTGTTTTGCTACAAAGTTATGCCCTTTGGGCTGAAGAATGCGAGGGCCACTTACTAAAGGCTAGTAAACAAGATGTTCATCTAGCAAATCAGACGAAATGTCGAAGTATAGGTGGACGACATGTTGGTAAAGAGAAAAGTGAAAGACTAGCTATTAATGCCTTGCAGCGGTCGACCACCCATTGCGGTGACACTCGCATGCCCTTGAGGCGCATACATAGGGTGTGTTATGCGAGCTTAGAGCTCTGGTACCATGAAGAATGGTACACCTTTGGTGTGTGTGACAAAATCAGGTCAATTTTAATCGAATTACCAAGGATAAGTGAAGTCGCCACCAATCATTGGATTTTTCTAAGGTGTGATTGGTCACCTGATTCTATTTGATTTTATTGCCAATCCTAGGCTAAGAAAAATGTCATTTTTCTTAATCTAATACGGATGGATAAAAAATCTTGATTCTTGAGTTCAGAAGTCTAATTACGTGTGGGGAAGATGTTAGGCACCCCACAATGCTTGTCCGTAGACAGTCCTTTGTTTTGATAAAATCTTAATTTTTAGACATTGGTAGTTAAAAACGAGTTATTAGCATTAGCTTTTAGGGCTTTAACGGAATTGGGTTTTGAGGTTTGATTTCAGAAAGTGTGTGGTATTGATCGATGCTTACTATGACAAGTTCACAGTAAATATAGCATCTATATTATAATGTGGGCTTGAAGGTTTTACAATGCTAATCCTTATCTATTTAGATAAATTGTATTTGCTTTTATTTTGTTTTGTTATTTTCTTTCTTTTTTTTTCCCTCATCAGGAGGTAGTGGCAATTCAATTCTTAAGTCCCCTTGAATGTGTAGCCCGACTCCAACATCTCCATATCATCAGTGCTATGTGTTAATAAGTCCTTTAAGTTCTTGCATTCAATTATAGCTTTTTTTTATGCTCACAAATTTGGACCAAATTGTTACGTTTAGTGTTTCATAATTCATATGGACTATGATCCAACTCATCAGTACTATGTGTTAACAAGTCCTTTAAGTTTTTATATTCAGTTATAGCTTTGTTTTGATGTTGAAGATTTAGATATCTACCGTAAGTAAGTTTTTTTCTTTTGAGAAATTGTTCAAGATGTGATTGTGTGAACCTCTATTTTGTTTCTTCATAAATAGGTTATGTTTTGTGTAAGCCTTTGTTTTTTTTTCCTCAAATTTCATCACAATAACTTTTAGGTGTAGAGTCAACAACCTTTAAATAATAAAATTCGATTGCATTAGCTTTCCATCCTATAGAATAGAGTATATTTATGTACAAAATGTGACACCCGTCTATAACATAATTTAAAGGCATTAATTTTGACGGTAAGAATGATACAAAGCTTTATGCACAAGAGTTAATTTGGTTAATTGAGTTTGTTTTTTTGGTATTTTTAGGTACACAACGATTTATTTAGGCTATTATCAAATTGGCCTCAACCTCGAACTCATGGTTTGAGATTTTCACAAATTTAGTGCTCAGTGAAGGCATTACAAGTTGATTTTCCCTGTTGAGTGCAAAAGTTTGAGTTTGAGTTTGAGTTTTAAAATGTTTTAATTTTTTCACAAAGTCGTTATCCTTTTAATTATTTGTTATTATTTTAATATTTTTTTATAAAATTATTTTAATGATTTAATTTAAAAGAGATTACAATAAACAACTTCATTTTAAGAAGTTGGGTATTTTTGGTGTTTTAGAAGGTGCAAAAGTAGTGTAGAAAGTAGAGCCTTAAGTTGCACATTATTATGCTGGGTATCAAACTATCATCCTAATTAGTTTATATAGTTTGATGATATGGTTCCTTATGCTCTGAAGAGTGAAGAAGGTTGTGTATGGGCTTACAAAAAATATGATCGGGATGTACAAAATGATTTCTAAGCCTAAGGTTTGTGTCGATATGGGAATAATATGTGCTTGACGTATCATTCTTTGTAACTTTTGTTGTAAGTGAATGAACAAGTGCCTAGGGTAGTATTTTAAAGTTTTATTATTATTTTTGCTACTTTCAAGATTTTAATGTTACTCAAAATTTAAGTTAATTATTTTTTAAATTTGCACTTAATTTGGTAGATGGTCCATACTCCTAAATTTTAGGTCTTTTTTTTTTTTTTTTTCCTTTGCTTGGTTAGTGTGGAAGTTCATGAAGGTTAAGGAATTAAGAAATAGGATTTTGGAAATATTCTTTTGCTCAGCTATTGGGATTTGACTAATAGATGTTAATGCTGAATTTGGCAAAATTAATTTTATTTTGGGTTAGCATAAGGCACCATCATTTGATTGGAATAATTTTCGACTTATAGTAACATCTTATAGGACAATTGAAAAATGCATTTAACATAAGAAGAAAAAGAAATCAAGATAATTTATCATAGGTTATATATGTATCACATTTATATAAAACTTTTCCAGCACATAGTGGGGGTTAGCAACTAGTTTTAGCAATAGGAGGTGGTTGATCTCACCAGTGCAGAGAAGGAGATTTTTGAATAGCAAAGATTGACCCATGGACTTAGGTACAATGCCCTCTCTCTCTTTCCCAAATTCTATTGATTTTAGCAAGGAGGAGATGGTCGACGGCTTGTGGATTTATTTGTGTCTATGGGTGTGTGTTTGGTGGGCTATGGTCATGTGGTGTGGGTGTGCCGCAAAGATTGAGAAAGAAGAGATGGGTCATCATTTTTGGGATATGAAGGAAACACGTATGTTTGAGGAATCTATTGGAAGTGGTGGATTGCATCTTTTAATTTTTCTTTTTTGATTACTGATTACTGATTATTGTCTTTGAGATGTATGTTTTTTCAATTTTGAGAGTTGTTGGGGGCTCTTTTTGTAATTGAAATTCTAGATTTTGGTTGGAAATTCTTGTTTGCTTTGTAAAGTTTCTGAATTTTGAGTTGTTGGGTAGTTTTAATTAAATGGTTATCAGTTTTGAATTTTGAGTTGTTGGGTAGCTTTGTGAAGTTTCTGAATTTTGATTTTTTGGGTAGTTTTAATTGATAGGTTTAATGTAGCAGTTTTCTTGGACCTTGTTCTCCATTAGGCAAATAAATTTGCAAGAATTTTATTGTTGTTTTTGTTAATATAGCTGAGTTTTTACTGCCTTGTTCTCATTTTACTCAAAAACTTAAATATGGGGAATCAGATATGATTGTGGTAATCTAGTTCGTGACATTGCTTGTTAATTTGAATTAAAAGGCCTTCAATTTTGTGGTAGGATCATATTTCTATTTTGGATTATTATAAAATCTTGGTTAGGTTAGATTTTTTTCACATCTCACTATTTAGGTTTCTTGTACATTAAATGTTGAGCCTTTGTTTTTCAGTGTATGGAACATTGTATTATGTCTTTAAAGCTTAAATATATTCTCTTTTCTTCCTCTTCTTGTTACTAACTTGTAAGCAGAAGTGAGAATATTGATTACTTAGCATATCATGTATAGAGTTGCTGGGGGCTCTTTTTGTAATTGAAATTCTAGATTTTGGTGGGAAATTCTTGTTTGCTTTGTAAAGTTTTTGAATTTTGAGTTGTTGGGTAGTAAACGACAGTGAGATTATGCATATGTTGAGAATATTAATCTAGGAGGTATAATAGGAGTTAAGAGCTAATCATGCAAAATCTTAGGAGATTAGATAGAAAGAATATTTTATTTAACTATTAAAAAAAAAAAAAAAAAGATAGGAGAAACAAAGAAGTTGCAAAAAGAAGGTGCACAAAAGAAAATGGTCAAGGTAGGGTTGAAGGGTCACCAAGAACATAAAAATTTGGCAAGTACCTAGAGTGGTGAAACTGACTTAGCTAGAGGAAGACGAGTTATAAGGGATTGGGCTGTTGTGGCACATCAATGCATCTGAAAATTCTTTCATGGAATGTTATTGGCTTGAATGAGTAGGAAAAAATGCTCCAAGCTAGAAATTTGATTAGGAATTGGAGGGCTAATATTGTTTGTCTCCAGGAAACTAAATTAGAGCTTATAACTTAAGGAATTATTCGTAGTCTGTGGGATGGTCAACGTGTGGATTGGGTTTATTTAGGTTTTGTGGGTGCTTCTGGAAGGGTACTTGTGATGTGGGACATAAGGGTGATGGAGATTGTGGAGGAAGCAGTGGGTCATTTTTCGATTTCTTGTAGGTTTAAAAATGTGGTTGATCAATTTCAATGGGCATTTACTAGAATTTATGGGCCTAATTCTGACAAGAAAAGGAGGTTGTTATGGGAGGAGCTATCTAGTTTATGCAGTTGGTGGAATGTACCTTGGTGTGTAGGAGGAGATTTTAATGTTGTGTGATTTCGCTCTGAACGTTTGGGCTCTGTCTTTTTTACTCAGGGTATGCATCAGTTCTCTAATTTTATCTCTGAACACAGGTTGATTGATCTACCATTAAAAGGGGGAGTTTTACTTGGTTAAATTCTTGTGAGGTTGTTTCCAGGTCAAGGTTGGATAGTGTTAAGGATATATTTTATGTAATTGGCTAATCCTTTGACAAAACACACTTTACTTGTAATTGAGTAGATCTAAAATGTGTTTAGTATTTCAAGAAACATGTTGTTCAAGTCTAATATTAAAGCCATGAAAATTGGACCAAGAAACAAGTGAAGAGAAGCTGTTCATTAAAGTTGGACAGATAGCTCGACAATTGCTGATAGATAGCTATCTATCGAGGTTTAATGAGTCTTGACAACTGCTGACAGATAGCTATCTATCGAGGTCTCGATAGCTGTTGACAGATAGCTATCTATTGAGAATTATGAAATCAGAATTTTCAGATTTAATTTTCGGCCCATGCTGACATGTATGTGTAGGGTTTCTTTTCTCACAACCCTAGACATATATAAAGCTTATTTTAAAGGCCATCACATATGAGAATACAAGAAGAACACATGAAAAAGTGACTGAGTGCCTTATTCTTTCAAAAATGAGCTATTGCTTCTTTGCGCCTTAGGGTTTTGTAACTAAGTGCTTCTTGATTTTCATTGTTGATGAAGTGAAGAATTTTGCAGCCAACATCTTCTTCAAGTTGGTGTGTTAGTCACATATTGGGAGTCATGCATCATTGGTTAGTCACATACTGGGATCCGTGCAAAAAGGGCGGTGTTAATATATTGAAGAGTTTAGAGGTTTTGAAGTGGTAGAAGGTTTCTATTATAAGTTCATCTATATGGATAGTAGAGTCTAGGGACAAAGGTTTTGTACTAGATCTGAAACTTCTCTTTACTATAATGAATTGCTTTTTAGGAAGGTTTTTCCCCTAGGTTTTTTACTGTGAAACTAGTTTGTTTCATTGGTTTTCTTGGGTCATCATATCTTGTCTTATTTATTTTTCTGCTCCATAATATTGACATGATATTGACGTTTGTTTATTTTAACAAAGTTTATTCATAATAAATCTAATTAACAACTTGCGTTTAAAACTTGTTAATTCTATCAATCGAGGTCTAAATTTCTCAACAGATAGATTTCTTGTGACACCAACTTGGGAGGTTAAGTTTCCTTCTGTTTGTCAAAAGCGGTTGTCTAGGTTGCTATCAAACCACTTTTCGATTCTTCTAGAGGGAGGCATTTTTTATAGAGGAAGGAGACCTTTTAGGTTTGAGAATATGTGGTTAAAGGATGAGGGTTTTGTAGAAAGGATACACTCCTAGTGGGAGTCTTATCATTTTTATAGAGCTCCTAGTTTTGTTTTAGCAAATAAATTGAAGGCTCTAAAGGTTGATCTCAAGTGGTGGAATATGGAGGAGTTTGGTAACGTAGAAGAAAAGGGAAGAAGTTGTGGAGTGATCTTTGGAAGTTGGAGACTGTTGAGGAAAGTCGTGTTCTTACGGTAGAAGAAAAGCTGGATAAGGAAAGGATTAGCAAAGAGTTGGAAAAAATGATGTTGTTGGAAGAAATTTGTTGGAGGCAGAAATCAAGACTTTTTCGCATTAAAAGAGGTGATAAGAACACAAAATTCTTCCATCATATGGCCAACTCTCAAAGACGGTTTAATTCTATTGATAAGTGAATGGTGGATGGGGCGATGTCTTTCGACCAGAGATCCATTACGGAATGTATTACTCATTTTTATAGAAGGCTTTACTTTGAAAATGACATTCATCACCTTGTTTTGGATGATGTGGAGTTTGGAAGAATTTCTGAGGAAGATACTTTTGGTTGGATAGACCTTTTAATGAGGATGAAGTGCTTGGGGTGGTTAGTGGATTCCATGGTGATAAATCACCAAGTCCAGATGGTTTCTCCATGGCTTTTTTAAATCTTGCTAGAGGATTCTAAAATTAGATATTATGGCTGTCCTTCATAATTTCCATGAGCAAGCTGTGTTTGAAAGGAGTCTTAATGTTTCTTTCCTTACCCCCATTCTCAAGAAATCTGATGTTGTGGAAGTGAAGGATTTTCGTCCTATTAGTTTGGTGGGAGGGATGTATAAGATTATATCTAAGGTTTTGGCCAATCGTTTGCGAAAGGTGGCACATAGTCTTATCTCAGATTTTCAAAATGCCTTTGTTAAAGGTCGGCAAATTTTGGATTCTGTTTTAATTGCTTCTTAATGTATAGATAGTAGGATGAAGATGGGGTGCCAAGGGTTATTTGCAAGTTGGATGTTGAGAAAGCTTGTGATCAAGTGAACTAGAATTTTCTTATGTATTTTCTTAAGTGATGTGGATTTTTAGAAAAATGGAGAAGGTTGATTATGTGGTATATATCAACTATCAAATTTTCTATTCTAATCAATGGTACTTTGGTTGATTTTTTTCTGGAAGCACTAAGGGTGTTCATCAAGAGGACCCATTATCTCCGCTCCTTTTTTATATTGTCATGGAGGCTTTGAGTCATATGTTGGATGCGGCTGCTATGTTGGGACAGTTTTCGAGCTTCTCAGTATGTAATTCAGCTAGTATGTTGCTAATGATGTCCTGTCTCTTATTTGCAAATGATACACTTATTTTTTGCGATGCTGACTCACATCATTTAACTGCTTTGTGTGGGATTCTAGCCAGATTTGAAGTGATATCAGGGTTAAAAATTAACTTATTGAAGTCAGAATTGGTCCAATAAAGGTGGCTAATCATATGGAGTACATAGAGACTTTCTTTGGAGTGGTATTGATGCTCCTAAGGTTCCTCTAGTGTAATGGGCTAAGGTTTGTATGCCGGTGCAGAATGTTGGTTTAGGGATTCGACGGTTAAGAAGATTTAATTATGCTTTGTTAGGCAAATGGTTGTGGAGACATGGAGTGAAGAGAGACGCCCTTTAGAGGAAAGTCATTGAAGCTAAATATGGGGATGAAAGGGGTGGTTGGTGTACCAAACCGGTATTAGGGGCCTATGGTGTTAGTGTGTGGAATTCTGTTAGTAGTGGATGGCTGGACTTTTCTAAATTTCTTCGGTTTGATGTGGATGATGGTACTAGGATAAAGTTTTGGGAGGATGTATGGTGTAGGGATTGTCCCCTTAAGGAAGCATTTCCAGAAGTGTATACTATTAGTCGGGCAAGGGAGTTTTTTTTTGTGTCAGAGGTGATGTGTTTCTTTAATAGGAGGCTTCATTGGGACATTCAGTTTCGTCATCCACCAAAAGATTGAGAGTTAGAATTGTTTGATCTTTTTTGGGTTGTGTTTTATTCCACAAATGTGCAGAGTGTTCATGATGACAAACTTTGCTAAAAGCTAGCAATGAGGAGAGGTTTTGAGGTTTGAGGCTTCTATTACTCTTTATCTCCTCCTGTCATTGATTTTCCTTGAAAAATGGTGTGGCAATCTAAGGCTCCTCCTAGAGTAGTGTTCTTTTCTTGGACTACTGCCTTAGGTAAGATCTTAATTACGAATAATCTTTGGAAGAGGCATATTGCAGTGTTAGAGTGGTGCTTTATGTGTAAAAGGTGTGGGGAATCGATAGATCATCTTCTTCTTTATTGTCCTATAGCATATGAGTTATGGTCTATGATTTTTTGTTTGTTTGGTATACATTGGGTTATGCCGTATAAAGCTAGTGAGGTGTTAGCTTCTTGGTAGGGGAAGTTTGGTAGACATTGAAATATAGGTTTATGGAGGTTTGTGTCACATTGTTTGTTTTGGTGCTTATGGCGAGAGCGAAATGCTAGATACTTTTAAGGATTGTGAACAGTCTATTCTTGACATTAAGTTTTTCTTTTTCCATACTCTCCTTGAGTGGAGTTTAGTTTTGCCTTCCTATTCTTGTTTTTCACTCCCCGATCTTATACATCGTTGTAATCTGGGTTTTTTTATTTATGCCACTATAGTACACTTCCAGTGTACTTGCTTGGTTTTTTTAATAAAATTTCTTACGTTATTTATCAAAATACTATTTAAAAAAAATACTTTAGTAGTTGAAATTATTGAAATCAAATATCTATAAAATCTATTTTAGGTGAGAAAAGCCATTGAGAATTTTTTTTTTTTTTTTGTCTGCCCAAGCAGAAGCTGAAGCTATACTGTTGGCGATCAATTTGGCGAGGAGAGCTTGTGTAAGGATTGTGACTATTGAAAGTGACTCTCAGTTATGTATTGAATGCTTTGAAGGCTCCAAAGTAAAGGATCCCCTGGAGATTGGTTAATTTTGTTTTTAATGCTCTTCAATTTGTTGGTCCTTTTGATTAAATTGTATTTACTTGAGTTAATAGTGTAGCTAATATGGATACCCATGAATTCTATATGTGGTTTTTCTGGTTTGGCTCATAGTCATCTTAGTTTTGCTGAAGTTATATTTCCCCGAAGGCCGATTATCAAATGTATAACAATTTAAGTTTCTCTTGGTTTCTTTATTTACGTTGGGAGTTTGTAATTCTCTCAATCGCTTATGAAGCTATGCATTGTAATCCTTTAAATGAGTAACTGTGTAGTAATGGAGTCATTTACTTAAGAGCGATCGACCGTCCATTGCAGGTCTAATGTAACAGTTTGGTTTCTAAAAGTCATTATTTCCTGTCAATGCTAATTGGTTTGTTGGTCTGTAGTTTTGACCATACACAATAGAGATTGTTATTAAAAATCACGAAAATTACAAAATTGTTAAATATTGACTCCATCTTTTCCAGCTAGCAATTTTGTAATAATATGCAATCATATCTGTTTGTAATACAGACTTCTGAGCACCTAGTTACCTATCCTGTTGCCTATAGTGTTGTAAACGAAGTTATTTTTCCTAGGTATGATGTTGGCATGTTGCTAGTAACTTACTATAGTGTCTAAATTTATATAGGCTTATGCAGCAGTGCTCAAACTGAGCTTTCTTTTGTGTTCTATATGCTAGTGTCTACTTTTCAATCACTAGGAATGAACTTATTACAGTTAGTGGGACCTTATTCCAGCTAGGGTTTATGGCTGAACTTATTTTGCTAAATCTAGGACCTTGGGTTGGAATGGTTTGGTATTCATAATTGAAACATTTAATTTATGTTACTTGAATTGAGAAAATTATATTTGATTATATGGGCTTGTTTATATGCAGGAATGAATATTGTATTCAATATAATTGCAAATGAATCCTCATCGTCCGATGATGATGAGTTGGAGATAATTATACGACTTGCTATAGAAGAAGAACGATCAAGATCTGTCATCCTACTATTCAACGCCGTAGGTTCATTGAGCGTGATTCTTTGCAAGGCCACAAAAGGCTTTTTCTTGACTTATTTGCTGAATCACTGGTATATCCTCCAAATGTATTTTGAAGGAGGTTTTGAATGAGTCGTTTTCTTTTTCTCCTTATTATATCTTAGGTAAAAGAAAATGAGTCATACTTTGTACAAAGAAGAAATAGTTCTAAAAGGCTAGGGCTGTCTTTCCTTCTAAAGATGACTGCTACAATGAGAATGCTTGCTTATGGAACAACAACTAATTTGGGTGATGAATATGTTAGATTTGGTGAAAGCACAATAATGCTAAGTGTTAAAAAAATTGTTAAAACTGTTGCTTTCGATATTCTAAAAAGTACTTAAGGTCGCCTAATGGGAATGACATTGTCAGATTGCTGGCACTGGGAGTAAGCTGTGGATTTCCAGGAATGTTAGGAACATTGATTGCATGCATTGGAAATGGAAGAATTGTTTGACTGCATGGAAAGGTCAGTATACTGGTCATATTCATCAACCAATAGTTATTTTGGAAGCTGTGGCATTATATGATCTTTAAATATGGCATGCATTTTTTGGATTACCAGGATCTCATAACAACATCAACATGTTAGACCAATCCCATGTATTCATTGAGGTTCTTGCTGGGCAATCTCCTTCGATCAATTACTCAATTAATGGTTATAACTATACAATGGGATACTATCTTGCGGATGACATATATCCTTTATGGTCCATATTTGTTAAAACAATTCCATTTCCACGAGGAAATTAGAAAAAAAAAAAAAAAAAAAACATTTTGTTGAAAAACAAGAGGCCACAAGAAAGGATGTAGAGCGAGCTTTTGGGGTGCTTCAAGCACGCTCTGCAATTATTCGTGGAGTTGCACCTTTCTTCAGACCTGAAACTCTTAAAGACATTATGATGGCATGCATAATATTGCATAACATGATTATCGAAGATGAGCATCATCTCAATGGAGCTGAAGGCATTGATTATGAGCAATTTCATGGGACTACCCATAACCCAGTGTCACACGATCATACGCCTGAATTTACATAGTTCATTGATCGTCATTTTCAAATTAGAGACAGGGGAACTCATTCTCAACTCTAATTAGACCTCATAGATGTTGACACCCCATTTTGCAACCTGCATTTAACTTCACATGGAGGTTAAAGGGTAATTTCATCTTAGAAATAGGCATCTTAATTGTAACAATTAGATAATTTCATTTCATCAAAATGATCTTGATGTTGTAGCAATCAAATCAATTGGTCATAAGCCCTAATTGAACCATCAAATTGAAAGTCATCGTGAAATCAAGTTTTAATGGCTGAGATGCACTATCACAAATTGAGTCCGACTATATGTGATTATAAATAATTGATTCCAATTAGTTATAATTATAATCAATTTGAATTTAATGATGTGTTGATTGGCTAGGATTATATGGTAAGGTTGTACACATTTAATAAATTAAATAGTCAAACATTAATTATTTAATGAGTAATTTGTGTAATTATCATTTTAATTAGGGTAAATTTGGAACTAATTAAGTTTGAAATGGAAGTGATTGGAGCTTATTAATGTTAATTGGAAACTAATTTGGAACCTATTAATATTAATTGAGCTGAAATTATTTTCTAACAAATGACCTCTGCTCACCATTTCGTTGATATCTCTCAGAATATTTTGAATCTGTGAGTGAGGTTAATTTTTTCAGAAACTAGACATCCAGGGCTTCAATTTGAGCACAAGAACAATACAATTCCAATAAGAATTGAGTAAGATATGATATTTTGGATTTGTCTCTGCAGGTTGTTACAATAGCTGCGAGAAAAACCGAATTTTATTTGCTCGTCACTCCTACCAATCTCTACATTTAATGCACTAGCTTTCCCCAAAGTCTGAAATAGGGTCTAAATTCATGATTCCTTTTGATTCTTTTTCAACCCTCATTAAATGACATTTCATTTATATTTTTTCCACTACAACTATATAAACCCTCCCTTTTCCATTCCAAGGCACACAAAAACATCATCTCTTCTCATCTCTTGAGTTATAGAGAAGTAGAGTAGTCTCATCATATCTTGGTCTTCTTGAGACTTAAGATATTGAGTGAGACTCACTCCTCCTCTCCTAGTTCTTCTTTTCTACTTCACCCTTAGGACCTCCACTAAGAGTCTCCTCCTCCTCCACCGTGTAGATTTTGCATGCAGATTTAATCCATTTCTCTAACTTTTTATTTTATTTTTTATTTTATACTATTATGATGAGATTAATATTAGAGCATGCTAGTGTTTACTTAAATTCCTTCAATATGTTTGAATGTTCTTAGATGTTCATATTCGTTCTTCACATATTCTTGATTGTTCATTACATGTTCATGCATGACATTAGCATTGATCTTAAATCCACATCAAAAATATGAAAAACATGTTTGTTTCATAATTCTTTTAAATCTTTAAATCAAGGATATCATCAGTCTCACACATTCACTAGAATTTATTTTTCAATACAAATGCATGGATTAATAAATTGAATTAGGGTTTATCACATGCACACTCATTAAATTCAAGCAAACAATGAACATGCAATTGATTAATAACATGTTGGATGATGTGACATGAATGTTGGACATCATAATCTAGAAAATCGGTTTCACTAAGCAAGGTGGGTGCCTAACACCTTCTCACCTTGTAACTTAGTCTCCGAACAATTAAGGGTTAATAGATCAATTCTTATCCAAGTAATTTTCAATCTCTAGATTGTGACTAGGAAACAAAGTCATGTATTTTATCTTAGATTGTATCTAGGACCAAAGTCATGTAATTTCTTATGATCAATGTACATTTCTTCTCGAATCAATAAGATGAGGAATTTCTCAATTTTGGTTTTCTTATTTTTTCCAATAATTAAATAAGTGGTGACTCCATTTTGAAACCCTTAATCTAAAGAGGAAAATATAATTAGTCAAACCTCCATTTTGAGAGGTAATAACACGACTCCACCTATTCATGTGAGTTTAGCCTAACACCAAAAAAAAAAAAAATGGTTAGAGTGCAATCTCTCATAGTAGCGACTTTACTAGGGATATTGAGGGTTAAGCTTTAATTAGGTTATAGTGGAAAACCATGTCATTTTTTGTTTATTGCTTTTTTTGTTTATAATATGTTTAACATGTCATTATATTGCATGTCATGCATCATTTACTTGAATGAAATTTATTTTATTTGTGCACTAGCCTGGAAGCCTGGTAGTATTAGCTATGGATTGTGGTCTTCCTGAGACTCACATACCCAGCGATGAACCTACCACCCACTACGACAAGGATCATCATGATTATGCCATAGTGGTTCATAGGGACAAACTGTACCGTTCGAACCAATGCGGTGCTCTTGCTGTCACAAGTTAGGAGGTACAACATCCTAACTTATAGGGACCTTTAACCTACCTTCTATCTATGTTGTAATGACTCATAAAACCTACCTTTAGGTCGGTCCAAGTAAATTGCATTGCATTGCATTGCATTATGCATGTGTTTAGTCGTTGTTTGGACCATGATAAGCTTAAGTCCAAAGCTTGAGCCTATCATAATTGTTTGAACCATGTATGCTACGAATAAACTCAAGCCCAAAAGCCTATGATTGAACTCTACTCGACATGGAGGCCCAATTTGTTTTTCTAGTGAAAATATAACATGTGTGCATGCAGTTTTCCAAGTGCAAGCCCATTCAAGTGAAGGTTCAGGCATTTAAAGTTCAAGCTTAAGTCAACCAAAGCTCATCGCCAAATTCATTTGCCAACCCAAAATCATTTCTTGTAGCCATGGTTGAAGAGAATACATCGAATGAGCCCATGACCAACTTCCATGAATTGTTCAATACTTTGGTGGCGAGCCAAGCCCAACTTTATGAAGAGTTCAACTCTTTGAGTCAAAAGCTTAAAGGAAAAGATATTGCCACTTTCCAAAATGGTGAGAATGAAGTTCAAGGCTCACAATTGATTGAAAGTGAGAAAAAATTGAAGGAGTACTTGGATCAAACGGAACAACTATTTCAAAAAATTTAGTGGAAGGAAGATGCCATGAACTTCCATTCTCTTTCTCTCTTCTCACAAGTTAGAGCTCTACTCAAATTCAAGATGCTAAGCTTGGACAAGTTTAATGGAACAGGTTGCCCTAAGGCCCATTTGAATATGTACACAAGGGCCTTCCAACCCTTGGGAGCTACTAAAGAACTTTTGGCCCAAATATTCCAAAATGCACTTACTGGTGTTGCACTCTATTGGTTTTTGAATTTTGAAGACTCTTTAATTTGTACTTGGGAGTTGGCAATGAGTTCTATAAGTAATACAAATACAATACTGAAATGGAAATTACTAGGCGTGATTTGGAGACAACCAAGCAAAAGCCCAAGGAAACTTTCTTAGTCTTTATCACAAGATGGAGTGCAAAAGTAGCACAAATGACAAATAGGCCCAATGAAGAAGAGCAAATCCAAATGGTGGTGAAAAATTTGTTGCCCATATACCACAAACATCTCTTTACCCAATACTTTCCCAACTTCAAAGCCTTGATCATAGCTAGTACTCAAGTGGAAGATGTTGTTAATGAAGGAAGCTACACTTCTAAGAAAGCGACAGCCCACACCACCAATGAGGAAGCAGTCAATGTTGTAGATTACCTAGCATCATCAATTACCAATCCTAGGCCTTGAAGGAAGTTCAGTGAATTCCACATACCCATGAGCCAATTGTTTGAAAAGCTCAAAATTGATGGATATCTCAACCCACTTGACCCTCACCCTCATCCAAGCCCGCCGCTGCCAAAAGGGTACAAGACACATGAGTTCTACAAATATCATCAAGAACCTAGCCATCAAACAAACAAGTGCATCAACCTACGACATGCCAATCAAAATCTAATTGATGAAAAAGTTATCACTCCACCATCATCCGCTGGTTGATCAAACTTTGCCTAAGTTCAATTCCACAAGTTGTTGAGTAGAAACTTTTTAATTTTTGGTGCTTATTTAGAGTTTGTTCTTGGTCAATAAATTTCATGATTGGTGAATTTTCATACTTTTTTTTTTGTTTCATTTTGTTCATTACCAAAATAAAATAAAATAAACAAAAAAAAAGAAAAAAAAAATTAAGATTTCCAAATCTTTCAAAAAAAAAGGAGAAAAATTTTCAAACAAAAAAAGTCTTCAAACTAGAGGCATTGGGTCCTTGAGTCATTTTCAAAAAAAAAAAAAAAAAAAACTTTCAACTAGGTTCATTGGATTTCCTAGTGCCTTTTTCAAATAGGCCCAATTTTTCTTTCAAGGACTTCAAGATTTTTCTTTCAAATTCTTTCTTTTCAAAATGGTACATGAGGATCCCTTGGACAAAACTTTTTCTAAATCTTGATGTTCAAAGGCTTGAGCAATCAACTTGTACCAAGGAATGATTAATTTCATTTGATCATGTAAAGACTTTTGCTACTTAACTTAGAATATAAGAAGAAATGGTCTTAAAAGGCAATCAAAAAGAATCCATCCATCAGAAAATCTCAAAAATCCATGCACTCGATCCAATTTTCAAAAGTCTTTTGTTTCATAACATTAGAACATTCATACTTTTTCTTTTAAGATAAATTTATTAAAAGAACTTGAGTCACTGTGCCTACAAGCAAGCATCACTAGGGATAGGAGACCATCTTTGGTTAAACCAAATTATTTCCTATTACCTAGAATGTTCATTATCCATTACTAGCCCATTTAAGCCTTCAAACATTTAGCCTTTTTTCATAAACCCAATAAAATCTAAACTTGGGGTGGAAAAAAATCAAGTTATGCATACTTAAATATCATGTTGAGGAGGACTCAACCTCATAGCTTTGAAGCTAATTGACAAAACTCTCGAAGAAGACATGAAAGATAAGTAGAGAATTCATTAAGCTAAAAATAAGAGATCATCAAAGAAAAATGAGGTTTCAATCAAGAAAGGAAAGAGAAAAGAAATTCCATCAATGTGAGAAAAAAAGTGTGCATCAAGTTTGAAGAGCCTAAAATTCATTATACCAAGAGGAATACAAGATTCATCTAAAAGATAGTTCATCAAAAAAAGAAAAGATTCATCAAGTATAGAAATGTGCAAGTGCATCTAGGCAAGAAAGAAGTTTAGAGAGTGCATCAAAATGACTTAATTTGAGAAAAACTAGAGAGGCAAAAGATCCCCAAAAATTCATTCAATCAAGAGATGAAAGACACCCAAAAAAAAAAAAAAAAAAAAACCCACTAGGCTAAAAACCCAAATGGGTAGTCTAGGCAAAAGAGAGAGAGAGAGAGAGAGAGAGAGAGAGAGAAAAGAAAACCCATTAGGCTAAAACCCAAAAGGGCAGTTTAGGCAAAAGTTAGGGCCAAAGAAAAGAAGAAAAATAAAAGAAAAAAAAATGGGAAAATCCTAGCAAATTGAAAACTTGAAGATGTAATCTAAAAAGAAAAGGATTTTACAAGATGAAAGTCTGGAGGTATTGTGGGCACAACGGAATGGAGTTGCCACCTAGTTATATGGTCTAGAAACCATGAATATAGCATCTTTTTGAGGAACGACCTTTGATTTTACTACCAGAATTTGGGTTCGGAGTTTAGGTATGTTCTTGGGAATATGTTAAACACCTAAGATCGTCCAACCCTAAGGTTGACCTTCCATCATTGTGTCTTATACCTTAACCTCATTAAAAGAACTTTCAACACTTGCATCTATACTCACACACACACTAACATGCATTTATGCATACAACATGACATCTTTCATCCCAAACAAAACATAATTATCTATCAACTCAAACAAAAAAGAGACAAACATATTAAAGAAACACTAGAGTTTATCTAACATATGAAAACCCTATCATACACCTAAAACAAGGCAACAACTTACACACGGCAGCAAAGCATATCATCATAGCAAGGAAAACATATTACAAACTCTAATCATACATCTAAGCATGTTCCATCATATCAATAAAGTAAAGCTCTAAGACAAATGCATGGACACTACTAATGCATGACTTACCCTTTACTTACCTCTTAGCAGCACCACACCTATGACATCAATGCATGAACATGAGAATGAATGGTATTAACATTAAGAAACCCTAATCTACACATGCGATAACAAACAAACATGTTAAAAGGTAAACAAATAGTATGGGGCTTGAAACATATGAAAAGGAGGTTACATAGAACAAACATGTGAATGCAAAAATGAAACAAACAAAAATTAGGGTTTCTGGGTAACGGCATCACGCATGCTATAATAGATCTATGTATGCATGAATTCAGCCTGTGTGCGTAGGCTAGATTATGTGTACACAAATTCTTACCCAAAAAACCTAATTTACATAGAAATAGAGCAGAAGCCAAACAAAACATAAAATGTAAAATCTAACAACCTAACATGCTTAAAGACATAAAAAAAAAAAAAAAAAAAAAAAAAAAAAAAAAAAACACCTAACACTAACCTAAACAAACATGTTTAAACATAAACTAAACAATAGAAATAGATTAAAATAAAGATTAAAGGCAGAAAAGAAAAGGAAATGTTTAAAAGGATACCTTAAAGTAAAAGCTTCTAGGCTTGATTTTTGACCGTTCTCCTCAATCAAATCTATCATAATTCAATAAAATAGTGATTAGCAATCTTAAACTCAAAGAATTGGGGACAGAAAAGGTCCTAATTAAATAAAAATGACTTGAGGGTGTTTTATGAAAAACTCCCTTTTTATTCACTATTTTCTAGTGAATCTTAGGTTTTTCTCGTAGGATTTTTGTGTGTTTTGAAAATGTACTATGTAAGGCTTTATATAGTGGAAAAAAGGAGATTGGAACGGCTCCCAGATGATATGGGATTTTTTCCAAACCTCAGCTATTATTGTAGAAAACTTGCATTTTTTTTACTTTTGAAACCCTAGTTGCGTATGCAAGAATGTGTTCGCGTACATATGCTTTAGCTTGTGTACGCAGGTCACAACTCACGTACGCAGATCGAAGGCCACTTTGGTCATTTAATTTTCTATATTTTCCATTTTAACACTCTTTAAGTCATTTTAGTATCTGATTGGGCTCTAAATTGGCCTTGGGCCTTAGGGTTCGAGTATCATTGAGGAACGAGGGCCCAAGTTGTAAGGGGTACAAAATATGGTATCTACAGGTATGATTCAAGAGGAATGAGCATAAAAACAAATGTTAATACAAGTAACCAATGAAGATTACCAAGAAGATGACACAAAAGAAATGGAAAAACTTCTCCAATATTTGATTTTTGAGAAATGCATACTTGGGGGGAACATCATAGGAAATTTTGACCCTTTTTATATTATTAATTTCATACCTAAACCCAGCCTATATTACAACCTATTAGTAAAGACCTCCTTGAAGTCTTGCTGGTTATAGGCATATCTTAAACTTTAATATTATTTTCTCTTAAATTAAAACAAAAAAAAAAAAAAATGCTTAAACTTGTCAAACCTCACAGGATGATATGTCCGAAGACAAAATTTCTCAAATTCTCAAAATGACTCAAAAGAACTTTCAAACTAGGAGCACTCTCCTTATTTGCAACCAACAATTTGATTCCTAAATATTATCACATTTCATTTCTTGATTGCTTTTGGAGACTTAATCAGATAGTGTTCAAAAAAAAATAAGCAAATTTGATTACATAAGTTTAATGATCTTGATCCTTCCTAATCAAAGAGGTTTTTTTTTTTTTTTTTAAACACTATAATTTTCCAAAATGGTTGTTCAAAAGATCACCTCTTGTTCATTAAAAGAAAAAAAGAAAAAAAGAAAAAAAGAAGAAGAAAGAAAGAGAAATCTCATTTCCATTATTAAAAAAAAAAAAAAAAAAATTTCTTTTTTAAAATCTAGTTCTCCTAAACTATGTCTTGACCTGATTCTCTATGAGAGAAGTACGTAGGCAGCCTTTCAAAGGCCCGGTCCCAATCACCCAAACAACTTTAGGACTAGAAGTCAAAACAATATGACAAAATTGTTAGGGGGCATGTTTGGCTAAGCCCATTTGTTTTTCATAAGGCATGCTTAAACTTGGGGCATTGGCCTATTTATATTGTATGCGGATATGCACTTCTCACATGAAAGCATGTTTTCATTTGAGGCATCAATCCTTTTTTTTTTTTTTTGCAAGCATGTCCACACTAAGTATAATGGCCAAAAATGTTTTCATGATAACTAGTTTCTAACAAGCTAGAGAAAGAAAGCTATTTTGCAGGAACCAAGGGCTGTAGACCATGAACTTCTTTCATGTTCCCCAAGGGTCACAACATCAAATGAACTCAGCTTCCATCCAAGAATGGAATATGCCCCAAACTAGAGGCATTGGCTAAGTACTTCCAATTCATTTCAATGAATAACTCCATTACTAATTGAAATTATCTTTTTGCAGGAATTCAGTAAGGACTTATCCAGCAATATGCATCAACTTCTAGCCAAAGTTATTCTCATTCAAAGTATAAGTTTTCAAAAAAAAAAAAAAAAATCATCATGAACAAATCTTCATCACTTCTAGTCCATCCATTTTCATCTTCATCTTCTTCACTTTTTGATAATGAACAAATCTCCATTTTCAAAGGAAAAATCTCTAGGAAAAATCTCCATATTTCAAATAAAAAATTTCCATGAACAAACCTTCTTAAAGTTTTTCAAATCTTTAAGGAAAAATCTCTATGAACAAATCTTCAAAAAGGAAATATCTCTATTTTTCAAAGGAAAAATCTCCAAAACTATTTTTCAAGGAAAAATCTTCATTAAAAATTTCCAAAATTTCAATGGAAAAATCTCTAGAATAAATCTTCAAGGAAAAATATCAATGAACAAATCTTCAAAAGGAAAAATCTCCAATGATTAAATATTCAAATCATCAAAGGAAAAATCTACAAAACTATTTTTCAAGGAAAAATCTCCATGAATAAATCTTCAAAAGGAAAAATCTCAAGGAAAAGTCTCCATTTTTCAAAGGAAAAGTCTCCAATGAATAAATCTTCATTAGAAATATTCAAATCATCAAAGGAAAAATCTCAAAAACTATTTTTCAAGGAAAAATATCCTATATTTCATTAAAGTTTTTCAAAAATGGAATGGAAAAATCTCCAGAATGAATCTTCAAGGAAAAATCTCCATGAATAAATCTTCTTTAAAGCTTTTCAAATGTTCAAAGGATAAATCTTCAGGATAACTCTTCAAGAAAAAAAAAAATCTCAATTTTTCAAGAAAAAATCTCCAATGAACAAATCTTCATTAAAAATTTTGAAAACTTCAATGGAAAAAATCTCCAGAATGAATTTTCAAGAAAAAATCTCCATATTTCAAAGGAAAAATTTCCATGAAAAAATCTTCATTAAGAATATTCAAATCTTCAGAACACATCTTCAAATGAAAAATCTCCAGAACAAATGGTGGACTACAATCTTCTTCCATCTTCTCTGGTGGTCGCAACATCAAGTTAACTATCCAACACTCAACACTCATCTGAGCAAGCAAGATGTCCTAAAGTAGGGACATTGGCCAGGTTTGTCCAATTCTTTTCAATGAATAGCTTTGTTATTGATTGAAAATATTTATTTTGCAGGAACTAGGGTACAAGACCTAAACACATTGGCATGAATAACGCCCTACAAGAAATACATCGGAACTCTAGGAAGCACATCCAAACTTCAAAATCCTCGAACCTTTGGGAAGCACGTCCAAAATTCAAATCCTTGAACCTTTAGGAAGCACGTCCAAAATTCAAATCCATTGGGCCTTTGAGAAGCACGTCCAAACTTCAAGTCCATCGGACCTCTAGAAAGCACGTCCAAAAGTCAAATCCTTTGATCTTTGGGAAGCACATCCAAAATTCAAGATCTTTGATCCTTTAGAAAGTACAACTGAAATCCCCATTTTGTTTAACCCTTGGTAAGGATGTCTTGTACTCATTTTTTTCAATAAAAAAAAAAAGTTGCATGCATGAACTATGTTCGGACCTAATCCTCTTACCAAGAGGCATGTAGGCAATTTCCCTTGAGATTCTATCCACATTTTGATCCACTACACGTTGGTCTACATTTTGATCTGCATTCATCATTCATTCATCATGGTTAAATACTGATTGCAAAGTTTGGTGTCTTTTTCGTACATTGACATTCACTCTTCAGGCTTTGTCAATGAGGGGCATTCTGTTGACACCATCATTTTGCAACCCACATTTAACCTCACATGGAGAATAAAATGGTAATTTCACCTTGAAAATAAGCATCTTAATTGTAGCCATTAAATCCTTAATTTCATTTCATCAAAATGATCTTGATGTTGTAGTGATCAAATCGACTGGTCATAAGTCCTAATTGGACCATCAGATTGAAAGTTATCGTCAAATCAAGTTCTAATAGTCGAGATGCACTATTACAAATTGAGTCCGACTATATGTAATTATAAATAATTGATTCCAATTTATTATAATTATAATAAATTTGAAATTAATGATGTATCATAATTTGATTGAATAGGATTACATCTTATGGTAAGGTTGTACACACTTAATTAGATAGTCAAACATTAATTATTCAATGAGTAATTTGTGTCATCATATTTTTAATTAGGGTAAATTTGGAACTAATTAAGTTTGAAATGGAAGTGATTGGAGCCTATTAATGTTAATTGGAAACTAATTGGGACGTATTAATGTTAATTGTGCTGAAATTATTTTCTAACAAATGACCTCTGCTCACCATTTCATTGATATCTCTCAGAATATTTTGAATTTGTGAGTAAGGTTAATATTTCTAGAAACTAGACATTTGGGACTTCAATTTAAGCACAAGAACGAGAGAATTCCGATCATAATTAAGTAAGATATAATTTTTTGAATTTAGTTTTGCTTGCTGTTACAATAGATGCAGGAAAACTTGAATTTTGCTTGCTCATCACTTCCACCAATTTCTACATTTAATACACTAGCTTTCCATAAAGTCTGAAAATAGGGTCTAGGTTCATGATTCCTTTTGATACTTTGTCAACCCTCATTGAATGACCTTCTATTCATATTTTTTTCACTACAACTGTATAAACCCCCCTCCTCCATTCTAAGACACACAAAAACACCCTCTCTTCTCCTCTCTTGATTTCTAGTGAAGTAAAGTAGTTTTGTCATATCTTGGTTTTCGTGAGACTCACTCTTACTCTCACAGTTCTTCTTTTCTACTCCACCTTTAAGACTTCCACCAAGAGTCTCCTCCTCGATCGTGTGGATTTTGCATCCAGGTATAATCCTTTTACTAACTTTTTATTTTTAATTTTTTTATGAGATTAAGATTAGAGCATGCTAGTGTTTACTTAAATTCCTTGAATATGTTTGAATGTTCTTAAATGTTCATATGCATTCTTTACATGTTCTTGGTTGTTTATCATATGTTCGTACATGACACTAGCTTTGATCTTAAATTCGCATGAAAAAAATTTGAAAAACATGTTTGTTTCATAATTCTCTCAAATTTTTAAATCTAGAATATCGCCAATCACACACATTTACTAAAATTTATTTTTCAATACAAATGCAAGGATTAATAAATTGAATTAAGTTTTATCACATACACACATTAAATTCAAGCAAACAATGAACATGCACTTGATTGATAACATGTTGGATGATGTGACATAAATGTTGGTCATTATAGTTTAGAAGACTGGTTTCACCTGGTATGGTGGGTGCCTAACATCTTCCCACCTTGTAACATAGTCTCCAAGCTTAGATCAAGGGTTGATAGATCAATTCTTATCCATGTAATTTTCAATCTCTAGATTGTAACTAGGAAAAAAAAAAAAGCCATGTACTTTATCTTAGATTGTATCTAGGACCAAAGCCATGTAATTTCCTATGACTAATGTACATTTCTTTTCAAATCAATAAAATGAGGAATTTTTCAATTTCGGTTTTCTAATTTTTTCCAATAATTAAATAAGTGGCGACTTCGTTGTAAAACCCTTAATCTAAAGGAAAAAATATAATCAGTCGAATCTCCATTTGAAGAGGTAATAACACGATTCTACTTATTAATGTGGGTTTGCCCAACACCAAAAAAAAATTGGTCAGGAGCGCGGTCTCTCACAGTAGAGTACTTGTGGCAACTACATAGTGAATCATAGGTCCTTGTAATAATGAATCTCTTATTTGCACGATATTATTTATGTAGAATTTCATTTATTATTTATTATTTGCATGGTGTTGTGGGTTGAGGTAGTAGCGGCGTTGTGGTGGTTGGGATGGAGAGAGGAGAAAAAGGAGAGAGGAGAGAGAAAAAAATAAATACTTAAATGAAATAAGAAATAAAGTATTGAATCTATTGCATGTGCATAAAAACATGGATAACTAAACTAGCAAAAGTGGAGTGTTTTAGGTTAGTTTAGCAAAAAATTTGAGGAGGTTGATGTGAATGCTCTTATATTTGGAGAAAATAACATATGATATCATTGTGTGCATTCACCAGTTTTAGAAATCCAAATTTTCTAATATATATATATATATATATAGATCAATAGATAGTCTCACCTCTTTATTATTATTTTTAATTGTCGTGTGATTTTAATTGATATGGTGTTATAAGTTATAAGCATATATTTTTCATGCATGATAAAAAAAAAAAAAAAAGGTCATAATTTTTTTTTGAGAGTTTTAAATTAAAATCACATATACTGTTAAACTACGTTAATTGAAATGAATTAGAACTCATCGCTTGCTTAGATAAAACAACACCTTTTTTTTTTTTTTTTTTTTTTAATTATAAAATTTTATAAACTTGGATAAAACAACACAAATACATATTAAATTAGGTTTTGACATTTTGTTTTTGTTAATAAATATGTTGACATTGTTGTTTGCTTTAATGATTGGCTTTATATTGATTTAGGGGTAATTTCACTTTTTATCATAAATTATACCCCATTTTACATTTACTCTTTAAGCTATTGAAATGCATGATCGACTCCTGAAATTATAACTTTGTAACACTTAACCTTATGTCGTTTGTTTTGACGTTAAGTATGAAAAAATGTAGAATCGAAGTACCAATTTACCTTTTACTGGCTGTTTTGAAAGGATGGGTAAAATGGTCTTTCAATACTAAATTATGTTAGACCTAATCCCAAAACAAATGATAAAGAGTTAAGTGTTATAAAGTTATAACTTTTGAATTGTGCATTTTGATAAGTCAAGAGGCAAAATGTATGAAAAACAAAAAGAGACAATTTCCTCATTAATTTTTGAATACCCACCACCACACACCCCAGCCCAAATCATCATATATTAAAATGTAAAACTAACTTTCTAACTTTCTTAAAATTTTATTTTAGTTTGTTAAAATTTTTTGAAAAAAAAAATCTGGAAAATATTTTTAAATCATTAATTGAACATTTTTAATTTGAAAAAAATTGAAGAAAAATTTAAAAAATTGAAAAATAAACCACAGTATAAAAAAAAAAAGTTGATGAAAAATCTTTAATTGAATAAACTTGAAAGTTAGAGGACTGAAATGAAATCTAAAGAAATTTAAAGGATCTGTTTTGCATTTTAACTTAATAAATAATGAGAGATAACCCGATTTCAACGACAGCGATCTAGATTTGGATAATAAAACGCACCGTTTCTTAGCGGATTGTAGCGGATCCGAAATAAAACCCTAGTAGCATCAGCGCAAACCCTTGTACTTGGCCACACACACGCCTCTTTATAAGTAGCAGTAACCAACACAAGAAGCTCAAACCTCAAAAGCCACAGCCATCTCTGTGAGCGTCTCTCATCTCGTATGTGCTAGACTCTCCTCTTTTCTCTTTCTCTTTCGCTTGATTTTTATGATTCGTCGTTTTCTTTTATCTTTTTTTTTTTTTGGTAAATTTATTTTTTTATGCGTACTCAGGGGACTCTGACGATTTGTGATTTAAGGTCTCGTTCGTCGTAATTGGCCCAATAGGCCTTGCCGACCATCCTAATATATCACCACCCATATTCTGAGCCCCCCGACCCCCACTACCCTTTTTATAACTATAGTAGTGTTCGAAATGGCCAATGATTAGATATATATATATATATATATATATTTAAAGACAAGCATATGTCTGAATCACTCTCTGTGGATCAATCTAATCTTCTCTATGAGAGGCACTTGCTATTTGATTTTTTGAGTGGGTTTGCAATGAATTAAACATGTTTATAAAATAAATTATTTATTTTGACTTTTGTGCTTTGAAAGTTCAAACTGCCTATGATGAGAACACATGGTATTTGCGCAACGTATGACAGTTTGTGATTACATTTACCTACTGCCTTCCTTCTGAGGCTTTCGTTTTGATTTTTTTTTTGATTGGTTGATTTTTTGTTCATGAATCTTATGTATGGGTCATGTGATGATTAATATGCATAGTTCAGATGATAATCTGTGATTAACACATTATTGCATAGTCTTTCGCTCCTATCTGATGACCCATATATGTCTCTTTCTTGATATATAGTTTAGCTTAACCTTTTCTTTTTAGGATTGATAAAATTAATTGTGTTTACCGTATCCATTTTAGGTGGGAAACTTTTTATAAAAAAATTTTCTAAAATGGTTTACCAATGTATGCCATGAGGGCTATGAACTTAAATGGATGGTTTTAACTTTTAATAGTGGTCGGTGATGATAAATTCAAGGCTTGTTTCTCAAGACATTCGCAGGGCCGCCTAAGAGCTTTTGCCTTTGCTGAGCTTGAGAGCTTCTGCTGCTTTTATTGTGGTTTATGTTTTTGCTTGACTATTTATTGTAATGTTTGAATAAATTTTGTTGATTGGCCAATGATTATTAATTATTTATTTAGACAAGCATATGGCTGAACTTTATGTTGACAAACTAATCTTCTCTATGAGGCCAAATCCTTGCATACCACTTGTTTTAACAATGTTGTTCGGTGTATAGTTGTTTATTTGTTATTTGCATGCCGCTCTGTCTTCATTTTGTTTGGTTGATGTCAAAATGGTCTAGAAAGCTTTGATTGCCCATTTGAGTTCTTAATGGTTGCAACTTGCAACCATTTCAGTTACTGTAATTTCTTATATGCAATTGTGAATTCATAGGAATAGAAGATGAAATTGAGGGGGGACTGTGATGATTTCTGTGATAGGTCTCGTTCGTCGTAATGGCATCTTTGCCTTGCCGACCATCCTGTTATATCACCACCCATATTCTGAGTCCCATCTAAGCAAGCAAGCAAGTGGATAGCAATCTAATAAGTAATTGTAATTTTTGAAGTAAAGGGTGTTAATTTTTTGCACTTTTCGTTCATTTTTTTTAATGTATCCTTTGGTTCTCTTTTATCAATGTCTGTCTTGGTTCTTTTAAAAAATCTGTGTTCTACTGTGTGCGGTAGAATGACGCAATTGCAAAAATATGTTGGTTTGGCTCCCTAAGCTGTTTCTATTTCTTTACTTGTTAACCATTGATATTGCTTATTATGAATTTTCCTGCAAGCACCTCCTTATTGTAATATGACTAGTTGTGGATATGGTAATTGGATTGGATTGAAGCAAATAAATCCTAGAAAGAAAAGAGGCTTTTGTACAAAGTTCATTAGTTTGAGGGATACCAAAGCAAGTTGTATAACTCCTTTTCGGTTTGGAAGTCTATTAATACGGCTACATATAGTTATAAACTCTTAATTTTTCTAGAATTAGTCAAGTTATTCTGTATCAGATCTCAGTATTGTGCAACTGCTGATTCAGATTTTATTTCAAATTTAGTTTCCTTTTAATTATTTAAGGTCTACATTAAATTTTGCTGGCGATGATGACACAAAGGCCGGACTTACGGCTGCTATTGGTTTGGTTTGTTGGTAGTAGACTGATGAAAGTGCAATAAAGGTGTTTGTTCTGAGCTAGTTCATGTAATGTTCTGAGTTATGTTCCAATAAATCTTAATATGAGCAAAAAAAGTATTTTAAGTTTTGGATTCAAATTAGAATCAATAACTACTTATCAGTATATTTTGAGTTTGGCAATATAATTCTCTTCTTTTTATTTTTTGGTTTTTTGGGTAAGGCCTGTGATCTTCATAGACTAAATAATTAGAAGGAGCCAGGTTTAATATTAGAGGAGGGAGGCAATAAGAGGAAGGTGGCATCTAATAAATTCAACCACGTCAAAGCAATTTACCTAGGTTAAAATTAACCTAGGTTTTTGAATTTTTAATAAACAATCTGCAAAGCTTTGATGGGCATTTTCTGTAAATTTGTTATAATTAAGTTGGTGATGGTATAATTTCATAGTGTAAACTGCAAAATAGTTTAAGGTGGATTTCTATGATTAATAATAGTAAAATAGGTCGAAAAGACAATAAAATAACTTGTGTGAATTGGCGATTTTAAGTTTTTATGTATTGAAATGAAATTACTAAAAAGCATACTAATTTTCCCCTGCCAAATTGAATGTGTCCTAGGTTAGAGCTATTGCTGATAATTTTCAGTAGGCAATCGATTTAACATCTCCTGAACTAGACAACTCGGACTTGATTCCAGTCAATTTATGCTTGTGGTCTTACTAACCAACAAACATCAACGTGGACAGCACTGGGGATTCAACTCTTTATATTGCCGACAAAAATGCACAAATTATCCTGGTTAAAATTCTCTCATCTTCACAAGCTAATGGCAAATTGATTAGGCCGCCACCAATAAAAGCAACACACAGAGAAACAAGGTTACGTGGGCCTAACAAAAGAAAATTATCTCACACAATCTATCTACAACGCAAAATGATTTATTTAGTTAGTAAATAAATCCCCTGTTTATCCAAAAAAAAAAAAAAAGATTCTGTGGGTTTTTTTTTTTCCCTCCCAAGGGTGGCTTGCCCATGATTGTTTTTGCTGATGATTATTGTTGGGAAAGGAGAAAGTGGGGTTCAAATATGGGTTTAGGTTTTAGGAAATGTCATGAATAAGAATGGGTGTCACCACCATTAAATAAGAATAAGGGTGCGTTTAGTACACTGAATGCAGATTACATTAGGAATAGTAATCTTTATTACTGAGAATAGAAGACATTGTAATGAAATAATTATTACTATTCATTAGTTTGGTTGTTACATATGAAAAACTTGTAAAAGAAGATATATAAGGAAACTTTACATTTTTAAAAATATATTAATTTTAAAACCTATTATATACACTGAGGAATAGCTATTACATCCATTTTAAAGAGGAATAACTATTCTTCAATTTAAAGAATAGTTATTCCAATGTAATAATTAATCCATGTAATAAAGATGTAACTAAATGACCGAATTGATATTACATATGAATAGCTATTTCATTACAGGAGCTATTACAGCGTACCAAACATACCCTAGGTAATGATGACATTACTCACTGCATGATATATCATACCACTAAATTCTACTATAGTGCACCTAAAGAATTGTGACATTGACTTTGAAAAACAATTAATAACTCACAATAAATTTTGACATGCAAATAAGTTACAAGTATGATTGGATAAAAAAAAAAAATAAAGGGAATTCAGATAAATCCTCAATTTAAATTAAAATGCAATCCTTAAGGGTCAATTATTAGCATAAAAATTATCCAAAATGCTTAATTTCTTATGAACAATTCTTGATAGAATTTTATGCTTTTTTCATAGAAGATTATACCTTTTTTTTTTTTTTTTTCACAACTAAAATGCATAATGAGTGATTTATTTAATTTAGTGACATCTCACTCGACTCAAACCCAATATTCACCAACAAACAAAAAAAAAAAAAAATTAAGAGAATTTTTGGTCTAGAATAGGGTACAAAAATTAATCCAATCACATGACCATATTTTAATCAAATTGCAACTGAATTTAGCCAATTGCCTACAAATTGATGAAAATCAACAAAAATTGGGGCCTAACTATTAAAACCAAGAAATTCTTTATTTTAAGGGCTAAAATCTCTATCAAATTATATGGGTGGACAAAATATAGTATTGAAAAATAACTTACAAAACAACAATTTATTTATTTATTTATTTATTTTTTGGAAGGTGTTTTTCAACCCAACCTAACCTTGTGTCATAGGGTCAATTTTTTTCTCAAATTCTCTGCTTGTAATAGCCTTAAGTCTCAGCCAACACAACACAACACACACACACACACACACACACACACACACACACACACACACACACACACACACACACACACACACACACACACACACACACACACACACACACACACACACACACACACACCAAAAACGATTAGAACATATTATTACCAACACACTCACACAACACACACTATGTTTACAGGGAACCACCCCAACCTTTAATACTCAATCTCAAGTACAAAGGAAACCCTTACAAGCCTAGAGAAATACACAGAATTTACTGCTAAGTAACTACCTAAACCTTGGACCATCTACCACTTGTGTTTGACTTAGGACATCATCAACTGCTACTTTCCTGGCTCTCTTCCCATGTTTCCAGCCCCTACATAGTAGGCCAGAACATCAGGAACATCAAGAATTGCTTGGTCACTACTTGTATCTACCACTACACATCAGCACATGTCACAGCCCATGTCTCAACAGATCATGGGGCTTCTGCCCATCATCCAGTAGCCCACACAACATGTCTATCCACATTTTGGGAGGTTTGGTCCATGCCTAAGCCCTCCTTTATCAGCTACATAGCCTGCCCACATGCAACACACATACAAGGTAACTGCCCATCAGCCCACTAGCATTTGTCCATGCACTAGGTTAGCACCCACCAGCCCATGCCTTGCACATAGCATCTAATTGCACATCATCATGGCAGCCCAGCCCTGCCTTGCACACAAGCCACCCAGCCCGCACACAAGCAATTAGCCACTAAGCCACCAATGCCAAGCACCACCATATTGGGTTGACACCACTTGTTGCCACCTATCATGAAAACCAACTCTGCCCACCATGGACCTCCTATGCCATGGCCTTGGGGCATCATGTGGAGCAAGGTGCCTCCACATGCTGCCTTCATTTGCTGCTCATCGATCTAACTTAAGTTGGGGGACCAAGCATGTCCCCCTTAAAGAGCACTAAGGAGCATAACGAATTTGGTATGAGGAAACATTGTTTTGTTAAGGAGACACAAAGCCATCTGGTTGGCCCAATGCTACCCAAACACCATCATTCCTCATGCCATCATCATCACAGACTAAAGCTCATAACACCTTGCTAGGTTGATAAATTCCCAACTCAATCCACATGGATTGTGTTGGGTTGGGATCATGAATTATGCACTTATGTACATAGTGGGTCACGTTTGGTAAGATGGATTGAGAAGCCCAACCCAACCTAAGGTTCAAAATAAGATCCCAACCTTTCACAATTTATGCATCATTTTCTTTTTTAACCCGTACCAAACAACCTCTTTTTTTTTTTTTTTTTGTTGGTAAATTACCAAATTGCTTCTCACGAATGAACGATAAGTGAAATGAAAAGATTAAAAAAAAGAAAAGAAAAAGAGAGAGTAATATGCATTTAAGTAAAAAAGAAAAAAAAAATAGTGTTGAAATGAAATTAGACATTTGTCGCATAAGCGTGGTTTTAAAACTTGGACCGGACCGGGTAGTTTGACCGGGTTAACCAAGAGTCAGATTGAAATTTGGGTTTTTAAGCACCTAGAACCACAATTGTCAAATAATTAGAGAACCTCTTGGACTGCAGTTAGATTGAACGGTTCAACAGAACTAGTCACGATTCAACCATTGACATAGCTTACTTTTTAATTCATAAAAAACAAACCATTTGCTTGCACCACATCTAGAATCTAGGTTCAATGGAGTAATTTTTAATTAACGCCCTAACCACTGCGCCATAGCTAGTTATTTATATCCCTTGCGGCAAACTCTTTTTTTTTTTTTTTTTTTTTTTTTATAGGCCTTGACGATGAGTTGAGAATTGAACCAACTCCAAACTTGTCCATAAGAGTCATCTAGGTCAAGTAGATAAGAATGAACATCCTTTATAGGACGGTCGTCTATGGGCATAAGGGTCGTCCATGAGGCAAGCGCCTGGATGACCCTCAACACTTGGAAAATTCCATAGAGATTTATCTACAAGAGCCAATAAATTGAACCACGTGTTAAGCATGAGTAAAATCCTGGTTCATCATTATAAGTTCCTACTTAATACTTAACTTCCAACAACAGTTATAGAAAAAAGATAAAATATTCTAACTCCTCTAGCGGTTGTGGAAGTTAACCTTGAACCTTCTGACCTCCTCAAATATATGGGAAGTTACAAGGCAAGTAACCGCTTTAAGAGCACACTATATAAACACTCATTCACATCAAATTAAGGTAAGTTTTAGACAACTCCCAAAAAGTTGGAACTCCAAAATTTAAGAGAGAAAACTAAACTAAGCATCAGAGGGTTCTTGGTCGGTTAGCCTTGGTCTCCTTTGATCATTTGTTTTTCTTTTCAGGCTTTTCAAGCAATTATTAGATCATTGAAGCTTGGAGCATTCAGTCTACTGATTTTTTGTACATCATCAATTGGCACTGTCTATGGGGAAGATTATTTTTGTGTTTTGCAGTTTATCTTTCTCTGACAAAAGGCTGCATGATTTAGACAAGATCAAGGGCAGTGGTCTAGGCCACAAGGAGAGTAGGGATGCCTTTAGTAATCCCCACCATGATCGACAGTCAGCGCTTATCACGCAACTGCCTTCCATCCAACATGTACAATCCATGGCGGCCACTATGGCAAAATTAACCCATCAGAATTAAGAGTTGACTAGGGAGATTAGTCTAAGGAGGCAACGCCATGAAAGATACATGGAAGGACAAGCCAAGAGTCAAGAAGATAGAGGAGGAAATGCTGAGCTCGAAAACTATTCAAGGGGTACCGCTTCACGAAGGGTGCCACACTTGGAGAAGGAGATGGATCAGATGAGGAAGGTCAAGGACGAGATGATGGAGAACATGACAAGGGTGAATCCCGTAGATGATTTAGTTCATCAAATGGACTCCCCTTTCACAGCTTCCATCAACAATCACCCTTTGCCTCCAAAGTTCAAGATGCCTTCCTTGGACTCATATGATGGAACGCGCGATCCTGTTGATCATATTGCTACTTTCAAAACTACGATGCACCTTCAAGGGGTTCCAAACGAGATTATGTGCAGGGCCTTCCCTACTACCCTTAAAGGGCCAGCACGAGTATGGTTCAACAAAATACCTCCGAATACTGTGAGTTCTTTCGAAGAATTAAGTAAGCTGTTTGTCAACAATTTTATTGGAGGATAAATGCATAAACATTCCTCGTCCAGCTTGTTAACCATAGAGCAAAGGGAAAATGAAAGCTTGTGGTCCTTCATTACTTGTTTCAATAGGGAAGCCCTAGCAGTGGACGAGATGGACGACAAGTTGTTATTGGCAGCCTTCCATAATGGAGTTGACTCTGATTTATTCATCCATAAGCTTTATGAGCAAAAGCCTCAAACCATGGTTAAACTCGTCCATTTAGCATAAAACTTCATGAATGCAGAAGACACAATTATAGCTAAAAAGAGGAAGAGAGCTGAGCGAATGGAAGCAGATCTCCCGCGCCATCCTGAGCAGGGTCCTTGTCCAAAGAAGGCATGGACGAGAGAGAAGAAAGATTGAGATAACAAGAAGGCAAGCTCTTCGGCACAGAGTCAGCAATACACATCCTTAACATGCCGCTTGAACAAGTTCTTATGCAAATCAAGGATAATCCTTCCTTGAAGTGGTCGGAAAAAATGAAGGGAGATCCCAACAAGTATTGCCGCTTCCACAGAGACCATGGGCATGACACGGACAAGTGTTTTGATTTGAAGCAACAGATAGAAAATCTCATCAAGCAAGGAAAATTGAAAAATTTCCTTGGATGAGATCACAAAAACGAGAAGTTGAGGGGAAAGCTAGAAGAGCCGTATGACCCCCACTTGGAGAAATAAGAGTCATCATAGGAAGGACCACGACAAGATAATCTTCCCAGTCAAGGAAGATGTACTTGAAGGTAGTGCAAAACGTCCAACTTTCAAGATGATCCCCAAGGACAAGGGCAATGTACGAGCAAGCCATTACGTTCACGAACGAGGATGCTGAAAGGGTTATCCTCCCACATGACGACACGATCGTCATTACTTTGCTTATTGTTGATTATACGACTAGAAGGGTGTTGGTGGACAATGGGAGTTTGGCAGACATCTTATATTACCCTACATTTCAGCAAATGAGACTTGGACAAGATCAACTTCGTCTAGTGAATTCACCCTTGGTAGGATTTGGAGGGATGAAAGTGCAGCTCGTGGGTACCATTACGTTACCTGTGGTGATAGGAGCATATCCACAACAGATAACCAAAGAAGTAAACTTTCTTGTCATGGACTGTTCATCATCATACAACACCATTATTGGAAGAACAACTTTAAGGAAGGCAGTAACATCTACCTACCACCTATCAGTTAAATTCCTTACAGAGTACGGGATAGGGCAAGTGCAAGGAGATAAGTTAGCAGCAAGAGAGTGTTATTTGGCCATGTTGGCTATGGACAAGTAGGTTCAGACAATAAGCATTGAGGAGAAGAGAGTTGTTGCAAAGCCCACCGAAGTGTTGGAAGACATTCCTTTGGATGAGAATAACCTTAAGAAGTATACAAGGGTTGGAGCAAGTATGGAAAGGAAGACAAAGAAAGACCTTGTCCAGTTCTTGAAGAAGAGCATTGATGTATTTGCATGGAGTCATGAAGACATGCCAAGTATCGACCCTAGTGTCATCACCCATCGTCTAAAACTATATCCTTCCTCTAAGCTCGTGCGTCAAAAGAAAAGAGTGTTTGCTCCTAAACGAGATAATGCCATTAAAGAAGAAGTTAAAAAGACTACAACAAAATTTATCCAGGAAGTTTATTACCCAGATTGGTTAGCTAATGTGGTGATGGTCAAGAAGGCTAATGGCAAATGGAGGATGTGCGTCGACTTCAACAATCTGAACAAGGCTTGCCCTAAGGATAGCTATCCATTGCCGTGTATTGATCAGTTGGTGGACTCAACAACAGGTCATAAGCTGCTAAGTTTCATGGATGCCTTCTCAGGTTATAACCAGATAAGGATGGATAAGGTAGATCAAGAGAAGACATCCTTTTTCACCAGTCAAGGATTGTTTTGTTACAAGGTGATGCCCTTCAGGATGAAGAACACAGGGGCAACTTATCAAAGGCTAGTGAACCACATGTTTTGTCCACAGATTGGGTGAAATGTGGAAGTTTATGTAGACGATATGCTAGTAAAGAGCCTGGATGAAGGGAAGCATATGGACTACCTTCAAGAGACCTTTGATACACTTAGGCGATATAACATGAAGTTGAACTGAGCAAGTGTGCTTTTGGAGTTTCGTTAGGAAATTCCTTGGGTTCATGGTTTCACATAGGAGAATTGAAGCAAATCTAGATATGTTTCAAGCAATACTGAATATGGAGACACCGAGGAATATCAAAGAAGTCCAGTCTTTCACTGGGCGAGTTGCTGCCTTTAACAGGTTTGTCTCTAAAGCTAGTAACAAATGTTTACCATTTTTCAAGGTTCTTAAGAAGGCATTTGAATGAATGGAAGAGTGTCAAAAGGCCTTTCAAGACCTTAAGGCCTACCTTACAGCAGCTCCTCTGCTAAGCCCATCTATACGTGGTGAAGAATTATATTTGTATTTAGCAGTGTCCATGCATGTGGTGAGCTCAGCGTTGATAAGAGAAGAAGGGAAGATATAGAAGCCGGTTTATTATACAAGTCGAGTGCTTAGAAGGGTGGAAGGACGATACCCAATGATGGAAAAGCTAGCATTTGCTTTGGTCACAGCTTCTAGGAAGTTAAGGCATTACTTTCAGGCCCATGTCGTAAATGTCTTGACAGATCATCCACTAAAGAAGGCAATAAACAAGTTAGAAGTCGCAGGATGACTAGTCCAATGGGTTGTAGAACTCAGTGAGTTTGATGTCAGGTTCCAACCAAGGAATGCGATAAAAGCACAAGTATTGGCGGATTTCATTGCAGAATTCACTCCCAACCAAGGCGAGCAAGACGAAATGTACGAAGCTCAGAGGTTGGTCATCAATGGGGATGGCTCGTCCACGTTATATGCTAGAGGAATTGGAGTTATACTCAAATCCCTAGAAGGACATAAGTTGAAATATGGAGCCCATCTACAATACCAAATCACCAATAATGAAGCAGAATATGAAGCTCTCCTTAAAGGGTTGGAATTGGCTAAGTCCTTAGGGACGGAGTCAGTAGTCGTCCAAGGAGATTCACAGTTGATTATCAACCAAGTGAATGGAATGTGTAAAGCTAAGGAAGATCGGATGAAGAAGTATCTAAGCAGGGTGAAACAACTTGTCAAAAAAGTTGTGTTCAACTCCCATGGGAGGAAAACATGGAAGTAGATGTTTTGGCAAAAACAACTTCTACAGGAGGAGCCATGGACGAGTATGACAAAGTCCAGTACATGCCGAGCATAGATCTTCTAGAGATACAGTAGGTTGAAGGTGAAGAAAATTGGATGACTCGAATATTAATTTATCTCACAGATGGTAAACTTCTGGAGGACAAGGATGAGGCCAGAAGATTAAGGATCAAAGCTGCCAAGTATGTCCTCATAGACGAAGTACTATATACAAGGGGCTTCTTTCAGCCTTACTTAAGATGCTTAGCTTAAGAAGAATCAAACTATGTGTTAAGGGAAGTTTATGAAGGAGCATGTGGAAACCACTCAGGTGCAAGAGCACGAGTCCATAAATTCGTCTGTGCAAGTTACTACTGGCCAACTATTCTAGCAGATGCAAAGGCTTACGTCAAGGTGTGTGACCAATGCAACGTTTCAGCAACGTCCCTAAGCAGCCATCAGAGTATCTCACCCCGATGATGGCCCCATGGCCCTTTGCGCAATGGGGATTAGATATCTTAGGTTCTTTTCCACTTGGAGCTAAGCATATGAAGTTTTTAGTAGTAGAGATTGATTATTTCACTAAGTGGGTGGAAGCAGAACCCTTAGCAAAGATCACACAGCAGAATGTTAAGAACTTTGTCTGGAAGAACATTGTATGTAGGTTTGGGGTGCCTAGGGTATTGATATTAGACAATGGACGATAATTTGACAACATACTTTTCAGAGACTTTTGCAAGCACTTTGGAATCAAGAATCATTATTTCTCACCCTCCCATCCATAAGTAAATGGTCAAGCAGAAGTTGCAAACCGATCTTTGTTAAAAATCATCAAGACTTGGCTTTAGGGGGTAAAGGGAGTATGGCCAGATGAGCTACCGGGAGTTTTATGGGCTTACAAGACAATTGTTAGGACACCCATAGGAGAAACTCCTTTCAAACTAGCCTATGGAAGTGAAGTAGTGATACCTGCAGAAGTGCATATGGCGCAGAAGTGCATATGGCAAACCACAGGGTGATGAAGTATCAGGATGAGGATAACGAGAAGCAGCTTCACCTCAACCTTGATCTGATAGACGAGGTAAGGATGAATGCAAAGCAAAGGACAACAAGGTATAAAATCCTCATGGCTCGACAATATGATGCAATGGTCAAACCCAGGCGTTTCAACATTGGAGACCTCGTCCTAAAAAAGGTTTCTTTGACAACCAAAAATCCAGCCCATGGGAAACTGGGACCTAATTGGGAAGGACCCTACAGGGTTATTAATTGCAAAAGGCAAGGATCATATTACTTGGAAGACCTGGATGGGAGAAAGCTAGAGCACCCCTGGAATGTCGAGCATTTAAGAAGATATTATCAGTAAGAGGCTAGCCTGGATGAGCGCCATAAAGGAAATCATCCTAGATGTTATCACTCTAGACGAAATAAAGTTTGTTGCTTTCTGTTATGTGTTTGCTTTTTGTTACATGTGTGTTTATTAGCACTATGTGTTGTATTTTAATTCCTAAAGGTGTATTAGTTTTTAAACTATGAACTAAGGACGAAGTCATGGACTTGGTCTATTCTGTTTTAAATTCCCTAAAAGGCATTAGCTTTCAAAGCATGTGCGTGCTTGAGGACGATGTTTGTATTATGTGTATGTAGTTTGGGTTTCCAATATATATATATATATATATAAATGATGTATGTACTAATGTATGAATCTAATTTTTGTAAATTGATCCACGACCAGGCCAAGGCGTAAGATGAGTAAAATCTTTGGACGCAGAGATGTAATGTCTATAAGTTTTCCCTAAAAAAAGGGTTAAAGCAAAGAAATGTAAACAAACCTAAGGTATATTCGTCTGACTTACGGATGAGGTAAAACCTAAAGCATATCCAAATGATGGACGAGAATTGCACGCACATAAAAACAATCAAAATTCAAACTAGCTAGAATAATCCACATTGTGGACGAGTAAATGCTGGAAATGTCTTGCTTAAAGACACACAAAATTGTCCAAATTATGGATGAAAAGCAGAATAAGCTAAGTCTCTAGACGAGGTAAATTGGAAGAAGAAATGCCATTCACAAGATGAGTTATACTCGTAAAATTTAAAGGATGGTGAAAAATGTTAAACATGAGAAAATTCTTGACATGGACGAGCCAAGTGCCTTCATGAGTGGACAGACCACGCTTAGAACTAGTAATGGATGATGTAAATAAAGAAATGTCTGTTCATACAATAACATGGTCAATAGTAAATAAAGAAGTGATGGAAATGAACATTCATTCATAAAATTTTAAGAAAAGGGTAGACGACCACCGTCCAAAAACCCTTATAAAGTAAAGCCTAAAAGGCAACTGTTTGGAAGCTCGTCCTAAATATGATGGACGAGTAAAATGTACTTAGATAAATTTCAAACGGTCCAAAACAACGGACCTTAAAAAAAAAAAAAAAAAAAAAAAAAAAACAGAGAAAGAGAAACTAAGATGCTAAAATTTGACATTTTCATTGAGGGGCGGTCATCTCCAATGTTTGGGTTGTCTTGGGCAGGCTGATTGGTGGCATCATCTTTAATGTTAATATCTTCAGAGCTCGTTTGGAGGAGAGAGTTTGTAGTAGCACCAAGGTTGAGCTTAATGTAGCTAAAGTCAACTTCAGGAAAGTTTTCCATAGCGTCCATGCGAAAATCTACGAAGCCATCTACGTAGTTGGTGTCTAGCAAATCAGTAAATTGTTTAGAGGCCCTAAACTCCACTACCACATCCTCTTTTGCCTTGTTAAGAAGGATACTTAACTCGTCATTTCTCTTTTGAAGGTGGTCAAGACGAGTATCCTTCTCTACAATATCAACTCTAAGCTCTTCAACCAGGTTTTGCAGCTTCTTGGCCATGTCTTTAGCCTTGATTGCCACCTCAGCCCACCCCTTGTAGTCATTCTTGACCTCCTGGATCCTTGTCTCAAGCAAGATCCTCATCTTGTCCATCTCTGTGGCCTGCCTGGATGCATCGATGAACTTTGACATTACCTACACAAGTGACTAAAAATTCTGTTAGAAAATGTATATATATATATATATATATATATCCACACACACACACATATATCACTATGATAGGACGAGATAAAAGTAATTACACACCTTGAAAAGATCATGAATAGAAAAGTGCTCAAATTCTTTCAAGGACATGTTATAGCACACGGCCATGTCGTCGCTAGCCACAGCCTTCTCAAACCTCTCCCAAGCCAAATCCTCATTTTCAAAAAGGTTTATTGGAACCTTTTGAGAAGGTTGAGATGAGGCAGGCATAGTAGTTTTGGACGGAGGAACTCTAGTAGGCTCAAACAAATCTATATCCTAGATTTGAATAGACGGTTGTTGAGAGATAAGAAGAGTAGGAAGGCCAGGCTTGAGACCCCGAGCTTGGATGACCTATGCTTAGCCCTCTTCTCCTTACGACGGTTTGGAAGATTTTCCAAGTTTTTCTTTTATCACCAACAGCTGGACGAGGCTGAGATTGGACCTCCTGCCTAATTGCCTCGTCCACCACTTCCTTGCCTCTGTTTTCTTTCATGGTTGCCATCCCTGGAAAGAAAAACGTTAATCACTCAAGAAGTGATATTAAGATAAACTCTTAAAAAAAAGAGAGAAAAAAGAGAAAGAGAGGGAAAAGAAGACTCACGTCTATGGACAGTAAGCTCGTGAGCTAGAGCTTCTGTAGACGGCTCAGGACTGAGTCCCTAGATGGCAAGACGCTGAAGGCTTACTAAAGAATGAAAAGCCTAGTTAGTGTATAGACGAGCCTTTTGGATACATTCAAGATAGAACCTACTTAAAGATGTTCGTCTAACACCTAAAAAAAAAGAAAAAAAGAACAAAGAATTGTTAGACAATTACAAACAAAAATAAAATATATAATGAAAATAATAAAATGATAACAATAATAAACATACCTTCAGGATGAAGGTTCCCTAACTCTCCAGTATATGAGGCAAATGGATCCCTACCAACCTTAACAAGGTGTCCAGCCCAAAAACCAGAGACGAAGAAAAACTCCATCTTCCAGTTCCTATCTGAGGTGACAAGGGATTTTATTAGTCTACAGTCTTTCCCTCTAGCTATGAATTGGTAAAAGCCAAGAGATTGGTTAATTTCTGAGGGCTTGTAGTAGTAGAGGAACTCATCCATAATAAGAGGACAATCCCCGTTAAATACCCCTCTCCACAAAACTTACATAGAGACGATTAGCCTTCATGCAATAGGATTAAACTGACATATTCCTAAGCCTAACCTGGTAAGTAACTCCCTAGCAAAGGCATTAAGGGGCAACCCCAAACCCCCTAAAAGGTATGCCTCATAAGTACCTACGCTAAAACGGGGTTGACAACACCACTCCCCACAAATAGCTAACCTAGGGTTTAGGTTATCTGGAATTTGGTATCAACTCCTAAGCGATGCTACCATCTTTTCATCCATTTTAGAGTGGACCCCTACAACACAACTATACACTGTCTCAACCTTATCTTGAAGAGTGGAAAAGGAGCACTTGAGGTACCAGGCCTAGACCCAGACACTACCCTCGTCCTAAGTTGTTCCTGAAGGACCTCTAATGGAACCCCAGGGACACTGGATGTGTATTCCTTGTCTGTAGTGTACCCCTCCACTACTACTAGAATTGCTACCACTACTATTAAAACTGTAACTAGTTGTATCATGGTACTCGTCTATGGCCTTATCAATACTATTGCTAGATGAGGAAACAACAATTTCAGAAATTTTGAAGAAAACTTAAAACCTAAAGACGAGGATGAAGAGAATACCTGGATCTAGACAAAGGGAGACTATAGACGCGGAAAAACTTTTAGACGAGATGCTAGACGAAAAATGTCAACGAAGAAAATTTCAAAAATGTGAAGGGTAGGAGAGGAATTCTACTATTTATAGGTAGTGGAATTTGGCATTTGAAATGACATGACCAACCAAAAAATGACACGTGGCATACTCTTTGAAAAATGAATCAATGTGACTAGTCACCAATGAGATCATGACACGTGGCACACCTAACCGCTGACATAAGGACACACGTCCAAAGAATAGCATTAGGCTATAAGGGGGCAACTGATGGTGAGCTGAGAATTAAACTAACTCCAAACTCGTCCATAAGAGTCGTCCAAGTCAAGTAGATAAGAATGAACATCCTTTATAGGATGGTCGTCTATGGGTATAAGGGTTGTCCATGAGGCAAGCGCCTGGATGACCCTCAACACTTGGAAAATTCCATGGAGATTTATCTACAAGAGCCAGTAAATTGAACCACATGTTATTATTTCAAGGCATGATTAAAATCCTAGTTCATCGCTATAAGTTCCTACTTAATACTTAACTTCCAACGACAGTTATAGAAAAAGATAAAATATTCTAACTTCTATAGTAGTTGTGGAAGTTAACCTTGAAACTTCTGACCTCCTCAAATATAAGGGAAGTTACAAAACAAGTGACCGCTTCAAAAGCACACTATATAAACGCTCATTCACATAAAATGAAGGTAAGCTTTAGACAACTCCTAAAAAGTTGGAACTCCAGAATTTAAAAGAGAAAACTAACTTAAGCATCAGAAGGTTCTTGGCCCGTTAGCCCCGGTCTCCTTTGATCTTTTGTTTTTCTTTTCAGGCCTTTCAAGCAATTATTAAATCATTGAAGCTCGAAGCATTCAGCCTAACGATTTTCTATGCATCATCAGGCCTTGTGGCAAACAAAATTATATGAAGTATATTTGAAAGAATGCCATAAAAATAATTTAAACTTTCATTACTATATATTTATTTTATAATCAATATTAATAATATTTTATTATCTATCTAAAAAGGGGGAATATATTGAAATAATTATAATTAAAATCCTTCAAATATATTCATATTTCATAGTTTTATACTTAAATAATCAACTATAATTTTCAATTTTTTTTTATGCTTTATTATTTTTATAAATTTTCTTATAATTTTTTGAGACTAATTTTATTTTTCTTAGATATATAGTCACGAGGATTCACATTTTACACACCAGAAAGCTAGAGCGTAACATGGCTCTGACATATATAGCCCAAGCCAAGCCAAGCCAAGACAAAGGAGCCCTCCCACCCATACATAATAATTCACACCACGTTGTCACCACTCAAAGACAAAAGCCACTCACTCTCATCCTCACAATCATAGAAACACCACTGGGTTGGGTGGCTATCAACACATATTGTCCAATCTAGACCCACATACTTAATTTATACCTTACTTACCATTTTCAATCTATTTACTCCTTTTATTACGCTCGGTAATCACCCACCTAATTCAAATACAAAAAATGATGATGCACACAAAGTTAGATTCTGATGTAACAAGGGATTTTTTTTCAAAATAATACCAATTTTCAAACAATTTTATTAGTTAGCATCATTTCCAAACTATTTCGGAAACTAACATCTCGAGTCTGTGAGACTTGAGTTTACAGTAGCAAATCGAGTATCACAGACTCAGTTTCTGTGAAAATTCACGTGGAAATAGAGTCTTATAGACCCGAGTTCCATAAAAGAAAACCTAGATATCAAAACTTGAAACATAGCATGGGAAGCTCAGATGGAGAACTTTGGTGATATATCAAGACCCAGAGAGTCCTAGAGTGATAGATGAAGACCAAGAGAGAAAATCAACAACAAGAATGAAGAAACCCACCCAAAGACCCCGAGAGCTTGATTTCAATCGCCGCTGCCTCCACCTGGATTTGATCTTTCTAGTTTGTTGTTTATGTCTTCATGGTTTGGATTTCATTAGAAAGATCTCTTTGGTTTGATTTCTCTGTTTTATGTCTTCATGGGTTTTTGGGTTTGATTTTTCTCTGTTTATTGTCTTCATGTTTTAAGTTTCTCTGTTTGATTTTTCTTTGTTTGATCTTTGTGGGTTTCTTTGGTTTTTGCTTGTTTGCTTTTGTATGTTTTTATGTTTGAAGTTTTGATTTCTGGGTTATTTTTTGTGGAACTCGAGTCTCACAAACTTGAGTTCAACGTGAATTTCACAAAAAATGGAGTCTGTGATACTCGAGTTGCTACAGTGAACTCGAGTCTCAAATGCTCGAGATTTTAGTTTTCTAAATAGTTTAAAACAATGTTAACTAACAAAATTGTTTGAAAATTGGGGTTATTTTATTTTTTTTTAAATCCCATAACAAGCCTAGACCTGTTGTTGACCCGGTCACCAAAACACCCCGTATATTACATATAGAGTCCATCGTATGATTCTTACGATGGCAACAAGTCGTCTTTCATGCAACCCACCATACAGTCCCATGGAGAGTCCCTCTCACCCTTCCTACGACCGCCACTCCCTTGGAGAGTCTCTCTCACTGGAAGCATAATAATAACGATAAGGGGTGGCCCTTTGGCCTGAGTGTGATGTGATTAAAGAGGAAGGAGATTATTATTATGGCCATGGAGAGATGATGTATAGTCGGAAAGGGTACCTCTTCCTGTTGAAAAGGTGTCAGCTTTTAATTGTGGTGTTTGGGTTTGTTGTTATTTTCACTGTCTTTTGTCTCATCCTTTGGGTTGCTCCTGCTAGTCGTCCTTATAAACCTCGCGCTTTTGTCAAGGTAAAAATTTTGATGATTTCTTCAATTTTAACTAGCTATGTTTCTTTTAATATTTTAATAATAAAGAATAATCATTATACTAAAGTAAGTTCACTTGAAGTGATGTGCCTAAAAAATAGGGGTATGATATGATAATATATTGAGATTAGTGAGAATGGGATGGTCATTTGGTTTTGAAGATGAAACCCCTTGGTTAAAAAAAAAAAACAAAAAAACAAAAAAAGGCTTTCTTATAATATTGCTTGAAGTTTAGGAGAAATTATACAGTCCTCATGGTGGACTATGTCATTTGTCCACCAATCCAGTAAAATACTCCTACCTATTTAAAATTACTGAGTTGGTATTCAGTTTTTATTTAAAGCTCCACATTTTTAAATAAGCAGAGTCTTTTACTGGAATGGTGGACCACATCACTTGTCCACCATGAGGACCTTATAATTTCTCGAAGCTAGTGTGATTACATTTATTAACTTATTAACGGTGAGCTTTGCTTTTGGGCTTCTTGTTGAATTAGTACATTTTTGGTTGTCAATGCACCATCATATGATAGGGATTTTTATTTTTATTTTTATTTTTTGTTGTTGTTGTGGAAAAGAGTAGAAACTTGGATTATTAGCAAACAATTTCTTGTTTTATGCTCTGAATTTCCTTAAAATGAATGGGTGATTTTCATTATCTAGATTTGAGAATTGAAGTAACAGCTCGAATCTCCCCTTGTCCCTCTCGTTAGGGCCAAACAATTACTTATATATACCAAAAAAAAAAAAAAAATTTGAAGCAACGGCTTTTGTCTCTAGTTCAATGTCTTTTGTTCTGAAATAACAGTTATCTGTCTTTGGATTAATTTTTATTCATTATATGGATATCATTATAGTTATATGGTCCAACATTTCTTTATTTGGAATCATTTCTTATCTGGCTTATGAAGATTTTTTCTTCTTCTTTTCTTCCTGTGAGGTTGAATTTAATAAACCATTTTGTTGGCTTGATTCCGTGCCAAATTTGCTTGCAATTTAGCATTTAGAAACCCTATATTTAGGTGGGAATCATGTAAGGGTAATGTGTGAGAGAGTTTGAAGAAAAGCTCAAGAGTGTGCACTCAAGAAGAGTCTCGCGACTAGATCTCGCGACTAGCAAGTTGCCAAAGAAGGCACACGTGTGAAGCATGCAAAGGAGTTGAAGAGTCATGCCATTTGGAGCACTATAGGACAAAACTTCCAGTCTCGCCATTCTGTTAGCTCATGACTCAGACTCGCGACTCGTTCGAGTCACGAGGTTAAGTCACCAGATAGCTCTATTTGAAACAAACTTGACCTTTTGCATTCCAAACACACACCAGTATAAATGCCCTTATACCCACGTATTGTAGAGAGCTTTTAAAGAGAATTTTGAGAGAGAAACCTTAAAGAAAAACAAGATTGACTCATCCACAATCTTCATCCTTTGATTCTCCAAATTCCTTTACTCTCACCCTCTCCATTGATACATCCTTGATAGGTACTTTAGCCAAATCCTTATCTCATCATACCCATATCTGTGAGAAGGTCTTTTGGTGCTTGGGATGCAATTAAGAAGGGACCAATTCATTTTGTTTGATGCAATGGGCAATTGCGGGATTCGGTAAGCTAGAGAAGACAAGGTTTGGCGTAACCCTGTTGAAGCAAGAAGCTTGGAGGGCTTAGGTGCACTGGGTAGATTAGGCTTGGAGGGTCTTTTGCTATTCATGTATCCCAACTTTATTCTCTAGTGGATTATTGACCGCTTAGAGGGTGGTTGAGAGGTTTTACGCTGAGAACTTCGGTTTCCTTTTTGATAACACATCACTGTGTTGTCTTTGTGTTTGCTCTTAATCTTTTCCATTTAATTACTACTGTGGTTGTGATTGATTATGATTTAGATTGTTTTACCAATTCTATTTTAGCTTATTTTCATATTCTGCACATACATTGTTTGATAATAAGCTTGTGTTGGTAATTTGTATTTTGAGGGGCTAAATGTTCATAGGTGTTTTTCACACATTTTGAACATTCACTTCAAGAGCATAATTGTACATAATTTTTATTTTGGGAAGGATTAGACTCAATAGGAGTCCCAACCAAGATGCTGACGGTAAATTATACAGTTAGGATGACTGTTTACAAACGAGCTACATTTTTTGGCATTCATGTCAGCCTCGCCTATCAATCTTATGTATTCAGAGATTTCGGTTGCAACTGGTCATGTACATGTGATTAAGTGATAGAGGGTTTGCTTGCAACTTGTAGGAAGAGCCTTCGATGTTGCTTGTCTGTTTACACATATATATTTTGCAATTGAAGAAATACTATCAGCCAAGAAAGAGTCACCGGACAGTGTTGATGAACCTTGAAGGAAACAAGGTTCCTCTATATGCGGCTGGAGCAAGCCTAGCAGCTTCAGATAACAATGAAGAAGTTCCAATAGGCACATTTCACATTCCTTGGTTGTTGACTCTCATAACAACAAACCCATCAAATTGAAAGAAAATTCATGTACATATGATTAAGTGATAGAGGGTTTGCTTGCAACTTGTAGGAAGAGCCTTCTATGTTGCAATGATGAAGTAGCTATTTTCTAGCCATCCAACTTGCTTGAGGACTTTCTTCTTGGTAGGAATGGCAACGGGTCCGGTTCGGGCCAGGTTTTTTGATGCCCGAACTTAATCCGCAGGTCTTTACCCGTTACCCAAACCTAGACCGTTTAATAAAGGGTTTTTTTTTTATTATTATTTTTTTAACTCCAAACTCGCCTCGTCAGGCCCCACGGGCCCCATGGGCCTCGTCCAACCATTTCTGAGCCTAATCAAAATTCGTGTCCCAATACAACCCAATCATAAAAGAAATCTAGAAATCACAACCACAGATTCAGAAACACAAATCACAAACCCAAACATAACACACAAATACAGTACAAATAAAATCCAAGCCCTCCTTTCATTTCGTTGTCTTTTCTTTTCATATTCTATTTCTTCATTTCCTTCTATGTGACTTTGTCAGCTTTTTTTTTTTTTTTTTTTTGATCTTCTTTGTTAATACAGACTCTTCACTCATAAAAGAAAAAAACACAAATCACAAACCCTAACATAAATAGTAATACAAATTAGCTTGTTCTTTTTTTTTTTTTTTTTTGTTAATATAGATTTTTCATTCATTAAAAAAAAAAAAAAAATCTTAAACAGAAAATACAATCCCGTCCTCTGATCATCTAATCTCTCTTTGATCTAACAATCCTATGCTCTAATCTAACAATCTCATGCTCCTCTGTGACAAACTTCAACCACCACAAGATCTGTGCTTCTCCGTAAAAAACAACCACCACATGATGAGGATGAGAGTGAGGGTGAGGGTGGGTCGGTGAGTGAATGAGAGTGAGGTGACTGGGTATGGGGTGGCTATGAGAAAACGAGAGTGAGAGTGAGAGAGGTAAGGGGCGGCGAGGCGGAGTGATGCCGTAAGGGGAGCATGAGGTGAAATGAGGTTGTGGGGCCGTGAAACTGAGTTATGATCATGAGGGGAGCGTAGGGTGAGGGAGGGTGGCCGGCGATGAGAGCTTGAGAGAGAGAGAGAGAGAGAGAGAGAGAGAGAGAGAGAGAAAGGGGGCGGTTGAAAGGTGAGGGTTAGGTTTAGTGTTTAGAAAATGAAATCTGAAAGGAAAAGAGAGTATGCATAAAACCTAGACCCGACCCTATTATTTAATGGGTCAGATAAAACCCGACCCATTAGGGTTGGGTCGGATCGGGTACCCACAGGTTGGGTTATATTTACCATCCCTACTTCTTGGTAGAAAAAGTTTGTACTACAAAGATCATAGCCATTATGTGAAGTGATGAAGTTTCTAGAGTTGTAGTTTAATAATTTTTTTTTTTTTTTCTCTAGACCCAAGTAAAATAGAGCCTATTGATGTTAAGTAACATTGTATTACCTTTTTTATTTCGGAGAAAATTACAATTTTCCTACTATGGTTTGGTCGAAATTTAAGTTACTTACATGTTGTTTGAAATTGGACACTTTACCTACCTGAGGTTAACTCAGTTAAGGTTCTATAACCCACCTTTGTTAAAAACAGGGCTAAATGTGTAATTTTTCTAAACTTCTATATCTCTCTTCTCCAAAAATACAAAAAACATAAAAATACAAGATAAAATAAGATCAAAAGGTGTTTATTAAAAAATTTTATTCAATGTCATAGCATTTCAAACTTGCATTTAAACACATTGCATCAAATGCACAGATTCAAACAAATACCATAAAAGAATCATCTGATCAAGCAACCGTACAAATTCCTTAATCAATTTCTAAGCTACCAAAAAAACAATAGCATCTAATCCACAAAAATCCTAAACTCGAAATTTCCAAATCAGCCTTAGACCCAAGCAAGTAGGCACCATCAACACACAACTTACAACCTAGATTTGCAAAATCCTAGTGTTAAGGTCCAAAATATCATAAGGAGCTAGGCCTATAGAAGCAAGAAAAGCCCAGCCCATGGGGAAAAAAAAAAGAAGAAGAAGAAAAGAAGATTTAGCCTTTTAAAGTAGAAAAAGGGGGGGGGGGGGGAGCCTGGCCCATAAGAAGAAGAAAATAAGTCTTGGGCCGTGGATAAAAAAAGAAATGGAAAAGGAGTCTTGGCCTAAAGGGATAGCAAAGCCATAATGCTTGAGAAAGTTCAAAAGAATGAGTAGGATCTAGGCTAGATTGCACAGGATTTGCCAGCCTTGGAGAGCAAGTTCCCGAGGAGAGTTGAAGGACACTAACTAGCTCAGGATATGACCTATTCACTTGAAAGGAGCACGGAGAGCGAAGAGGGTCCCTTCAATATCCGTTCCCCACGACCCAAAAAAGAGAGATAGAGATAGATGGTAATCTTGAGGCCAACACTTGTTGAAGGAACCTAGGATTTTGGGCAAGGTTGAATAGGTGAACTAAGAATGAAGGTGGCCAGGAGTTTTCCTGGCCACACCATTAGTAACGAGGAATCCGCCCCAATTTAAATTTCGACCAAACCACAGTAGGAAACCTTAGAGCTACATCAAAAACCTTAGAGCTATGAGATGTCCTTTCAAAGACCTTGGGGAAAGAATTTGAAACCTTGATTTAAAAAAGGATATGGACTTACTCAGAGAGGATCTCACGTAAGAGGAAAGTCAGCAAGTGGGCTTTCAGGTATCAACCTTAGGAAAGTGAAAATAAGAAAAGAAAGGGGAAAGGACCAGCCACCAATGTTTCAGATATAACATTGGTTCTGGTATCCAGAGCACAAAAAGGGGATGGATTGTTCTTCAAACAGCAATATAAAAGGGGTAAGGCCCAAGCTAAGAAGGGGGGCATTTAGTAACAAGCATTCAAAATACAAAGAAAGCATAAAAAAGAAAGCCAAAAAGCTTTTACTTAAGATAGAGTGAAGAGTGAGGCATTGTAAAGGATCCTAGGAAAATATTTGAGGATACACTTGGATTTACGAGGATTCAAACTTCACTAGTCTTGGTAGCCCAAAGAGAGTTATCCAAGTCTATGATTTTTGAACTTTATTGAGCCATGTGATACATCCCAATAAAGTAGGACTCAATATACACAATATAATAAAACATAATCTCACTCTATTTAAGAGGATCTTTGTCATTCTATTTGCTTGTATCTTATTTTCCGTTCCTTGATTATTCACTCAACCAATATTATATATGTGTGTATGTATATTTATGTTATGGGATTCATGTCTTGTGTAAAGATTGGCTCATAAAACGGCCTAACAAGGTCGTGGTGAGTCAAGCCTAGTCCAACCAACAACCAAACACCCATCTTTGGAGGCCTAGGATCCTTTGTCCTCATTGGGCCTAGGTATCATCCAAAGTAGGAAACTACATTAAAAGGCGACTCTATTAGGGATCGGGAAGAGGAGAGGGAAGAAGCAGTCCCTTTATAAGTATAGCTCTAAGACTAAGGAACAACAAAGGTACTAATTTGCCACTTGTGGCATTAGAATTTGTGGAAGAAAATGGGGTTGCCTCTTGGCAAAGGAATGAGAGGGTGGATCTAGATCCCGTGGTTCAAATGGTAGAAATGATGAAGGACCTCCAACAGGAAATCTGCCTTCTCAAAGAAGGTAGGACCAAGGAAATTAGAGACAATGTCCCTCTAGTGCCAACAATGAGAGGGCCCAGCTAGAGGGAGGATCAATAGTGGGAGGGAGAGCTAATCCTCAATACCTCACCCTTGTAAATGTAAATGCACTCCTTGAGCAAGAAAGGGAAAAGCATTCGGGGTACTCCAAGCAGTTCTCCAGGGATCCCCCTTTTCCAACAGAGCTCCTTGGCAAGCCTTATCCCAAGGGATATGAATCTCTAAAGTTCCACCCATTTGAATGAAGAAAGAGAAATGCCGTGAACACGTAAGCAGATTTATCCATACCATGGGTCCCAGCATGGGGGATAAGGAACTATGCTTGAGGGAGTTTGCCAAGTCTCTAGTAGATCAAGCATATACGTGGTATATTGAGACCAGGGCTTATTAGGACTTGGGATGATATGATGGAAAGATTCTGTGCAAAGTATTACCCAGGCGAAGACAAAGTCACATTTGCAAATCTTTAAATAATGAAGCAAAGAGCTGGAGAGGATCCGGTTCAATTCATCAAAAGATTCGTGGATGTCTCCCTAGATTGTTATGAGAATCATGAAGAAAAGGAGCTCGTGAAGATTTGCATATCTAACATGCTCTTTGACTATAGACTCAACTTAGAAAATTTGCACATAACTTAGTTTTACTGATTTATTGCAGAGAACCAAGAGAACGACCTTGATCATAAAAATAAAGAGAGTACTAGTCCCTTAGGCAATAGGAGAAAAAAGGAAGATACTTGAGGGAAAAGTGACCGAAGAACCCCCAGTAATACCATGTATTGTAGAGGAGCTAAACCATATCCTGAATAAGTGGATAAGGGATGGGATAGTCAGGCCATATCCTGTGTCTAGGCCGTCAACAGAGGAAGAAAGGAAGAATCTATTGTTTTGCAAGATTCACAACTACGTCAAGCATGCCACCAAGGACTGCTGGACCCTTCAAAGGCTCTTTCACAAAAAGCTAAGAGAGGGGACCCTAGAGCTAATTCAATGGGACTCCAAGGTGTAGAGGAACCCTTTGCCCAATCACAAGGGAAATGGAGTAGTAGCTATTGTAATCTATGGGAACCCAATTGATGTGGCAGTAGAGGATACGGAGGAATCCTTCCACCTAAACACTGTAAGGACCTTCGAGAGGAACCCCAAGTTTAGGTCCTTGTTCAACTAATTGGGATTTGGACTGGAGGTAAGGAGGATCGCGATAGAATCCCTCTTGAGTATAGCAACAGATGTAGGAGTAGAGTGTTTTACGGCAAAATCTCATGCAAGTAGGGATTTCTTGGAAACTACCAGCGCAATAACCTTCATGGATGAGGATATGGAAGTTGAGTATCCAAACCATCACAACCCTCTCTATCTAACAGCTCCCATAAATGGTGTCTAGATTAGGAGAACATTGGTAAACACAGGAGCTTCACTCAACCTTATCATCTTGAGCACTTTAGAGACTATAGGCATGGATAGCAAGAGGATCTTGGGGGGGACCTGTTGAAATAACAGGATTTGGAGAAGTCATAGAATCCATTGAAGGGTATGTGAAGCTGGCTCCATTGAAGGGTTGTTATTTATAACTATGTGTTTTGTTGGTTTATATTCTGTGCCAAATTTGATTGTAATTTTATTCAATCTTTTGTACCCTGTATTTATTGTGGGATTTGATTGTATGGGTTATGTGATAGAGAGAGAGAGTGTGTGTGAAGACTTAAGCTATTAAAGATTGAAGAGTTTTCGTGGGTAGCTTGCGACTAAGCATCTCGCGAGGTGACTCATGTGACTTGCACATGCTGGAATGCGAAGAGTCAGGACAGGATGGAGACAGTTGTGTTTCATGAGTATCTCACGGGTAAGGCCTTCCCGCGAGACACCTGCGAGACATTCTGTTTTGCCAGATTGTCTATTCTAATACAGACTGTCCATTCTGTTTTGCCAGAGTATCTCTTCCTACTTTATTTTTTATGTTTTTGCAATAGAGCTCACCAAATGTAAATCAATGTGAAAAAGAGATCTTGAGCTGTAAAAGCCTGTCACACACACTAGTATTTGACTAGGAAAAAGGGAAAGTGACTTTTTGTTTTGAAATGTATGGTGCTGAAAAAGCCAAAGGCTAATTCTAAATGTTGAAATATCAAAAATTTCAAGCACCAATCTCAAAAAGAGATGTATTATCCAAAAAAAAGGATCAAATGTTATGATTTATGCAGAAGCCAAATGAAATGCTTCTACGATTTGTAATCAATTGGTGGGGGGTCATATATGTTCATTTCTATAATTGAGATAGACCACTTGATTTAGTTCTAGTTGTGTATGACTTGATTAAATTGATCATTGAACCTTCACTCTAGTCTAAGGACTATTTCACATTTGATACTCACCCATAACACAAGACTTTGATTCAATTAACGCTTATCTCATTTGTGTGATTGTACATGTTCAAATGTGATGTGTATGCTCATGTACTTGCTGATCAAACCCAAAAATATTTTTGAGTGTTTTATATGTTTTTGAAAGTGATTTTATACTTTCATGTCTTTAGTTTTTGTTCAAAATGTATTTTTGTGTTTTTCTTTAAAAACTGGTTCAGAGGCTGTTTTGCGCGAAAAGTGCTTAAGGGAAATTATTTCTTGTCATTTCACACAGAGATTCTCACTACTGTCTCGCGAGTATTTTGTGACTAACAGCTTCTCGTGAAATTTTTTTTAGTAAAAAACTGGATTTTTTTAAAAAAAATTTCAAACAGAAGCTATTGCAACTGACTCGCAACTTAAAGCTTCTCGCGAAAACTTCTAAGCTTCAGTGGTTATTCTCATGACTATCTCGCTACTGCCTAACCCGCAAAAAACGCGTGTTTTCAGTTTTATAATGCAAATGTGATAGTTTTTCAAAACATTCCCATTTCCCTCACTAAGCCTCTCTCGAACCCCTCTCAATCCAAACTCACTTTTTTCTCAAACCCCATCATTCTCATGCTTATTTTCTGCATTTCCAACTTCAAGATATGTTTTCTAAAACATTTTCTTCATGTTTTTCTAAGATTATTCAGAAATTTAAGTTAGGGTTCTAAATTTTGAGGATTTTTCGAAAATAGGTTGGGGTTCTTAATTTTGTGAAAATCTTTCCAAATCTTTGATTGGGTTGAGTCCCATTTGATGTTTGTGTATTTGTGTTGGCCCCTTGAGGCATTCTTAGCATGTATTGAGGCATTTTTCACCATGTTCATGCATTGCTCATAGTTAAAATGCATTGTTGCATGTTAGGTGTTTGACAGAATGTTCGAGTGACATTTCTGTGTTGAATTGGACTCTACTGAGTTCCAATGCTTTGATTTGGTCTTAATTGATCATGTTTACCATGCTTTGGTCAGTGTTTGTGTATTTTACACACTTTGATCTTTTTGTGCCTATATGTCATGCCATGCAAACACCAGGCACACACTTGGGCACTCTCTAGGCACACCCCATGCAACACATGCTGCACACACATGCACAGCACAGACACACACATGCACTATAATGCTCTTCATGCATTGTACTTTTGTTTACATGGTTAACCTCTTATTGATGGAAATAGATGTGAATGCAGCGGAAAATAAGTTTTAAACGGATCTACTTCATTTGATATTGATAACGTGCTCTAAGTAAAATTTCAGAATTAGAGAACAAGTGAGTGTACCTTGAAGCGGTGAATTTCAAAACTTGAAGATTGAATCACTTGGGAATACTTTTAATCTTCACTCTAATTCCACTAATGCCCAAGATGTGTGGTCTCTCAATTGGTAACAAAAGGATGACTAAAAGAGTGACTCACACTCTCATACACACCACTTTTCAATGATGTTTTTTTCCACACAGAAAAATATGAACGTTTTTCCTTTTTTTACATAACCAATTATCTAATTGGGCTGGCCTCTTGGGCCTTTTCAATTGGGCTTAAGTGTGTGGCTTGGAGTGGGACCAAAAGGGACCAATAAGACACTAGCTCCAATGGGCCTTGGACTTTTCTGTCAACTCTTGACAAGTCCAAAGTTACCATTAACTATATTTAATACCACTATATAAATATAGTTGCACTCTAGGTCTTATCTATAAATTATATCCCAAGACCTTATTATACATGCAACCCTTTCATAAAATATTCGTAGTAATACAAAGTCATTAATATAGACTGTCACTTTGTAAATTACTACATCTTGATCCTTAAGTACCCGGTTTAATCCTTTAATGTTATTCATTATATATTTATGAAATCCAATTCCATAAATATATACTTTAGTCTTACTAAAGTGGTTAGGCCTAACTCTCTGAATAACAAACTCTTTAAACTTATCTCAAGGGAATACTTTATGTCTCCGTTAAGTGACTATGAATTCCATCTTGAGAATACATGTTCCATCAACACTAAATGTGGCTGCCCAACATACTAAGATTTTGACCATTACTATAGATCTCACTCCTGATATATCAAAGCAACCTACATCTCATGATCAGGTTCATTATTCTCTCAGGATTAAGAGTTCATGCAAATACAAGTCGTGAGATTTATTATTCATTTGACAGTCTTTAGGAGAATAATAAATCTCACATCGGTCCAGTTCAATATGTCTTAACTCTTAAGACATATTAACACATCAACTAGAAGTCTCTACTTCCATGATCAAGATAAATCATTGTAGTTGATATGTTATAGTCTTCGCAGATGAAATGCCCAGTTTCATCACCGACTACGAACTATAATTCTGAGTTTACAAAGAACTTGTGATTTATATCTTCTGTGACTCTTCACATAAATCACATACTATGCATCTCATGGATCAAATGATAATGTCCAAATATTCATGCTACCATTATTTCAGATAATAATAAAACAAATTCATTAAACACAATATTAAGTCATACATAATGTCATACACAATTTCAAACTTAATATCTTACATAGCATCATACAATAGGATTTAAGGGCACCAATCCTAACACTTAGAGCATACTGTTTTATGCATGTTTACTCCGTTTTAGGTTGTTTATACCTATGTTTTGGACTAACTTGAATTTAATCATGTTTTATGTTCTATTTTGTGTTTTTGCACATGTTTCTTCTCTATTCTGTGTTCATTTGTGTAGATGTCTCCTACTAAGCATGCAGCTACTAAGAGATCATCCTCCAAACGTTCGCACATTGATTCTGATAACTTTAGCTCTACTGACGCTGATATGAAGTACACTGACTGTTATAAGGATAAAATGATCATCATGGAAAGGGTTGTACAAACGAAATCACTTGAGGACACTTTCATACTTGAAGTGTTCAAGGATAGGACATGGACAAAGCTCTTGAACCTAACTAGAGTTGTGTAATCGAAGATTATCAAAGAATTCTTCTCCAATGTTAGTGTTGAGGGAGATAATATAAACTGCTGGGTAAGGCACAAAGAGTTTATCATCACTAAGGACAACATTCAGGAGTTCTTAGAAGTTCATCCTCCCTCACAACCAATTATAGTGCAATATGAGGATCATTTGGGCTCTACTGAGGAGATGGTGAAGATACTTAGTGGTACGTCTAAGAAAACCTCCATGAATACAATCCCATTTTCACCAGAGATGAGGATATTGGCATATGTGATGATCCATAACTTGTACTCGGTCACCGACCTCACTACACTGTTAGCTCCAAGAACAAGGTTTCTATATAATCTCTTCACCCACAAGGAGATAGATATTTGTGGACATATTTTCCACATTTTGAAGATGAGCATTGAAAAGAAAAATTTCAAAACAGTTATGCCTTCTCCTTTACTAATTATAGGACTAATTGCTAAGGCAAAACTGAAACTTCTGAGTGGTCTCACTGTGGTTCAGAGGGACTATCCCATTGGTGCACACATAGTCACTAAGAGCATAGCTCACATCAAGGGATCCAAAACAGGTGTGCATACAATACCACAGGATCGTGTTGAGGACAAGGGTGGTGATACAGAGGAAGAGATTGATAGATTCATGTCTGCTCCAGAGTCTTTAGCTCAACCATCATCTTCAGCACCAACACGAGCTTTAGACAGACTTGATCACTTACTAGCTAAAATGGACCAGATGTCTACAATGCTCGACCCCCATGTGCAACACAATGCGACCCAATTTGCATACCTCCACGGGCAAATCACTGCATTTTCTTCATAGATCGACGACTTATCTATGGTGCGGGGATTAGATTCTGAGTCTGAGCAGTTCTAGCCTCTTTGGCCATTCCAGTCAAAAAGGGGGAGAAAATTTTGAGGGGGAGTAGAGCATAGACATAGCTTAGGCGTAAAACCTTTGGTTCATACAGGCGGTTTAGCTTTATTTTTGTTATTCATAACTTTTGTTTACAGTTTTTACTGCTTTTGTTTAAAGCTTTAATACTCTATTTTTAATTTCAGTTTATATTCAGTATTTGTGTCTACCTTACTACTTTGTAGCATTTTTTTTTGTACTTTTAAGATATTGATATATGTCTTAAGTACCTCACTCTTGTATCCTAGATGCAAATACTTCGTGTATTTTGCATTGGTTGAGTGTTAGACATGCAATTGATCCTTGTGATTGTTCTTAATTGCATTGCGTGTCCGAATAAGCATTTACTAGCTAATTGTTCGTTGTAGTCATTCTTTAATCACTGTTCATTAATCAAGATATGCTTACATGTTTTATAGTGTTTACAAACTTGATCGCACTTTACTTGCTCATGTATGTACCTTGTGTTCAACTTGTCATAAGCTTAATGAAAGTTTTGTTTGTGTGCAAGTGTTTCAGGTTACAGGTATATACGTGCAAGTGCATTAGCTTCTAGATTAGGTGTGAGTGAGTTTTGCCACTGTTCCCAAACTCACGTTTAAGTCTAGAGTGTGTTTTAGGGGTTTTGTCATTGAATAGCCAAATGGGGAGATTGTAAAGTTGTTATTTACAATTGTGTTTTGTTGGCTAATATTCCGTGTCAAATTTGATTATAATTTTATTCAATCTTTTGTACCCTATATTTATTGTGGGATTTGATTGTAAGTGTTGTGTGATAGAGAGAGAGTGTGAAAACTCAAGCTATTGAAGATTGAAGAGTTTTCGCGGGTAGCTCGCGACTAAGCATCCCGTGAAGTGACTCATGTGACTTGCACATATTGGAATGCGAAGAGTTGGGACAGGATGGAGACAGCTGTGTTTTGCGAGTATCTCGTGGGTAAGGCCTTCCTGCGAGACACCTGCGAGATATTCTGTTTTCCCAGACTATCCATTTTGATGCACACTTTCTATACCTACACTATTTATACCCACATTACCTATAAATGTAGAGGAGTGGTTCTGAGAGAAAACTCTAGCCAAACACCTTGAGAGTTAGAGATTGTTATACCCACAATCCTCTACACATTTGGTTGTGGAATTTCCTAAACTCCTACCTCTCCATTTCCATACTATTGAGAGGTTGATAGCCCAAACACTTACCACACCCGTTCAAAGTGTCAAGTGAGGTTTAGGTGCTGTTAGAAAGCATTAGAAAAAGCCAAGGATGGCAGATGCAACATGGAGCTTGTTGCGGGATCCGAAGAGTTAGACATAACACGGTTCTAAGAAGCCTTGTTAGAGTAGGAGCTTGGAGGGCTTAGGTACAGTGGGTAGATTAGGCTTGGAGGGTCTCTTGCTAACTCATGTATCCCAATTAATTGTCTAGTGGATCGATTTTCGCTTGGAGGGCAGCAGAAAGGTTTTTCGCCAAGTTCTTTGGTTTCCTCTTCGATAACACATCGACGTGTTATCTTGTGTTTGTATTTTTCTTCCCCACTCTTTTACATTCCATTTTACTATTGTGTTGCTTTGATTACGAATTAGAGTAGCTTGTTTGTTTATCCACTTGCATTTACACTATTCTGCACTTTGTATTAAGTTAGTGTAAAATTAATCGAGCCGTAACTTTAATTTGGGGTTCAAAACAACTCTTGTATTTTCAACAAATTTTTCAAGCTTTCAGAAGAAGTAAACCTGGGAGTTGAACTAGGAAATCCAAAGCCTGTTTTTATTAGCAGTCAATTGTCAGCATGAGAAAGGGAGCGGTTGGTGGAACTGCTGAAGATATGTGGATGTATCTGCATGGACCTACGATGAGATACCTGGCTTGGATCCCAGACTAGTGGTCCATTCTCTTAATGTTGATCCAAGAACTAGACTGGTAATCTAGCCAGCTAGGGTCTTTCTCGCTAAGGTAGAAGCCCAAATCACTCAAGAAGTCATGAAACTATTAGCAGTAGGGTTCACCAAATCCATTTAGCATCCCCGATGGTTTTCTAATATATTTCCTATAAAAATGAAGAATGAACAGATCAGGTGCTGTGTGGATTTTCGTAATTTGAACAAAACATGTCCCAAAGATGAATTCCCTTTACCCAACATTGATCTCCTTGTAGAATCAGGCCCAGGGAGCTCCATGTTTTCCTTTATGGATGGGTATAGGGGGTACAATTAGATATGAATGGCAATGGACATAGAGAAAACAGCATTCAAGACCTCGATTGGAAATTTCTATTATATTGTGATGCCTTTTGGTCTAAAAAATGTAAAAGCCACGAACTAGCATACCATGATGGCCATCTTTCATGATATGATGCACCAGGAGATGGAAGACTACATGGATGATATTGTAGTAAAATCAAAGAATGGGGAAGTACATTTCCAGATCCTTGAATGGGTCTTTGAGCAGTATAGGATGTACAAGTTACACATGAATTCCTTGAAATATGCCTTTGGGGTATCTGCTAGGAAGTTCCTTGGTTTTCTAGTACATCACAGAGGTATAAGCGTAGATCTAGACAAGGCCACTACCATAGCAACCGTTAAAAGGCCCACCACAGTCAAGGAGCTCAAGAGCTTCTTAGAAAGAGCCTCCTATATCAAACGGTTCATACTAGGCTTAGACTCAGTCACCAATGGACTATCCAAACTGCTAAAAAAGGAATTGAATTCATATAGGAAGTTGAGTAGCAGGATGCCTTTCAAAAGCTCTAACAGATCATGAACCACCTTCCTACTCTACAGGCGCTAGTACATGGAAGGCCTTTGTTGTTATATTTAGCGTTTAGCTCCCAGGCCATTAGAGCATTGTTGGCCCAAGAAAATGATTAACAAACAACCCATCTATTATGTGAGCAAAGCCTTGAAAGATGAAAAAAACAGGTATCCCAAGATAGAAAGAGCATGCCTGGTGGTCATTTATGCCTCTTAGAGATTGAAGCATTACTTCTCAGCTCACCAGATCTTTTTGGTGACAAGATACCCTTCTATCAAGGCCCTCCTTCATTAGCCTCTACTAATCAGAAGGGTGGCCTAGTGGCTGGTGTTACTATCTCAATTTGACATAGGCCTTAGGATCCCTAAGGTTGTCAAGAGTCAAGTCATAACAGATCTACTGGCCCAGTTCCCAGGGGAAGAAGAGCGTCCATTGAGTGAGGAGATCCCCAGAGAAGTGGCAATGGTGGAGCTCCCTAGCAAGAAATGGACTATGAGGTTTGATGGATCAACAATAGTAGCTTTGAATGGTATAAGGATCGTGCTAAGTTACAGGATGGGGGGACCATGCCATTCTCCTTCAAGCTTGAATTCCCTTGCTCAAATAACGCTTCTAAGAATGAGGCGTATCTGATAGGGCTAGCCATAACCCTTAGCATAGGAATTAAGCACATAAGAGTATTAGAAGATTCCAACCTCGTGGTTTCTCAAGTTAAAGGAGATGTTGCTCTAAGAGAACCAAGCCTAGCATCCTATCATACTTGGGCATAGAAGGTAGGAAAAAGGTTTCAAACCTTTAGTGTGGAGTATACTCAAAGAAGTAAAAATTGATTTGCTAATGCACTAGCCACCCTGGGATCCCAAGTACGCTAGTAAAGGTCAGTATACAGTAGAGTTCTATTATGCAAACTTTCAAAAAGATGTTTCCGGAGGAGCTGGATGGAAAAGACTAGAGGAGCTTAGTAAAGGAGAAGCTGGCGAAGCTAGAGCATGGTGAGAGTGTCAAGGACCTGAAGGACTACACCCTAATAGAGAGAGAATTGTAAAAAAGATTGCCTAGGGGGATCCTGTTGAGATGTGTCAGCCAAAATGAAAGAAAACAAAAATTGGAGGAACTGTACAGCCAAACTTGGGGAGGAATCATAGAAAAGGTTAGCCTGTATCGGAGAGTCCAACACATGAGGTACTATTGGCCCAGCATGAGCAAGGATGTTGCCACAATACAAGAGAAGTGCCAAAGTTGTCAACTTTTGATGGACAGAGAGGAAAGTTATGTAGTATTCATTTTTGAGGATTGGAGGACCCTATTCATAGAATACCTGACCTAAGGAACTCTACCGATTGATAGGAAGGTGGCCTATCAATTAAAGAAGTTGTCTTCATAGTACTTCTTAAAAAATGGGATATTGTTTAAAAGAGGATACAGAGGAGATCCTCTGAGGTGCCTGGGGCCCAGGGAGTCTAGAGATGCAGCAAAGGAAGTTTATTCAATTGAATGTGCAAGTCACCCAAGGAAGAGAAGGCTCCACAAGCAGCTGTTAGCATTAGGGTATTACTAGCTGACAATGAAGAGGGATTCCGAGAAGCTGGTCATGACCTGCCATGAATGTCAAGTGCTGGAAGATTCCTTACACCCCCATCCAAATGTGCTACAGGATATGACTACTTTGTGGCCTTTCCACACTTGGGGGCTAGATCTTATAGGGACTATCCATCCTCATTCCAATGGCCACTTATGGATCCTGGTAGCTACTGAGCACTTAACTAAGTAGGTGGAAGCCTTTCCTCTGAAGAAGGCTATTGGGTCATTCGTGAACACATCCTCACACAGTTTGGGATCCCCAGGAGGCTGATTAGTGACAATGGGATCTTGTTCGTAAATAAGGATGTGAGAAGTCTATTGGGGAAGTACCACATCAAGCACAGGAGATCCACCCAATATTACCCACAAGGAAATGGTCAGGCTGAGGCCACCAATCGAGTTATACTGAAGATCCTGAAGAAGATTAAACACGAGTATGGAGTGAAGCGGAGCTCCCACCTAATGGACGTGCTGTGGGTGTGTAGGAGTTCTTTGAAGACAACTACAGAACTTTCGCCATTTTCCTTTGTCTATGGGACAGAAGCTGCCAGTCTGGTGGAGCAAGCAATCCCTATAACTATGATAGTGTTGGAAGAGGTTCTAAGGGACCAAAATGATGTGCATACCAAAGAAAGAGTGGTGGACTTGGAAAACCTAGAGGAAAGGGGGGAGCTGAAAAGAAGGCAAAGTCAAAGGTACCAACAAAAAATGGCTAAGGCATATGAGCAGACTATTCACTCAAGGATCTTTGCATAGGGGTAGTTGGTATTAAGGGCAGCAGAGCATGTGAGGAGAAACATCCCAGAACCTTCAAATTTACCCCAAAATGGGAAGTCCTTTTGTTATATCAAGGAAACCCATGATAGTGGATACTATTACTTGGCAAGGATGGATGGGACTTCTTTGGCAGATCCCATAAATGGAAAATAGCTGAAACATTACTACGCTTGAAGATTCAAAGTATTTTCCCACTATTGTCATCTTTTATTTTGTTAAGTAATTTTACCTAGTACCTCTTTTGTTTGATGACCTGCATGAAAGGGCCATTCTGTGTAAAGTGAGTTTACTCTTTAGTAAACGAGTCTTTAAGTCGTTTTGACTATTATGATGAATTATAATAAATTTTATTCCTTTAAAAAAAATGATGGTGAAAAAACAATGACAATGTTATAAATTACTATTTAAGCATACATACATTGCACATGCAATCACCATTCTACACGGCCTAGGATTTGGCCAAGATTTTATTATTATTATTATTATTATTATTTTATCATTTTCTAAGTACCTGGTACATGACTTGGTTCAAAGCAAACTTTCCAAGTGCATGGCCTAGGACTTAGCTCAAAAAAATAATAATAAACTTCCAAAGTGCATGGCTCGGGACTTAGATTAAGAATAAATTTTCTAGATACGTGGCCCAGGACTTGCTTTAGAATAAGCCTTCCAAGTACATGGCCTAGGACTTAGACCTAGAATGAATTTCTCAAGTATCTAGCCCAGGACTTGGTTCAGGGCAAACCTTTTTAGTACCTGGCTCAGAATCTGCTTTAAAACAAATTTTCTAGGTCCATGGCCCAGATTTAGTCCAAAAGTAAATCATAAAAAAGAAAGAGAGAGAAAGAAGCCCATAGCCCAAGATTAGTCTAGAGCGTGACTATGAAATCAGTTAGAAACAAAGATTACTAGATATGACCAAAAACCAGGTCAAGATCAAAAGTTTATTACACATAAAAAACTATAAAGAAAGAAAAGCATGATTCGGCAGCCAGTCATAAGAAATATTAAGTTACAAGACCAAATTGGCCGAAAAGAGAGCCAAAGCAAGAGGCCAGCAAACAGAAAGTCTTCCTGAGAAATCGTAGGAGAAAAGGAGGTGGCTATAGTTGAAAGAGTCTGCTTCTTCCTAGCTTCCAAGTCCTGCAATACTCCTTGTGCACGAGCTAAGGCTTCCTTAGCAATAGCAATATCAGCATTAAGATCCTTAGTGGCATTCTTATGAAATAACGCATGAGCCACGAGCTGAAGATATACTAGCAAGAAAGATAGATCAAACTTTGCTTCCATAAGATCTTGCATAACCCTTCTGTTGGTTAAATTTGGTTTTGTATCTCATACAAAACACATAGCGGAAGCAATAAACAAAGATCTATTTCATTCATGATTGATAACTTGAATTATGTAAATTTCAGAATTTGCGTACCTTGGTACAGTGAAATTCAAAACAAAAGATTATAAGTCCTTGAGAACACTTTCAATCTTCACTCCAATTCCACTTTACGCCCAAGAAGTGTGGTCTCTCAATCAATTTCCAAGGGAGAATAATGGAGTGGTTTCACTCGCACATACACACCACTTCACAATGGTGTCTCACTTTTTCTCTAATAATTATTTTGTATGTCTCTCCCTTTATATATAACTGATTATCTAATTGGGCCGGCTTATTGGGCCTTTCCAATTGGGCTTTAATGTGTGGCTTGGAGTGGGACCAAAAGGACCAATAAGACACTAGCTCCAATGGGCCTTGGGCTTTTCTATCAACTCTTGACAAGTCCAAAGTTACCATTAATTATATTTAATACCACTATATAAATATAATTGCACTCTAGGCCTTATTAATAAATTATATCTCAAAACTTTATTATACATGCAACTCCTTCATAAAATATTCGTAGTAATTCAAAGTCATAAATATAGACTGTCACTTTGAAGATTACTACGTCTTAATCCTTGAGTACCCGGTTTAATCCTTTTAAGTTATTCATTATATATTTATGAAATCCAATTTCATAAATATATACTTTAGTAATTTCTTACCAAAGTGGTTAGGCCTAACTCTCTGAATAACTAAACCCATTAAACTTATCTCAAGGGAATATTTTAAATCTCTGTTAAGAGACTATGAATTCCATCTTGAGAATATATGTTCCATCAACACGAAATGTGGCTGCCCAACATACTAAGGTTTTGACCATTACTTTAGATCTCACTCCTGATATATCAAAGCAACCTACACTTCATGATTAGATCCATTATTCTCTCAGGATTAAGAGTTCATGCAAATATAAGTTGTGAGATTTATTATTCAATTGACAGTCGTTAGGAGAATAATAAATCTCACAGCGGTCCAGTTCAATATGTCTTAACTCTTAAAACATATTAACACATCAACTAGAAGTCACCACTTCCATGATCAAGACAAATCATCTTAGTTAATATGTTATAGTCTTCGTAGATGAAATGCTCAATTTCATCACCGACTATGAACCAAATTCTGAGTTTACAAAGAACTTGTGACTTATATCTTTTATGACTAAATCACATAAATCACATACTATGCATTTCATGGACTATATGATAATGTCCAAATATTCACGTTACCATTATCTTAGATAATAATAAAACAATTTTATTAATTGCAATATTAAGTCATACATCATGTCATACATAATATAATACATAGCATCATACAATAGGATTCTAGGGCACAAATCCCAACACCTTCTCCATTCTAGGAGCTCCTCTTCGGACAAGTAATCAAGTGAAGCAATCTTTAGAGAGATCAAAATAGCATAGAGTAATTCCAAAAGGATATTTCCTAAGAAGATCCCGCCTCTGAAACTTGGCAGTAAAATCCCGATGACTTGAACAACTCCTCAAGAAGTGGCAGACCTTCCCTTGGCAATGAAAAGCAAATGAAGTTGGAAAAAGACACCTCAAAATGGTGGAAGTGGCTCACGGGAAGGTTGTTGAACTCCAATAAATCAAAACGAGTCAAAAAGGCAGGAAGCCTAACACTAGCATCCACAATAGCTGGGGTCCTCCATTACTGTGTCCCTCTCTTGGGGAAGTGAAAGATCTGTAGCCTCTGGTTCAAGTTAAGGGGACTTTGGTTAGAACTCCAGTGGTTGGAGCAGGCATGGGTGAGGATCCTCTAACTTCTTCGACAACCACAGCCTCAGGTTCCTTAATCCTTGCTCCAACATCTAAGGAGGTTGGTGAACCATTAGAAGAAAGATACATGTAAAGAACAAAAAAAGAAGAAGAACAGGAGAAAGCAAGTACTAGTTTCATTCAATACACACGGGGAAGACTCTTCCCGAGTCAAGGACATTGCCTTCGCTACCTTTTGGAGCTCCCTAGATCCTTCTCCTAAATCCTTGACAAGACTTGTGTTAGGGACATATTTGATGTAATTGGCTAGTCTTTTGAAAAAATGCACAATACTTGTATTTGTGTAAATTTAGGATGGGTTTAGTACTTCAAGAAACAGTGTTCATATTTAGTATTGAAGCCATGCAAATCTGACCAAGAAACAAATGAAGAATGTGCTACTCATTAAAGATCAACAGAAGTCTCGACAGAATCCTTTCTATTGAGAATTACTACTGAAGCTCAACAGAAGCTCGACACAAGCTGTATCTTTTGATAATTATGAAATCAAAAATTCCAGATCTGATTACACGTATATCCTTGAGTATTTGTGTAGGGTTTTGTTTCTCACAACCTTAGACATGTATAAGGATTATTTTAAGAGCCGTCACACTTGATGCAAAGTGATTATTCATGCATATTGTGACCAGAGGTAGAATTTTCCTTAGTTCATCTTTCTCTATGTAGAAGCTACTGTGTCTTTACGCCAAGGGTTTTGTGGCCAAGGAGATTCCTGATCTTCATTGTTGTTGGATTGAAGAACTTTGTAGCCAACATCTTCCTCAAGTTGTTGTGTTAGTCACGTAATGGGATCCGTGCATCATTGGTTAGTCATGTACTGGGATTCATGCATTGAACGGAGAGATTGTTATTACAATACAAGTCCAATTAGGTATTGAGGTAAGGGTTCAACTGTAAGTTGGTATTAGGTATTGGGATTCTTTTTACTTGTAACCACTTATGATTAATAATAGTGGATTCTCAGGAGTGATGACCTTAAATTCATCCAGTAGGATTTTGCCTCAGTGTTTCCCCCATCCATAAACAAATCATCTATGTCAAATTTATTTTTCATTGAATTTAGTTATTTGGTGATTTGTTTGTACAACTATGCTATTGCATGTTAAATTGACTTAATTAATTAACTTGAATAATTATATAATTAATTTGCAATAGAGGTCAATACATTTTTGGCCTATTAAGTAGTATTAGAGCGAGCACACTCTGATTAGGTTTAATCTTTGTTGTGTGATTCATTGACCCCTGTTTGTCATGGATAAAGGACAATCTCTTATTATACCTCATTTATTTGATGACACTAACTATGCATATTGGAAAGTACAAATGAGAACTTTCTTGCAGTCTTTAGATGAGAAGGTGTGGCAAGCTATGGAGACTGGCTAGACTAAGCCAAAGGAAGCATCGGCCGATTAGGACGATGCAAAGCTCAAAGCGAAAAACTTCAACAGCAGAGCATTGAATGCCATTTTCAGTGTAATCATGAATGAGGAGTTCAAGAAATTATCCTCGACTAAAATTGCAAAGGAAGCATGGACCATCCTTTAAACAACTTATGAAGGGACTAAGGCTTTTAAGGATTCAAAACTCCAAAGGTTCACTACTAGCTTTGATGAGATAAAGATGAAAGAGGATGAGTTTTTTGATGAGTTCTATGCTAAGTTGAAGGACATAGTCAACTTAGCCTTCAATCTTGGGGAAACTTCAACAGCAGAGCATTGAATGCCATTTTTAGTGTAATCACGAATGAGGAGTTCAAGAAATTATCCTCGACTAAAATTGCAAAGGAAGCATGGACCATCCTTTAAACAACTTATGAAGGGACTAAGGCTTTTAAGGATTCAAAACTCCAAAGGTTCACTACTAGCTTTGATGAGATAAAGATGAAAGAGGATGAGTCTTTTGATGAGTTCTATGCTAAGTTGAAGGACATAGTCAACTTAGCCTTCAATCTTGGGGAAACTATTCTCAAACCCAAGGTTGTAAGAAAGGTGCTAACTTCTCTTCCTAAGAGATTTCATGCCAAGATAACTGCAATTGAAGAATCAAAGGACATTAACTCCATTCCTTTGACGGAGTTGGCTTACAAACCTATGAATTGGGTTTGACTAGAATTGGGAAAGTAACCAAAAGTAAAAGCATGGTACTGAAGACCAAAAGTAATGAGACTAATGAGTCTTCAGATGATGAAGATTCCAAGATGAAGTCCTACGTCACTAGGCAGTTCAAGAAGTTCATGAAGAATGCGAATGTGAAAGGATTTGATAAGGACTGAAAGCAATCTAGTTCTTCTCAATTCAAAAGCCAAGACAGAGGAAAGAAGGATGCTAAGGATGGCGGTCAGTACACTATTCCCTTCGACCAAAGTGCTTCGGATGTCAAGGTTTTGGACACATGAAACAAGAATGTCCAACATATCTCAAGAAAATTGGGAAATGCAAGGCTCTTGCTGCTACTTTGAGCGACACCAAGCCTAAGATTGAGTTAGATGACAGTGATGATGAGGGAATCTTGAGTGCCTTCATTGCTACAGTTGATCCTACTGAAGGGGTTACAAAAACAATAGATGATTAGAGGACTTGATGGTATCTAAGTTTGAGAAAATGGATGAACAAGATGACATCCATATAGCCTATGCAAAATTGTACAATGTTTCTGAGAAGCATGGGAAATTGTATAGGTTGGCCACCAAGAAGTTGAGTGATGTGGAGCTAGATAGAGAGGAGCTCTTTACAAAGGTTGATGAAGGAAATCAAACCATTGGAGCTTCGCGGTTCGAGAACAACTTCCTTGCTAAAAGGACAAAGAAGCTTGAAGCAAAATTGTTCTAGGTTAGAGCTCAATTGGAGAAGACTTCCAATGCAAAGTTCAATGAGATGCTAAGCTTTCATAAAGCTACTTCTAATAAAACTGGTTTGGGGTATGATTTCTCTTAATATTACCTCCTCCAATACAACCGTGTTTGTCTCACCTGCTGATAATATTAATTTTAAGAACAATGAATTTAAAACTAAAATAGCTAGTGAGAACTTAGATAAAGGAAAATCTATTTTAGGAGTACCCCCTAAGGTTGAAAAGAAAGAGACTAGAAACTCTAGGAATAAGAAGGACAACAATAAGAAGTCTTAACAATAAAAGCCGCATCTCTGTCATCACTGTGGAGCTTCAGGGCATACTCGTCCAAATTTCTATAAGCGGTTAGCCACTCAACAAAGCAATACTATGGTCTCATCTGAAAGCCAGAATTGGTTTCCATCCTTTTTTGCTCCTCTTAGAGATCTTCTCAAGGCCTTCATATTTCTTTTGAACTTGAATGGTTTCAATTCTTCCCCTTCACCTCCGGATCAAAGGTTCGCACAAAGGAAAGGTTCTTCCAAGGTGTGGAAGGAAAAAGGCTCAAAGTGATGTAGTCACTTTTTCTCTCTCTACCCTTATGGTTATGCATTGCTTGTTTGTTTTTCTTGTTTTGAGTCAGTCTAGTTTTATGCTTTGTGTGCTTCTTTATGTTTTTGTTTGGTTGTTTTTCAGTTTTTGTTTATTTTGCTTTTCATAAAAATAAAAATAATTTTTTTCTGAAAAATCAGAAAAATATAAAAACATCGTGTGTTTGTGTATATTGGTACTTGTGTACCTTAGATGGCCATTGAAACAAAGGTTTCTAAACTTTGTATCTCTTGTAACTTAGATGAGTATCTCAATGCACAACTAAACAAGTGAACTTTATGGCTCATGTTTGTGATGAGTATGATTAAGTAATCTCTTATACATAACACTCATATCACTCTTTTTAACGAGAAGGACTAGAAAATCCTAAGAGAAAGGCATAAATAACCATCTTACCACTAAAGCCCGCCAATCATGTATATCATTTGTGTGCATCGACATAACAAAATTATGATGTTCAAGCTTACATAATTGGGTATTTCTTCTCTCTCTTATATGCCCATGCATGCTATGTTCAAAAAGAAAAATATGCAAAGAAAAAAAAAACAAAAAGAATCAAAATGCTGTTAAATATGATTGCAAGTGTATTTCTAGGAGATGTGGGAGTTATAGGATATGCCTCGAAGGTAATAGTCTCCATCAAGCAGTTATGATTGTGTGTGAGTGTATTTGATTTGCTCATATTTCAAATCATCATAATATGAGACACATATGCACTCTTGCTATGTTTCACACACAACACGTAAACTCTTTGCTACTTTTGATACATGTGCAGGTATAATGTGATTTGGCCATCACAAGGAGTACATGTGTTAAAATGTGCTCACTAAACTATCTTAACTTGTTTTTGAAATATAAAATTTGTTAGACTTGTTTAGTGTGTGTGTATTTTGGATCTATGAATACTTTGCATATATGTTGAGAAATGTTTTAAGAGCTTAATATGTTGATTGGATCTATGTTTGAGTAGCTTATTTGTTGCATATATTTCTATGTGTTTTTCCCTTCTTTGAAAAATCTATTTTCTTCAAGCTTGACAGCTTCTCGACTGATTCCATTCTATAAAGCCCTTCTTTCTTCTTTTCTTGAAAAATCTTAATGATCTCAATCCATCGAGGCTTCTGGGTTTCTCGTTGATAGAATCTCTACAGCTTCTTTGATCTATCGAGAAAAATTTCTGAGCTCTCTATCTGGCTGATAGATTCTCAACAGTTTCTTGATCCATCGAAGTGTTTTTGCTGTCGACAGATCCTCGACAGCACCTCGACAGATTCATTTCTGTCGAGATTTAGTGCTTAACAGATACTTCGATCCATTAAGCTGCAATTTCTATTTAAAGGTTGAAAGTGAATCAGATCTCTCTCTCTCTCTCTCTCTCTCTCACCCTAAACACATTTCTCTCACTCAAATCTCCTCACCCACTACATTTTTGGCATGTATCAAGTTTAGATCACTTGATAAGCTTCCTAAAACCCTTCATTTACATGCATTCATGCATTTTAGACCTAGGTTTTTGGGTTTTTGAGATTTTTGTGAAATTTTGGGTTGGGTTTTTTTGATTTGATATTATATGCTTATGCATTGCATTCTCATTGCATTTTAACAAGTTTTCATGCATTTAGATGTGTGTTTGATTATTCTTGAATGTGTGTTGGTAGGTTTGGATTGGGTTTTACGCATGATGTCTTTTAAATTTTGCACGTCACATGTTCATGCATTTTTCATGCATACGTCACATGTTTATGCATTATTGTTGAATGTGCTTGTGATTTGTTCTCTCTCTCTCTCTCAGATAGACTACACTATGGCACCCAAAGTGCATAAATCCACTATGGCTTAGAATTCTCTTGGTTCCAGGTCTTTTTCTTCTTTTGATCCTATTCCCCCTCTTCATGTGCAGTTCCATGATGGGAAGGCCCAAAAGGACTTCCTAGAGAACTTTCAGAAATATGGTGTCCATCCGGAGTGCTATGTTAACTTGTCGAATTTTGTTGACACTCCTCTCCCCGTTGTCATTCAGACTAAGGGCTGAGAATCTCTATGTGAAAGTCCCTTGAGGTGTCCAATCATGTTTATATAGGAGTTTTACTCCAATATACATGGTATCGTTAACTTTGTACCTCATTTTGCAACTACATTTTGAGGTACATGTATTGTAGTTTCCCCGGATCTTATATCTGAGGTATTACAAGTTCTGAGGGTAGTGCATCTTGACTACCCCAGCTGTGAGCATTTTAGGACTGTGTCCAAAGACAAGCTTCTGTCTTACTTTTATGAGATGCCTTCCATATAGGGTGGGAAGCAAAACACCCCATGCTCGGGCTTTGGAAAAGGTCCGAGATTCCTTAATATGGTGATGACATTTACTCTTACTCCTTTGTCTTACTATAACTCTATCATAGAGCCTCATGCTCATTTTCTTTTATCTCTTCTTAAGGACCTTTCTATAGACTTCCCTTCTCACTTCATCACTTCTATCCTCGATGTTTATCAGGATACGGCGACCCGTGATAAACTCATCTTTTCTTTAGCTATCATACGAATTCTTCGCCACTTCTTCATCCCCATTCCTATTTCTCCTTACTTCATCATTATAAGTGCCATTAGCGCCGGTTCTATTCGATAGAGTGAGGCCTAGCTTCGACTAAAACGGCCATGGATGGAGACGACTGATCATGCAGATCCTATAGCTCCTTCTTCTTCAACTCCTTTCACCTTTGCTCCTTCTTCTTCGGTAGCTAGTGTGACCTTGGAGGCCATCATGGTGCAGCTTCAGCACGTGGATGCTTGCCTTGACTCTCTCACTGATGAGATGTGTCAGGTGAACACTCGTATCGGTCGTATAGCATGACGACAGGATCACCTTGGTGGTTTCTCTCCCTTTCCATCTCATTCTCTAGAGGCTTCGGCAGATGAGAATGGTGATAATGGTGATGATGAGGATAAGGATGAGGATGCCTCTTCCAGTGATGATGAGATAACGATCTCTCGGTGACTTACCGTTTGTCATTTGAGACAAAAAGGGGGAGTAGTTTTGGATAAGAGTAGTCTTGAGTTAGGGGGAAAGTTAGCATAAGATATTTTTGTTAGGGGTAGTGTGTATACTTTTTAAGGGATGTAGTGAGGTTCTTATGTGCTTTTCTTTTCTTTCTTTTACATTTTGTATACTGGTCTCGTGACCATTTATTGACATACATTGTACTTATGTTTTCTCATATATATGATGATGATGTATGTTTCTTCTCCTATCTCTCCATGTGTTGTTTCTTTTCTCTCTTTATACACATGTTTCTTTATGTATGCAATCTTTACTTTTGTTTTACACATGATGCATTGATAAGTTTTGTTTAAGTGTTTTAGAAAGATAGGTTGTGAAAGTCTACCATGCCATGAACCCTCTGCAAAGTTTTCAAGAGTTTATGTTAGGGTTAGATTTATTTTATATTTCAACAAGTGGTTATGAGTTTTGTGATTTAAGACTTCTCTCATGATTCATTTGTTTGTTGTGGTTTTGTCACAGATTGCCAAAATGTGAGATTGTTAAGGATATATTTGACGTAATTGGCTAATCCTTTAACAAAATGCACTTTACTTGTAATTGGGTAGATCTATGATGAGTTTAGTACTTCAAGAAACAAGTGTTCATATTTAGTATTGAAGCCCTGCAAATTTGACCAAGAAACAAGTGAAGAATGTGCAGCTCATTAAAGCTCGACAGAAGTCTCGACAGAATCCTTTCTATCAAGAATTACTGCTGAAGCTCGACAGAAGCTTGACACAAGTTGTATATGTCGAGAATTACAAAATTAGAAATTCCAGATTTGATTACACACATATCCTTGAGTATTTGTGTAGGGTTTCTTTTCTCACAATTCTAGACATATATAAGGATTATTTTAAAGGCTGTCACACTTGATGCAAAGTTATTATTCATGCATATTATGATCGGAGACAGAATTTTCTCTAGTTCATCTTTCTCTCTGTAGAAGCTACTACGTCATTATGCTAGGGGTTTTGTGACCAAGGAGCTTCTTGATCTTCATTTTTGATAGACTGAAGAATTTTGCAGCCAACTTCTTCTTCAAGTTGGTGTGTTAGTCATGTACTGGGATCCGTGAATCATTGGTTAGTCACGTAGTGGGATTTGTGCCTTGAATAGAGAGATTGCCGCTACAATAGAAGTCCAATTCGGTATTGGGGTAAGGGTTCAACTGTAGGTTGGTATTAGTTATTGAGATTCCTTTTACTTGTAACCGCTTGTGATTGATAATAGTGGATTCTTGAGAGTGATGACCTTAAATTCACTCGATGGGGTTTTGCTTCAGTCGTTTTCACTATTCGTAAACAAATCATCTTTGTCAAATTTATTTTTCGCTGCATTTAGTTATTTAGTGATTTGTTTGTGCTACCGCACTATTGCATATTAAATTGACATTAACTTAATTAACTAACTTGAATAATTAATTAATTAATTAATTTTCCATATGGGTCAATACATTTTTGGCCTATCAACTTGTAAAAAAACAAAAGAGAGAAGTATGCTAAAAAAACAACTATACCAACATGTTTTGTAGGACAACTGAATTATGAGGAGCCGTCAAAAAGGGAAAGAAAAGGAGGAAGTAAATAATACTAGCCCTCTAGGGAGGCACTGCAGCCTTAGTAAATTCCATATTCATTTCCGGGTCAGGGACCTACTTGGGCTTAAGACCCTCGGTCGTTTTAGGGTTAAGGATCTGCTCGGGTTCAGGATCCTTGATCACTTTTGGGTCATAAATCTGCTTGGGTTCAGGATCCTTGGCCATTGCAGGACCTGGGATTTGCCCAAGCTACCCCATAACCTTCTCACTTATAATCTTTTTGCTCACACTAGGATCAGTAAGAAGGTGGTCTACAGCTACCTCCTCTAGTGTTGTTTCACCAATAAGAGAGGGGGGGGGGGGATTTCCATTTAAGCGGAAAAGCGAAGGAATTTATTAATAATAATAATAAAAAAGAACATTGTTAAAAGAGATAGAAAAAGGATCATACCACCTCGTCACCTGAGGAAGGACTTTTCACCCGCCTAGAATTAGCCTTGTGTTTGGACTACAAAAGTAACACGTATCTGTGAGTACAAAAATAAACATTAGGAGAAAAGAGAAAAAGGAAAATAGCTAAAGGTAAAGCAAGAGAAATGGGGAATAAGGTCTTGACCTTCTTTCTCTCTCTCTCTCTCTAGGATTTACATCTATCTTCTACTTTCTATAGGTTCTCCCAGAGGGTCCTTCAAGTAAACAAAGGATCACAGAAGGGGATCTCGAAGAACCTTGGGTTGGTGAAGAGTGTGAGATACATAGTATGTGATTTAGTCATAGAAGATATAAGTCACAAATTCTTTATAAACTCAAAATTTTAGTTCGTAGTTAGTGATGAAATTGGGCATTTCATCTGCGAAGACTATAACATATCAACTAAGATGATTTGTCTTGATCATGGAAGTGGAGACTTCTCATTGATATGTTAATATGTTTTAAGAGTTAAGACATATTGAACTGGATTGTTGGGAGATTTATTATTCTCTTAACGACTATAAAATGAATAATAAATCTCACAACTTCTATTTACATGAACTCTTATTCTTAAGAGAATAATGGACCTAATCATGAAGTGTAGGTTACTTTGATATATCAAGAGTGAGAAATAAAGTCATAATCAAAACCTCAATATGTTGGGCAACCACATTCAGTGTTGATGGAACATATATTCTCAAGATGGAATTCATAATCTCTCAACAAAGATAAAAAAATATTCCCTTGAGATAAGTTTAATGGGTTTGGTTATTCAGTTGTAAAGTTGTTATTTACAACTATGTGTTTTGTTGGCATTTATTTCGTGCCAAATTTGATTGTAATTATTGGTCAATCTTTTGTACCATGTATTTATTGTGGGATTTGATTGTAAGGGTTGTGTGATAGAGAGAGAGTGTGTGAAGACTCAAGCAATTGAAGACTCAAGCAATTGAAGACTGAAGAGTTTTCACGGGTAGCTCGCGACTAAGTATCCCGCGAAGTGACTCATGTGCCTTGCACATGTTGGAATGCAAAGAGTCAGGCCAGGATGGAGGTAGTTGTGTCTCGCGAGTATCTTGTGAGTAAGGCCTTCCCGCAAGACAACTACAAGACATTCTGTTCTACCAGCCTGTCCATTCTGATACACACTTTCTGTGCCTATACTATTTATACCCACATTACCCACAAATGTTGAGAAGTGCTTTTGAGAGAAAACCCTAGTCAGACACCTTGAGAGTTAAAGATTGTTATACCCATAATTCTCTACACATTTGCTTGTGAAATTTCCTCAACTCCAACCTCTTCACTTCCATACCATTGAGAGGTTGATAGACCAAACACTTACCACACATTTTCAGAGTGTCAAGTGAAGTTTTGGTGCTATTGGGAAGCATTGGAAGAAACCAAGGATGGCAGATGCAACATAGAGCTTGTTGTGGGATTCGAAGAGCTAGACAAGACATGGTTCTGTGAAGCCTTGTTGGAGTAGGAGCTTGGAGGGCTTAGATACATTAGGTAGATTAGGCTTGGAGGGTCTTTTGCTAACCTATGTATCCCAACTGATTGTCTAGTGGATCGATTACCGCTTGGAGGGCGGCAGAGAGGTTTTTCATCGAGTTCTTTGGTTTTCTCTTCGATAACACATTGATATGTTATCTTGTGTTCGCATCTTTCTTCCCTACTCTTTTACTTTCCATTTTACTGTTGTGTTACTTTGATTATGGATTAGAGTATCTTGTTTGTTTATCTGCTCGCTTTTATACTATTTCGCACTTAGTATTAAGTTAGTGTAAAATCAATCGAGTCATAACTTTTAATTGGAGGTCTAAATAGCTCTTGTGTTTTCAACACATTTTCGAGCTTTCAAGAGTGTTAAGCCTAACCACTTAAGTAAGGAGTTACGAAAATATATATTTATTGTAAAGTTGTGATTTACAACTATGTTTTATGTTGGCTTTATTCCATGACAAAAAGTGTTGTAATTGCTTTAATTTTATTCTTTGTATTTTGTGGGATTTTACTGTATTGGGTTTAGTATTAAGTTGGTGTAGAATCGAGCATGAATTGAAGAACAAGTGGATTTCATGAGAAGCTAACCCACTAAAGAGCCACGTGAGAAGCACATGTTGGAAGTTGAAGGGTCATGCTAGCTTGGAGGATTTAGCGAGTGTCTCACGGGTAAGGCATTTTTGCGAGGTACTCGCGAAACATTCTGCTTGGAGGATTTTAAGTGTGACTTTTTTACCCTTCACCTATACTATATATTTACTCTCATTACCATAAATTGTAAGGAGGCCATTCAGAGAGAAAAACCCTAGATAGGTTTTCTACAACACACACACACCCATCTTTTAGAGATAGAGAAAGAGCTACTCATCCTTAGTGAGAAATCCTTCTAGCCTCCTCTCCTTTCCTCTCCCATTGTCATACCTTGAGAGGAGATTTGTACTCGAATACAACCCAGGCCTTTTTAGTGTGTAGAGAGTATTTTGAAGCTTGGGTAGCTTTGGGGATTTTCCAAAAGAAGTCAGTGAGGCTTGGCAGATGCAATCAGGTGTATTACGGGATTCAGAGAGCTAGAGAAGACAAGGCTTCGTTAAGTTTGTTGGTGGCAAGAGCTTAAAGGGCTCAAATACATTGGGTAGACTAGACTTGGAAGGTCTTTTGTTATTCATAAACTCCAACTCATTCTCTAGTGGATAACACATCGACATGTTATCTTGTGTTTGCATTCTTCTTCCCTACTCTTTTAGCTTTCATTTTACTGCTGTGATTTGATGAATATGCCTTAGAGTAGTTATATTGTTTGTTCCATCTATTCCGCACTTAGTTTAAGTTAGAGTAAAATCAATGAAGCAGTAATTTTAATTTGGGGGGTCTAAGCAGCTCTTGTATTTTCACACAATTTTGAGCTTTCAGTTGGTATTAGAGCGGGTACACTTGTTTTAGTTTCATTACCTAAGTGTGATCCTTGGCCCTCCGTGTGTTTTACCATGGATAATGCTTTGTATTCTTCTATGGATGTTGCTGATTGTAACATGTTATGTGTTTGTAAAAATGCCTCTATGCATGTTTATCCACATGATTGTAATGCCATGTTACATGAATTTTTGGATGTTGTTGATCTTCCTAACATCAAACTCTTAAAGAAAGGAGCTAAGAAGTTTCATAAGAATTTAAGCAAGTTTCATTGTGAAAAGGATGATTTGATTGCTAAGCTCAATGAATCCAATAAATTTGTTGAAAAGTATAAGAAGCTTGCTAAAAATCCTCTTGAAAAGTTGAAGGAGTTTGAATGTTTGAATATGGACTTGGATGCTAAACTTGTTTTGTCTAACAAACTAGTTGATGAGCTAAAATGTGAAAATGAATCTCTTGAGATGCATGCCAAGTGTTTGATTACTGAACCTACTGATAAAAAGGATGAAATATTTGTTGCAATCATGTTGTGGTACCTGATTCTGTGCCTATTGTGTGTTCTACTTCGAAGGACAAATTAGTGTACATTCTTCCACACAAAAGAAATCAAAAGGTGGAGAGAAAGACTCTTAAGCCAAAGCCTCTGTTTAGGCCTTAACCTAAGGCTTTGGATGGATCTAAGTTTGTTACAACTTGTCACCATTGTGGTGTGATTGGCCATATAAGACCTCAATGTCCAAAGTTGAAGAGAGAACAAAATTAGGTTGCTAGATCCCTTTCCAAAAAACCTAGTGGACCTAAACCTATTGTTTGTCACCATTGTGATGCCTTTGGTCATTTTAAACCACATTTCTCTAAATTTCAAACTCTTAAAGAATGAAAAGAAAAGAGAAACTTGAGCTTTTTGAAAGTTGTGCTATAAAAACAAAACCAGACTTAAGGGAAAATGGTAAGTTGTTGAAGAAAGTTTTTGATGTTCTTACCTCCTTGTTTATGTGCATCTCAAGTTCTCATTCTTCCAACCCTCATCTCACTTCTCATGAGACACTCATTCTAAATAATCATTCTGTTTGGATGAGGAAGGGTTCCTATGGTTGAGCTTATGCTCTTTTGGCTCTTGTTCTAATTCTTTTGATCTTAGTAGAACCCTTTATGCATTGGATGCCTCATTGTCATGCATTTGTGCATCATGCATCTCTTTATATGCACTATTTTGTTTTTGTTTTTTATCTTACTTATACGTTTTTGTTTTGTGTGTGTAAAAGTCCAAAACCACATAAAAAGTGAAAAATTTAAAAAGTTTGATTGTATATGTTTGAGCACATATCACATATGAGTTTGGCCTAATACCTTCATACTAATGGTGTAGTGCATTTACGAGCTTAGCTTGTTATGTATGCACATCTATCTTTGCGGGAAAAATCTTGAAATCTATGTGTGACTGTTGTAAATCAATCTTCAAGCTTGTCATGAATAATTGGTCAATAGTCTTGACGGTTTTGATACATGCATAGACTTGTGCCTATATATCTTCCCAGTCCTTTATGTTTTTGCTTTATAGCTCAACAATTTTCAAATCTCGAAAAGAGAGAATGAGCTACGAAAGCCGTCGCATATACTGGTATTTGACTAGGAAAAAGGGAAAGTGACTTGTATTGAATTCCAAAGGCTTATTTACAAAATTAAAATATCAAAAATTTCAAGCACTGATCTCAAAATGAGATGTACTGTTCAAAAAAAAAAAAGATCAAATGTTATGATTTGTAAAGAAGCCAAATGAAAAGTTTCAAAGATATGTAATCATTTTTTATGGGAGGTCATATATGTTCATTTCTATAATTGAGATAGACCATTTAACTTAGTACTAGTTGTGTATGACATGATTGAATTGATCATTAAAGTTTCACTCTAGACTATGGACTATTCCACACTTGATTCACACACACAATATAAAAGTTTAATTTTCAATGAATGCCTATTTCATTTGTGTCTTTGTACATGTTCAAATGTGATGTATGTGTGCTCAACCATATGTGGATCAAACCAAAAAGATTTTTGTTCTTTTTGTTTGTTTTCAGAAGTGATTTGTATCACCCATGTTTTTCAAAGTTTTTCAAGTTTTTTTTTTGTATGTGTGTGAAAAACATGTGTTCTTGGTGTTTTTCGTGACTCATTTCATGAGTAAGCTTAGCTAGGAGTTAAATGGTCCAATTCTCAAGTTTTTCAACTTTGGATAGAGAGTTTCGTGACTGCTTCACGAGTAAGATTTACCTGCGAAAAATTTCACGAGCAAGGCTTACTCGCAAAAATTCCCAACTTCCCGTGAAAATTTCCAGATTAGCTTTTTAAAGGGCATTTCGTTGGACATTTGTTTTAAACTTCTCCCATCTTCTCCCAAACCCCTATTTTCATGGTTCTACATCAAAATCCAACTAAATTCAATTGTTTTTCATTCCATTAACATTTCTAAGGTAATCTTTAACTCTCTTCATTGATTTTGATCCTTAGATTATGTTTTTGGAGGGTTTTGTTTTAAATGATGATTTTCTTTGGATGTTGGCCCCTTGTGGCAAAAATAACATGTATTTAGGCAAGTTTTTCATATGTACATGCATTGTTTAACATACATGTGTAGTGTGTGCATTTTAAGTATTTGATAAAATGCGAAAATGACATTTTCTCGTTGTTTTGGACTCCGATGAGTACCAAACTTTGGGCATTACCATGATTATGCATGTTTGTCATGTATTGACCATTGGTTATGTGTTTTACACACTTTATCGTGAGTGCTTGCTTATGCCTTGGTCATGCACCTCAGATGCACACTAGATGCATCTTTGCTGCACACACTCTAACACTTCACATGTTTTGCAATCACTCATGCTAGATTAAGTCTTTTTAGACCTTTAGCACATATAATATGTTCTTGTGTCTATGTCATACCTTAGTCTATACTTTGTTTCATGTCATGTTTACTTTATGCTTTGTAGCATTTTTTAGATGTTTTTGGTCTTTCCTTTGAGCTTCATTTTCTCATTCATCTTGCACCCCTCATGCATCATCTTGCACCCCTCATGCATATCTTCTTTTTCTTTCCCTTCTTCCTCATGATTCATTTGTCTATTTGTGACTAAAAGCTCAAATATTTGTAAAAACACAAGAGCTGTTTAGACCTCCAAATTAAAGATTACAACTCGATTGATTTTACTCTAACTTAAACTAAGTGCGTAATAGTGTAAATGCGAGTAAACAAACAATAAAAACTACTCTAAGCCATATTCATCAAATCACAACAGTAAAATGAAAGTTAAAAGAGTAGGGATGAAGAATGCAAACACAAGATAACACCATCTGTCATGACTCTTCACATTCCAATCATGTGCTGAGCACATGCTTCATTTCGCAGGAAGGCTACTCGCTAGCTACCTACGAGAACATTTTTGGTCTTCCATTGCCTTGAGTCTTCACACTCTCTCTCACACATAACCCTTATAAAGAAATCCCACATAAAATACAGGGTACATAAGATTGAATAAAATTACAATCAAATTTGGCACAGAATTAAAGCCAACACAAAATAGTTGAATGCCTAAATACATGTTAAAATGCCAAAATTTGCCAACACAAACACAAACAAACCAAATGGAACAAAGCCCAATCAAGAAATTGAAAAAAATTTCACAAAAATTAGATTTCCCAATCCTTTTTCAAAAAATTAACCCAACAAAAGAAAACCTAAATTTTTTTGCATAATCTAAGGAAATGAAGAGAAAAGATTGAGTAAACATACCTTAGAGATGATTTGAAGAAGTTTTCTTTTGAGATTTTGTTGGGTTTTTTAGTGAAAATGTGTTTGGGGTTGAGAGAAGCTCTAGGGAGGCAAAATGAAGGGAATAGTAAATGTTTGAAAATTTGTCTACATCTACCCTTTAAAACTGAAAACACACGTTTTTTGCGGGTTACCATCTCATGAAGTTACTCATGAAAAATGCATCTGAAGCAAAAAACTTTTCGCAGATAAGCATTACTTGCGAAACAGTGGCAAGACAGTCGCAAAACTTTCTGTCTGAATTTTATGTTTTCACTATTTTGCCTTAACCCATTTTCACAGGAAGAGCTTAGTCACGAGCTTCTCACGAAAATGCCTCTGAATGAGTTTTTGATGAAAAACATGAAAAATGCAATTTGAACAAAAACTCAAAACACAAAAGCACAAAAACACTTTCAAAAACATATATAATACTCAAAAAATTTTTTGGGTTTGATCGACAAGCAATTGAGTATACACATCACATTTGAACACGTACAATCACACAAATGAAATAAGCATTCATTGAACAAAGTCTTGTGTGTTGTGTGTGAGTATCAAATGTGGAATAGTCCTTAGTCTATAGTGAAGCTTCAATGATCAATTCAATCAAGTCATACACAACTAGTACTAAATCAAGTGGTCTATCTCAATTACAAAAATGAGCAAATATGACCTCCCACAAGAAAATGATTACATATCTTTGAAGCTTTTCATTTGACTTCTTTACAATTCATAACATTTGATCATTTTTGAACAATACATCTCATTTTAAGATCGATGCTTGAAATTTTTGATATGTCATTTTTGAGAATAAGCCTTTGGCTTTTTAGGCACCATGCATTTCAATACAAGTCGTTTTCCCTTTTTCCTAGTCAAATACTAGTATATGCGATGGTTTTTGTAGCTCATTATCTCTTTTTATTTTGAGATTTACATTTGTTGAGTCTTTTAAGCAAAAACATAAAAAGTGTGAGAAGATATATAAGCACAAGTCTATGCATGTATCAAAACCATCAAGACTGTTGACTAATCATTCATGACAAGCTTGAAGACCGATTTACAACAATCACACATTGATTTCAAGATTTTTCCCACAAAGATAGATGTGCATACAAAACAAGCTAAGCTCGTAAATGCACTACACCATTAGTATGAAGGTACTAGGCCAAACTCACATGTGATATACATAACACAAGCGATCAAACTTTTTATAGATTTTTCAATTTTTATGGGTTTCTGAATTTTTCAACACACTCAAAGACAGAACATGAAAAGTAAGATCAACAAAAACAGCAAGTACCAAAACAAGCTTGAAAAGAAACATGCTAAAATGTGAAACAAAAGCAAACAACCAACCAAAATCACAACATATAGGAAGAATTGATGCATGGACATGGTCTAATGCTTATGCATGTGTACCTTTCTTCACCCACACGGCACGTGTGTTTGGGGTGATATCTCTAAAGGATCGAGTAATAGAGTTTTGATTCTTAAACCTTTGGCTGAAGCTTGCCAAACAAGAAGTGATGGTATCAATTATTTTTATCACATCACCAAAACTAGAATCAGCTTCTCGCCCTTTTGTTTGCTTAGCGTTCCAATTTCCCTTTCCTTTTCCTCTTAGCCTTTAAGAATCTACTTCAAAGCGTGAAGTTTATAGCATTTAGGTCTTCTGTGTCCTCGAACTCCACAATGGTGGTAGAAGTGTTGAACTTGAGGACCTCTTTGAGACTTTGAGAGAAACTTCCCTTTAGCCTTGGGTTTGGCCACAAATAAATTTTGAGGTTTTGTCAAAACCTTTTAAGCATTTCCATTTGGCTTCTTCTCTACTTTTACATTCTCAACACTTGGAGTTGCTGCCATTGGTTCCTTAGCTTTAACAAATTTTATTTCCTTGGACACATTGACCCTTGAACTACTCGCTTCGAAATATCCTAAGCCACTTTTGTCAGAAAAAGGCTTTTGATGTGCAAGCACTTCGTCAAGCTTCTTGGAAGCAACTCGCTCCACTTTGGTATTAGCTTGAATCACTTAAAGCTCTAGAAACTTGATCTTTGTGTAGGCTTCGGTTAGTTCTCCATTCAGCTCCTCAACTGTACACTTCGTTTCTTTGTACCTCATGAGTATGCTTTTGTAGTCTTGCTCAACTCTCTTCCTTTTCCTGATGGCTACCTTAGCCACTCTAGCATACTTTCCAAACTTCTCTAGAAGAGAGTTGTAAGTTTCCTGCAATTCGTTTGTTCCTTCATAGACACATTCTTCGCCTTCATCATCAGATTCCTCCCCAACTCCCATCGACTCCATTTCGGTGTACTCACTGAGCTCTTCCACTAGTGCATTCAAATCTTCTGGGGAGTCCCCAAGTGCAATGGTCATAAATGTGAAGTAGTTTCCTTCTCCATCACAGCTTTCTTCCAAGTCAGAATTTGAACCATCTAAGTCACTAAGGGTAGTTGTAAAGACTTTACCCTTTGCTTTCATATATGTGGGGCATTCTTTCTTCACATGCCCATGTCTTTTTGCACTCAAAGCACACAACCATTTCAGATGGCGAAGAATCTCTTGAATCCTTCTTCTTGAAGTTTTTCTTGTCCTTCTTGAACTTTGAGAATTTTCCCTTCTTAAAAGACTTTCCATCTCTCTTGAACTTTAGGAACTTACGGAAGTTCTTGGCAAGGTATGCCACATCCTTTTCAACCTCATCCTCATTTGAGGAGTCTTGAGCATCCAATCTCTCATTAATTGTCTTGAGAGTAAGAGATTTTCTCTTTCTTTGAGATGTTAGAGAGTGAGACAGCTCATAGGTTTGAAGAGAACCGATGAGTTCTTGAATTTTAATCTCATCAAGGTCTTTGCTCTCTTTAATGGCAGTGACCTTTGCACGCAAACTCTCTGACAATGATCGTAGAATCTTCCTCACAATCTTGGAGTCCTCCTTCTTTTCTCCTAAGTTGAATTTTCCAATCACCACTTCATTTAGCTTCCCATAAAATGAGTCAAATGACTCGTCTTCACTCATCTTCAGCTTCTCGAAGTGTGTGGTAAGCATTTGCAACTTGGTGTCCTTACCTTCTTGGTGCCTTCATAGGTTGTCTCCAAGATTTTCCATGCCTCCTTGGCAATTGTAACATGAGAGATCTTATGAAATTTATTAGGAGAAACACCACAGAAAATAGCATTTAAAGCCTTTCCATTAGCATTAGTTGCTGAAAGAGCTGCCTTATCCCATATGGATTTGGCGGCCTCCGGCCTAGTCCATCTTATCTCGACAGCGTCCCATCATCAATAGAATAGAGGGGTGCCCCCATACGGACTTTCCAAAATGCATAATTGCTCCCATCAAAGTATGGGGGAGCATTAAGCGATTAAGATCGACCCATCTCAAAAAGGGTCTAGGATCACACTTAGGTAATGAAACCACAGCAAGTGTACCCGGTCTGATATCAATTGAAAGCTCGAATATGTGTAAAAACACAAGAGCTATTTAGACCCCTAAATTAAAAATTACAGCTCAGTTGATTTTACTCTAAGTTAAACTAAGTACGGAATAGAGTAAATGTGAGCGAACAACCAATAAAAACTACTTTAAGCCATATTCATCAAATCACAGCAGTAAAATGAAAGCTAAACGAGTAGGGAAGAAGAATGCAAACACAAGATAACATGCTGATGTGTTAACAAAGTGGAAACCAAAGTACTTGGCGAAAAACATCTCTGCCGCCCTCCAAGCGATAAATCGATCCACTAAAGAATAAGTTGGAGTACACGAATAATGAAAGACCCTCCAAGACTAGTCTACCCCATATACTCGAGCCCTCCAAGCTCTTGCTATTAACTAACTTCGCCAAGCCTTGTCTTCTCTAGCTCTTCGGATCACGCAATTCAGCCCGATTGCAACCACCAAACAAATGGTTTCTTCCAATGGTTCCCAGTAACACCAAAACCTCACTTTACACTCAGAATGGGTACGGTAAGTGTTTAGGCTATCAACCTCTCAAGGAATTGGAAATAAAAAGGTAGTAGTTGAGGAAAACCATAATGGATTATGTAGAGAATTGTGGGTATGATAATATTTCACTCTCAAAGGTTTTATGGCTAGGGTTTTCTCTTTGAAGCACTCCTCAACATATGTGGGTAACGTGGGTATATGTAGTGTAGATAGAGACAGGGTATATCAGATATGAAAAAATAGCAAAATAGAATGTTTCGCAGGTATCTCGTGGGAAGGCCTTACCCACGAGACACTCACGAAAACCAGCTGTCACCATCTATCATGACTCTTCGCATTCCAGTCATGTGCTAAGCACATACTTCACTTCTCAGGAAGGCTACTCACAAGCTACCTGTGAGAATTTGTTTGGTCTTCAATTGCCTTAAGCCTTCACACTCTCTCTCATACACAACCCTTACAAAGAAATCTCACACACAACGCTTACAAAGAGAATGAAATGGTTTGTATGTGAGTGTAGGACACTCTTTTATTCTCCCTTGAACACACACATATAAATTGATTGAGAGACCACACTTCTTGGGCACAAGGGGAATTAAAGTTAAAATTAAGAATGTTCTCAAGTACTTCTAATCTTTGGTTTTGAATTTCACTTCACCAAGGTACACTCTCTAGTTCTTATATTCTGAAATCATAGTACATGTTATCAATTATGAATGAAGTAGATCTGTTAATGTTCCGCTGTATATGTCTTGTATGCGATACAAATGTGCATTTTTCCAACAATTGGTAACAAAGCGGTCTTCAATTTTGAATTAGTATAACATGTTTTGTGAGTTTTGGAATCAAGGATAATAGTTTCATGATGTTAGAAAATTATGCAATTAATTTTCTGCATGGTGATTGAACTTATTGTTTGATGAAAACTGATATTGATGTTATGATGTTGTTTAAGTTTGATCTTAAGTATGTTAAATTGAACTTTAAGGCTATAGCATCAATGGAATTCAGTTTTGATATCAACTTCTATCTATTATGTTCATATGATGGTTGTTTGTTCATGAAACACCGTTGAAAACTACTTCAGAAAAATTCTGGGAAATTCGAGTTTCACAAGTTTCGATCGATTAAAAATTACTTTCGATCGATCAAGTAAAACAGTGACCAATCTGGTTGATTTCATTAATATTCGATTGCTAGTCGATCGATCGAATGTTCTTTTCCGATCGATTGAGCAGCGTCGAGTACCAATCGAGCTAGGCAGATTGTTTAGTGAGAATTTTTTAATTTTTTCAACCAATCGACACATACATTCGATCGATCGAAAACTATGAATTTTGAATTTTTCTAAGTGTTTTCACATGGATAAAGTGCAAGGTTGTGTGTGATTAGATTACACATGATTTCTGATTAAAAACCTTTATTTTAAAACATCTAGTGGGAGAGAGATACAAGGGTTGGATCTCACGGCCTCCATTGTTGGTTCATAGTAGTATGAAATACATTTTCCATTGAGCTTAACATTCCATGTGGAAAGTATTTATTTCACGGTACTACAAGATTGAACTTCTTGATTTATAGTGGTTTGATCAAACACCTTATCTTAACCTTGAGCTTTGCATTCCATGCAGAGGGTGGTTTGAATTATGGTACTACAAAATAAACTTGTTCATGGTAGATGAAATGTGGCTACACATGATTCTAGACAATGGTATACACTAGACTAAATATTATACTATCCTCCATACTGAGTTCTTACAATTATTATTTAGAGGCTAAATGTATAATGACATATTATTAGTGTTTGATAAGAGTTATCACGATAGCACTATTAACGGGAATAGTTCTCAATCAATCATAGTATTTAATGTTCACTCTATGCTGAGGGATATTAAACAATGGATTGGGTTGTCATTGCGTTCCATAATATATGTTTATATGCTAAATTGATAATGTCCAAGTTTACTTATTATATTCATGTTTATTGTTTTCAGATTTAATCATGGCATCATTTAGCCCACTTGTTGCTATTTTTAATCAAAACAAACTAACTGGATCCAACTATATTGATTGGAAAAGAAACTTGGACATTGTTCTTATTGCTAAAGAGCACAAATATGTGCTTAGTCAACCTTGTCCTAGCTTTCCATTGTTAGATGCTCCTCTTGAGGAAAAATAGTAATATGATCGTTGGCAAAAATCTAATGAGATGGCCAAGTGATATATCCTAGCATCTATCTCAAATGCTTAACAGCATCAAATGCAGGATGTAGAACTAGCTTTAGACATAATGGTAAGTTTGAAGGAGTTGTTTGGTAAGCAAGGTCGTTCTGCAAGGCAAGAAACTATGAGGCAAATTTATAATACCAAAATGGCTGATGGTACTTCAGTGAGGGAGCATTGTCTTAAGATGATCTCTAATCTGAATACACTTGAATTTTTAGGTGCCGATATTAATGGAGAATCCCAAGTGGATATGATACTCTAGTTACTACCATAATCATTCAAGGAATTCAGACTTAATTATAACATGAACAAAAAGGTTTATTCATTGTCTGAATTAATGAATGAATTGTTAGCGGCGGAAGGCATTCTTAACGGAGATATAAAATATTCTCTTAAGATAAGTATAACGAGTTTGGTTATTCAGAGTATTAGGCCTAACCACTTTAGTAAGGAGTTACTAAAGTATATATTTATGAAATTGGATTTCATAAATAAATGATGAATTACTTAAAGGATTAAACTGGGTACTCAAGAATTAAGATGTAGTAATCTTTAAAGTGGCAGTCCACATTCATGACTTTGTATTATTGCAAATATTTTATGAAGGGGTTGCATGTATAATAAAGTCTTGGAATATAATTTATTAATAAGGCCTAGAGTGCAATTATATTTATATAGTTGTATTAAATATAATTAATGGTAACTTTGGACTTGTCAAAAGTTGACAGAAAAGCTCAAGGCCCATTGGAGCTAGTGTCTTATTTGTTCCCTTTTGGTCCCACTTTATGCCACATACTAAAGTCAAATTGGAATGGCCTAAAAGGCTAGCCCAATTAGATAATTAGTTATAAGGGGAGAAACATACAGAATTTTAAAAGAGAATGAAATGGTTTGTATGTGAGTGTAGGACATTCTCTTATTCTCCCTTGAACACACACATATAAACTAATTGAGAGACCACACTTCTTGGGCACCAGTGGAATTGGAATGAAGATTAAAAGTGTTCTTAAGTACTTCTAATCTTTGGTTTTGAATGTCACCGCACCAAGGCACACTCTCTTGTTCTTATATTCTGAAATTTACATAGTACATGTTATCAATTGCGAATGAAGTAGATCAATTAATTTTCCACTGCGTATGTCTTGTATGCAATACAAACATGTATTTTTCCAACAAAGAGACAACTATAAAGGAGGTCCCTTTTCGAGAACTAACAGAAGTCTAAAATTTAGAAGTCTCTACCTTGGTCTTGACTTTGACTTTGGAAAAGGAGGATGGGTGACCTCCTTACCCAAGGATCCCGTCTCAACAGCAGCAAAAGCCACCTCCTCAGATTCCTCAGAGATAGGAAGTCGCTTGGAAGTTGCAGAAACCTTCCTCTTTTTAGTACCCTAGCTAGCCTCCGTGTTCCCAACATCCTTCTCAACCTATAAATTTTTTCCAACACTCTTCTTGCCTTTCTTTTCCTTTCCTTTGCTAGGGGGAGCTGTAGATCCAATTTGTTCAATCACTCCTTTTCTGATGGGGATGCTAGGGGAGGAGCCAATAACCATTTCGCAACCAGGCCAAGAAAAAGGAAAGTCATTGGCATAGGACACCCAACCACCCCTGGATTGATGCCACTCTATAAAACCAACTTTGCCACTTATAGCGCCAGACATAATGCCAAGAGTAAGGAGGGCCAACCGCCTGTTGAGTGAAGGAATTGAGGAGAGATCAACATTAGGGACCTCCCCTACCTTACTAGAACCAACATAATCCAAAAAGACTTCTAGATCCTTCTTTAGTAACTATAGAAACCGTCACTGGATCTGAAGGCTACCCTCTGGGAGTTTGGCACAGTGACTTAGGGGCTCCTTCGAGACTAGTAGGAATAAGCTTGAAGCCTTATGAATGGATCCAAAGAAAGAAGGGAGGAAACAACGTCCTTGAACACTGAGGGGACATCCTAATCGAAGCCAAATTGTCCAAGTACCCACCATGCAAGGTAATGGGTGTACCGATGAACCCCGGATGAAGGAACTAGAAGCCACAGGGGACTTACACAAGCAATGTATATCGTTGTTCTCATCTCCCCAGTGTAAATCAAATGTATGTCTCGAGGAATTCAAAAGGGATGACAAGGCAAAATCACAAGAGAACCCAACTTTAAACTCTCAGGGTGAGCGCTAACTTAGATTGCCTTTTTTTATCAAACATTTCCATAAGGTTGGTGTCCACCCCCTTCAAATTGGCCCAACAGAATATAATGGGATGTCCATCAGTTGAACTGCCACACAACCCTTTTATGATGTCAAGGGATCCCTGAAACTTCTCCTTCACATACTTCAAGTTTCTACACTTTGCTAAAGTAACCTAGGAACGTTCCCACACAAATATCTGTAGCATAGTACACTGAAGGAATGAACTTATGGTATAGCAAGAATTACCTTCCAACTCGTCAACATGTACTAGGTCCAAGAACATTAGGGCTCATGGATAACTGATGCCTCGAGCTATACGGATTGCCAAGGGAAAGAATACAAATTTGATCTCGTAACCAAGGAACTCACTTAATAGAAACTTGCTCAACCACATTGCTATGAACCCAGCCTGCCTAATTGATTTCTCTTTGTCAAAAAATGCTTTAACCTATCTCCCTATTCTAGCTGGTTTGCCCTCAAGAGAAGCAGTACACCCACCAAAGTGCTTGAACAACTTCTCCTCGACCACGAGATCCTCTTCTGAGAGTAGGATGCTGAAGGGACTCTCATCACCAAACATGGGAAGCAGAAAAGTATTAACCATGTCCTCTAGAGTGATAGTGAGCTCATCAACAAAAAAGAAGAACATATGGAGAGAAGGAGACCAATGGCGAAACAAGTGCCTAAACCCCTTGACATTGTGAAAACCCTCCAAATTCCTGGTCATGGCAACTAACTTCAGGATACTAGCATGCTCCAAACACCCAAAAAAGTTGTTATCGGTTAATTCTTTGTCTACCTAACCAGCCCAGTCGCTAATCTTGCCTACAACAAAATCAAGGAAGAGGGGGATTGGTTCTCGGGATACCTACCTAATCTGGAGATCCAATATCTCTTTTGGGTCTAGGATTTGTGTAGAACTTGCGAAGCCAAACTTCCTAGAGAAGGTCCAAGAGTAGGGAGATGGAGGGTAGGCTCTATGAGCAACCTAAGGGAAGAACAAGCAGGGAGTATACCAGGGATCTCGAAGGGGAAAGGCTAATCATTCCATGACCTCCTTCTACTCTGAACCTATTAAGGAGCCTTCACCCTCAAAGGGAGTGGGTAAACACTGTGGACACAATGGGGAGTCGCCACCTAGTTTTTACAATGGTTTAGGAACCATTTATATAGCGCCCTTTCGAGGAAGGACCATTGATCTTACTACCAAAGATATGAGTTCAGAGTTAATGTACGGTCTTGGGAAGGTGTTAGGCACCCAAAACCACCTAACCTTAAGGTTGACTTCCTCTTATTGTGTTTTATGTCTTAACCCTATTAAAGGCATATTCAACACTTCTATACTCACATACATGCTAGCATGGATCTAGTAAACAAACATGGCATCTTCATGACAAAATCCTTGCATACATCTATCATGGCATACATATCCTAGCATACATCTACCTCATCTCATCCAAAGCAACATGCACGTTCATACACCATAATCACCACCAATCAAGGGAATTAAGCAAGCATATTCATCATTTTCATCAATCAAGAAATCCCATCATGCTCATCAACCAAATCGAATGCATGTTCATATAATTATGCATGACTTACCTCACTTACCTTATAGCACCACAACGCTTATGCATCAATGCATGTTCATGCTCATATGCATGTTCATGTGATTCAACCAAGATATAAATCCTAATTATCAATTCAACAATCAAAGCATGTGAAACATGCTATTCTACTAACCCTAGACCTAAACATGTGAAAAATAGACCCAACAAGACCTAAACATGTAATTAAAACTAACCAAAATAAGTAAAATAGCAAGAACCATATATCTGGGTTTCTGGGCACGAGGATGCATACGCATACATAGGTATGCGTAAGCATGCTTCTAGTATGCGTACGCATACATGAGTATGTTCACGCATACCGCCCAGAAACACAGTTTTAAAGCAGGCAACAAACAATCAATCAAACAAAACCTAGTGTGCTTCTAATATATAATCAAACAATCTAAACTAACAACAAAGATACCAAAGATCAAGAAAAATAAAGATGAACAAAACAAAATCTATTCCTTAACACGTATTGGATCTAACAACAAACAGAATAACACTTAACACATCCAAACATGTTTGTCAATATATCCGATCATATTAACTTTCCAATCAAAACATGATGAGACAAAACAAAATAAAATCAAACAAAACAAAACATATTTCTAAGCATGAATAACATATAAATTAACTATGAACAATAAAAACACAAATTATAAAAGAACCCAATCAAGGAAAAGCCATGAAGAGAAACTTACCTTGCTACAAACTATAAACTTGATTCATATTTAACCGACCCCTCAGTACCTACACAACAAGATTCAATGAGATATCAAGGTAAATAGAATATTTCAATAATTTATAGGTAATCACAACTCAAAAACAAAATTAGTATTGAAAAGGTTTTGAGAAATCCAATTGAGAACAAGTTTTTGCCTTAAAAACAACTAAAAAAGGGTTTTTTGATGATTAAAAAACGTGCTTTGGTCTGTGTGTGTGTGTTTAGAAAAGATGAAAAATAGTTTTTAGAGAAGATGGAGGCAAAAATAAACTCTCTCTAGCTAGGGTTTGAGTTTGGAGGCATAAGGATGTATTTATATATTTAAATTAGGGTTTTCAGGCTTATTTTTAGGGTTTTGGACGTTCCAAAGGGTCTAGAGGCTGGGCCCCATCAAAAAGGGAGGCTTTGGGCCCTAAAACATGAATTTTTGGGCCTCTAGAAAATGGCTTGTGTATGCAGGTATGGAGCTGCGTACGTATGCATGCTCCCCGTGCATGCATGTGTCCCCAAATACCCTAATTTTGACAGCTCTGATGACCCAACTTCAAACAGTCATAATTCACTCAATTTTAGTCCAAATTATGCAAAGTTTGTGTTCAAATTAAATCCTAGGATGTCTAATTTCTAATGAAATAAACTTCACCCAAAAGTACTCTGTGGATCAAAAGTTATGGTCAAAGCAGTGAGCAAAGGTCATTTTTCAGCATCGTTTTCAAAGCGATTTAAACGCTTTTGAGTTATGATTACTTCTAAACTATCAAAATAAATTCAATTACCTTTTTTGGACATTTCAAGCTTGTCATTGAGACCAGGGACTAAAGTTTATTGGCCGGGTACAAAATAAGGTGTCTACAAATGCCCCTCTTTTGGCTATACTTGCTTCACAAATGAAGTCAAAAGCCTAAAGTGACAAACTATTTTGTAGGTTAATAAAATTTAAGTCCACACATGCACACAACATAAACACGTAAACATGCAAGCAAACAAGCAAACATGGGGCGTGGGTGTAAAATCCAATCTCTGGATTCTGAGAGCCCCTATTCTCCTTGGTTCGTTATCCTAAACCTTAGGTAAAAGGGAAAACAAGCAAAAGCGGCTACTATCCCAAGCCAAAAGGAAAACTCATCACATCATCATACCATGTTATCATCACATCAATAACATATCATGTTCACAACAAGGATGGCTACTATCCCAAGCCAATAGAAACACATCAACACATCATAAACATAATAAGGATGGCTACTATCCTAAGCCACAAAAACACATCATAGACACAACATCAATCATCAAAGAGCCTAAATTTGCTATCCTGCACTTATAATCAAAGGCACACAACAAGAATGACTACTATCTTAAGCAAAAACACAACATCACACATCATGTTATCAACACATCATCACAACATCATAAACACATCAACACAACATCATAAAAAAAAATCAACACAACATCATAAGCACGTCAACATGACATCATATTATCATTAAAGGTTCAAGAGACTCAACACCACACATTAAAGAGCTCATTATTCAAGACACACATCATTTATTTCCAAAAAAAAAATTATTAGTTAAGAAAATCAACATCATTTAAGAAATTCATCATTCAAATCCGTCCATTTTTTAAATCTTTCTTCTTTTGAAATCTCTCTTGGATTTTTGAAACTTGAAATCTTTCTTTTGAAATTCTCCTTAGACTCTTGAAATTCTTGATTTTCTCCTTAAGTGCCAATCTCTCACTTGAAAATTTTGAAAGTCTCTTTCGATCTATGATTTTTTTTTTCTTAAGCAAAATCCTTCTTGAAGTTTTAAACTCCTCTTTGGAACTTTGAAAATTTTGGAATCTTTGAAATTTTTCACAATGATTAGGTCACATCAACACAATGGATCACATTAGATATCCTTCTTGAAGCTTTGAACTCCTCTCTGGAATTTTGAAAATTTTTGAATCTTTCAAAATTTTCACAATGATTAGGTCACATCAACATAATAGATCACATCATGTTTGGTCCAAACACATCAGGACAGAACCAATCACAATGAGTCATATAAAGTTTGGTCTTAACACATTAGGACAGAACCATAGGCACAACATATCACATCAGGTTTGGTTCAAACATATCAGGACAGAACCAATCACAACGAGTCACATCAGGTTTGGTCCAAACACATCAGAACAGAACCATAGGCACAGCATGTCATATCATTCCTCTTCTCTTCACTTTTTTTTCATCTCTCTTTTCTTTTCTTTTTTCCTTCTTTTGTTATCTTCTCATCATTTTTTCCTCTACTTTCTCTCTTTTTTAATCTCTAATTCTCATCTTCTCATCACCTTTTTCTTACTCTTTCTTTTCTTTTCTTTTATCTTCATCTTTATCCTCTCTTTTTCTTCTCTCACTTTTCCAAGTCCTGGTTTTCTATTTTAATCTTCATCTTTCATTCTTCATTTTTTTTTTCAACATCTCACATCTTTTTATTTATTTATTTATTTATTTTTGGACTTCTAAAAATTGCATTTTCTCTTTAGAGCTTTAACAAGAAAGAGTTGATTAGGCCATGGGTTCATTGCATTCTTTTCTTTTATGGGGGCACATATTTATTCAAACATATCATATATTCATTTTACTTTATGCACCTTTTGCCTTTGAATGACCATCAATTCCCTAAAATTTAAAACACTTCCAAACGAAGATCAAAAATAGCTGAAAGAGACTCTAGATCAAAGAAATTCTAAACACGAACAAGTTTTGAGACAAATGAAAATTTGTGAGTACAAGAAGTTGGAAGAGACTGTAGATGAAAGAAGTTTCAAGCATGTGATTTTGGAAGGGATTATGGATCCATGTGATTTTGCATATCAATTATATTCTGTTTGAACTAGTTTTGCGTGAATTACCTACCTCCTCATTGATTGGTCCAAATACGAATTTGAAATTCGATCATCTCTAGTCAACTCGATCAATGTCTTTGTTTTAACTTGCACACCTCATTTCTCTCATTTCTCTCTTCTTGTATTCTCCTAAACCAACTCATCTCTCATGTATGGTCACTTTTCTCCTCATCATGGTTGCTTTAGCTTGGAGCTGCTCTCATCTTCCCTTGTATGTTCATTTTTTGTCATTTTCATTCATGATTTGCCCTTAACTTGGAGTAAGTTCACCATTTTCCTTGTTGCTCTTCTTCACTTCTTTTCAAGATGTCCTAACTTTTGCCTAGGTCACTCTTTCAGGTTTTCAGCCTAGCGGGTCTTTATTCTTTCTTTTCTTTTTTTCTTTTCACTACTAAGGCTAGGCTTTCCAAAATTTGTAGGGCTAAACAATCTCAACTAATCAGAGAGGACTTGTTTTTGGATCGTAATGAGGTTGAGATTCTAAGGCTTAAGAAAGAAGAGGTATTTAAGGCTCAAATTCAATTTTATTCTTAGGATATCCTAATTGCCATGGATTACTACTCATCTCATGCTTACATTGGCTTTTTTTTTTTTTTTTTTTTCATTTTGATTCTCACTTTCATTTCCTTTTCCTCTCTTCTTTTCTTGTATCTCCTCTTTTCCTTTTCTTTCTCTTTTCTTTGTTTTTCTTTCTTTTTTCTTTTTCCATGCCCTTTGTTGGGAAAAGGGGCATTCTTTCACTTATAAATCATCCTCATGTCCCTCTATCATTCATCCACAAAACTTACCCCTAGTATAGAGTTGATCTTTTCCAATATTAGAGTATACCCCTAGTGCTAAGGGTAACCCTTTCAAATCACGATCTATTAAGAACATGCCCCTAGTGTAAGGGGTAATCTCTTGGCATGGGTATAAAGAAGGAATTCATTTCGGCACAATAGGGTTAGCAAGTGGAAAAAATCTCTCATTGTAAAAAGGGTTGTAGAAAGATGGCCTCTTGTCCCTTCAACCTTGATTGCTGAACCTTTCCAAACCTAGGTTAGTCTTTTCATCTCATCAATCTTGCTTCATCTCTAGCATCTTGGCTTGGCAATAACTCCACCATCAATCAAATCTTGAATCTCATGCTTCAACCTAAAGCAATTATCTATCTTGTGTCCTAACTTTTGGTGAAAATCACAACACTCATTCATGTTCCATGTTTTTAGGATTGGAATTGGAAGAAGAGTAGGCTCAAGCGGCTTATGGTAACCCTTCTTAGATAAGATTTCAAAGGCCTCTAATAATGATATGCGAATGTCATCAAATTCCCTTTTCTTTTTGCAGGTGTCATTGGCAATAACTTTCTTTCTTTCTTTAGGCTTGCCAAAAACATCCTTAGCTTGTGGGCCATGTATTCCTTCAAGCCATTGTAGTTAAGTGCTTACATCTTTCATTAGCTCCTCTATGCGAACATGTGTCTTGTTAATAACATCGATACTTTCATTCATGCTCTTCATTGCTTCTTGTTCCTTAGTGAGTAGATCTTGACAAGATTAGGGATGTACTTTAAGATTATCTTAAGTGTCCTTGAAAATAAATTTGATCAAATAAACATGTGCTTCTAATGTTTTAAAGTTTTGGACCAAACATCTTAATCAACTTTTCTTGCTTGCATCAACTTGTGGACTATGTATGCTTCATTCATATTCTAAGTCTTGTATCATTTCATTATGTTGGACTTAGAATTAGAATGAGCTACATCAATCTGTCAAAATTTATGCTTTCCCCCACGCTTAAAGTCCAATTACATCATTCACACATCTCACTACCTCATCTTTCCTTATTTTATTCCAAGCCCAACACTCTTTCTTTTTTACTTAGGGCTTTGAATCCAATTACAAGTCACTCATCTTGCCCTTTTATCCTCATTTGGGCTTAAGCATAGATTGTTCATGAATTTTAAAAGGTTAGTCCACATCTTGTGCTCTATTTGTCCTTATGAAAATGGTCTCTTCAAAGAATTTAAACACAAAGATCAATGCCCCATTTTTAATGTAAGCCTATCATGTGAAAGTTCAAATAGCGTTGAAAACACTATGAACGTTTAGACCCCCAAACAATAAATTACCAATTCAAGCTTTATATTAAACAATGTATGTGCGAAAAATGATAACAAGCTTATAACATAATTGATAAACAATCTAAACCATAAATAATCACAATCACAGCAATAATTAAATGGTAAAGATAAAGGGAAGAGAGATGCAAACACAAGGACAATACACGATGTGTTATCGAAGAGGAAACCGAAGCCCTCAGCGTAAAACCTCTCCACCACCCTCCAAGCGGTCAATAATCACCTAGAAAATGTAGTTGGGATACATGAACAGAAATAGACCTTCCAAGCCTAATCTACCCAGGTACCTAAGCCCTCCAAGATTCTAGCTCCAACAAGGTTGCACCGAACCTTTTCCTTCTCTAGCTTACCGGATTCCGCTATAAACCATAGCATTAACCAATAATAATTGGTCCCTTCCAAACTGGTTCCCTTAGCACCAAAAGAACCTTCTCACAGACGTGGGTATGGTGAGAAAAAGATTTGGTCAAGGACCTCTCAAGCATGTATCAATGGAGAGGAAGAGAGTAGAGGAATTTGAAGAGTTTCTTAGGTGAAGATTATGGATGAGGCAATCTTGTTTTTCTCTAGGGTTTCTCTCTCAAAATTCTCTCTGGAAGCTCTCTACATTTCATGGGAATGAGGGGTATTTATACTAGGGTGAGATAGGAATGTGCAATGTCAGGTTTTTCAAAACAAAGCTGGTTGGCGGCTTGGCCATGCAACTTGGCTGAATCCCACCTAAATACATGAATCCCACCTAATGAATCCCTCACTCACTACCCTTACATGAATCCCTTACATGAATCCTACTCACTACCCTTACATGAGTCCCACCTAAATACAGGGTTTCTAAGTGCTAAAATACAAGCAAATTGGCATGGAATAAAGCCAACAAGATGGTTGATTAAATTCAACCTTACAATTTCCCTCTTTGGCTATTCCGTGACAAAATCCTACAACAAACTCTAGACTTAACGCATGAGTTGGGGACAGTTGGAAAACTCACTCACACCTAACTCTAGAATTTGTGAAGCTCTTGAATCATAAGACCAAAACATCTCATGAAACACAATAACACAATAAGTTCATTGTATGCAGAAAACTTGTAATGCATATAGAGCAAGCACAATATGATCAAGAAAAATGGAATAAAGTAATAAACCATGACTTGACCAAACAAGCAATCACTGTAAGATAGTGACCATAATGCTCATTCACACTTGGAATGAACATCCTGACATTCAAGCTGATAAGCACAAAGCAAATAACTTGAATGACTAACACTCAACCAATACAAAGTACATGAAGTATATGCATCTAGGAATAAAATCCTATAAGGGCACAAGAGTGAGAGTACTTAAAGAAAATGCATAATATTTAGCTAGAAGTACTAGGCAACAAAGCATAAAGGCTACATAAGCATGGTTCAAACCATAAAAGCCGACAAATATGCATAGAAACAAACCCTAAAAGCTTACAAAAGCAACATGGGTACAAATAAAACAAAGTTAAAAGAAACAGAAAATAAACATAGTCCTTCTTGCTGAAATCTCCCCTTTTGATCCCGTTGTATCTCCCTCTATCATTGTACTCCCCCTGCCAACATCATCTCCCCCCTTTTGTCATGGAATAGCTAGTCCTCATCATCTTCTAGTTTTCTTTGAATTTGGTCCAATTGAGTTTGAATAGAGGTGAACTTCATATCCCATCAAATGTCGAAATGGTGCAAGATAGATGTAAGGCCGGACATCTTGGCACTCAATTCATGGACAGATTTCACAATGTTGTCTAGTCTCTCATCAAGTGTGGATGAGCTAGAATGCGAACCACTGTGAGAGGCTGAAGTTTTTGTTTTGATTCCCTTCCGACTATGACTAATGCTAGCGTTGTACATACGCATGTTGATTGGTGCCAGTTTTGTACAGGGAGACTCATCTATTGAAGGATGGATACCTTTATGCTTTAGTATCCTAGAAATAACGCAGCAAAACGGAATGCATATCCATGATTCAGTTTGAAGAACCGTTTTGTGCAAGACATGAAAGATGTGTGCACAAATGTCAATCTCAACATCAGAGATCAGATCGTGAAGAAACAGGGCACAACCAAGGTTCATGTACCTGGTGCTTGATAATGGGTACAAGTTGTGAAACATGATGATTGTAAGCACCCTCAATTTCGGAGGAAAAGAGGAAAAACTGACTGAGTTCCCATTTGATGAGAATTCCAAGTCCTTTCCAAGAGCATCCCGGAGTAGTTCCTCATCTGGACATAAATCATCGTAAACCGGTGATTGTTTAAACATCGGTTGATTGATGTGAAGAATTTCAGCTAGATATGCTAGAGAGATTGAGAAACTCTTTCGTCTAACTCAGCATTTAAGTTCTTCGCCTTCAATAATTGCATTTGCATAAAACTCTTTGACCAAGTCCTCATATGCTTCATCAATATCGGAGAGAAGGTAATTCCAATCTTTGTGAGCAAATCATTTAGGAATGTCGGTGTCAAAAAGAGAAGGTTGATCAACGACTCTTTCGAGTAACGATGTAGCATTTTTGAAAAAAATTTCATGATTCTGAAAGGTAGCATAGGATTTGAACTTGTTGGGATCGAACACTCCAGATGATGAGCCGGTCCTTTTTGCTTTAGGTGAGAGTTCATCAACATCAATGACATGTTCTTTCCCTTTGTTGTCTCCCCCTTTTACAGCTGCTCTCTTAAATGGAGACACTTTTGCCCTTTGCTTGAGGATTGAATCAAAAATGATGGACAACAATGGTGATGTATGCATAAACACGATGAGATTGAGAGAAGTTCAAATGATGAAGATAATGAACAGACACAATAGATCGAGGGAAAACTGAAATGGTTTTAAAAATAATCTTTAAAACTCAAAACACACTTTTTTCACAACTGAGTCAAGTCACCAGGGTAAGATGCGAAACAATTTGAAATCAAGATTTCTGAAAAATATTCTAAGTGTTTTTTGCGACTAGAAGGTCTACCCGCGAGACAGTCGCTAGGGGAGCCGCAGAAATCTTTGTGTACCCCTTGCAACTGGACCTTCCACCTACGAACAAGTTGCCACACTGAGTCGCGAAAATTGTAAAAACTCAAATTTTGAAAAATTTTCTATGTATTTTTCGCAGCTAAGACCTTGACTCGCTAGTGAGCTGCGAAGAATCTCAAAGTGGGCTCGTGACTGGGGCATGCGACTGGACCAACCCGCAACTGAGTCGCCAAAACAAGGCAACACTATTTTTGACATTTTTGTAAAAACAAAATACTTTCTGAAAACAAGCTAAAACACTCAAAAATCCTTTTGTGTTTGATTAACAAAGATTGAGCTTAAAAAAAACACATTTAAACATGTACAATTATACAAATGAATATGGCATTCATTGAACATAGACTTGTGTGTTGTGTGTGAATATCAAAAATGAGATAGTCCTTAGTCTAATGTGAAGCTTCAATGATCAATTCAATCAAGGCATACACAACTAGCACTAGATAATGTAACCCATCTCAATTATAGAAAAATGCATATATGACCTCCCACATAAACTTGAGTACATTTCTTTGAAACTTTTCATTTGGCTCCATATACATCATATCATTTAATCATTTTGAATCAATACATCTCATTGTCAGATTGATGCCTGAAATTTTCAATATTTCAATTTGATGAAATAGCCTTTGGCTTTTTGGGCATCATACATTTTATTTTTGTCGCTTTCCCTTTTTCCTAGTCAAATAATAGTATGTGCGACAGGCTTTTGTAGCTCAATATTTCTTTTCATTTGGAGATTTACATTTGGAGAGCTCTTTAATTAAAAGCAATAAAATAAAAGTGAGAAAATATATAGGCACAAGTCTATGCATGTCTCAAGATCAACAAAACCATTCACTAATTATTCATGACAAGGTTGAAGATCTATTTACAACAATCACATAGATTTCAAGATTTCTCCCATGAAGATATGAGTACAAATGAGACAAGCTAAGCTCATAGATGCACAAAGCCATTAGTATAAAGGTACAAGGCAAAACATACTTTGAAACAATGCTCAACAAAGTCAATCAAACTTTTTGGATTTTCTACTTTTTATGTGTTTTTGGATTTTTGACATAAAAGAAAGAAAATGTAGAAAAAAATGTAAAAACATTTTAAAACAACAAAAAAATGCTATGCAATAAACCAATAAAGTAGTGTGTGCCCTACAACCAAGATGATACAATATAAAGAGGTAAAGCACACAACACACATGAGATTTAAGGGATTGTACTAACGCCAATGGTCTTACAGAGAGATTCAAACCATGAATCATCGAGAGGTTTGGTGAAGATGACTGCCTTTTGATTGTCTATGTGTATGAATTCAAGACATACAACTTTTTGTTCCACCAAGTCCCTGATGAAATGGTAACATATCTCTATGTGTTTTGACTTTGAATGCTAAACTGGATTCTTAGAGAGATTTATGGCACCGGTGTTATCACAGAAGACACACATTGTATCTTGAGGAATCCCATAATCATGAAGTAGCTTCTTCATCCAAAGGAGTTGTGTACAGAAACTTCCAGTGGTTATGTATTCAGCTTCAACTGTAGATAGAGACACGGAATTTTATTTTTTTCTCATCCAAGAGACAAAATTGTTACCAAGGTAGAAGCAACCTCCTGAGGTACTCTTTCGATGATCCACACTACTAGCCCAGTCTGCATCTGAATAACCAGCCAGACAAGCATTTGAATCCTTGGAATACCACAATCCATAATCTGGAGTACCATTGATATACCATATAATTCTCTTTACTGCAGTCAGGTGAGACTGCTTTAGAGCAGCTTCATATCTAGTACAAACACCAACACTGAATGCAATATCCGATCTACTTACAGTAAGATAGAGTAAACTCCCAATAATGCTCCTATACAAAGTAGGACTCACTTGCACCCTAAAAAAATCAACATTCAACTTTGTGGAAGAACTCATGGGAGTAGAGGCATGCTTTTTGAAGTCTAGTCCAAACTTCTTGATAATATTCCTAGCATACTTTTCTTGTGAAACAAATATGCCTTCCTTCTTTTGTTTGACTTGAAGGCCCAAGAAAAATGTAAGCTCCCTCACCATACTCATCTCAAATTCTTTCTTCATCTCCTCAGAAAATTCAATAGCCCGATCATCGATTGTAGCTCCAAATACTATGTTATCAACATATACTTAAGCCACCAGAAGGTAATCTTCATCAGTCTTAACAAACAAAGTTCGATCAGCATAACCTCTTTTGAATCCTCTTTTTAGGAGATAATGGGTAAGCCGATCATACCAAACTCTAGGGGCTTGTTTTAAGCCAAAAAGGGCTTTCTTCATGGTGCATGCGATGGACATAAGAATTCGAATAAACTTAAGTCTTGCCACAAGAGAGAAGGATTCATCAAAATCTACTCCTTCTACTTGAGTGTATCCTTGTGCCACCAACCAAGATTTATTCCTGATTATCTCTCCATCTTCATCTGTATTGTTTTTCAATATCCATTTAGTACCGATGACATGAACATTTTCAGGCCTTGGAGCAAGCTCCCATACATCTTTTCTCACAAATTGATTCAGCTCTTCATACATTGATTCTACCTAATTTTCATCCAGGAGAGCTTCTTCTACCCTTTTTGGCTCAAATTGGGCAAGGTAGCAATGATATATTACATGATTAGCCAGGAGTATGTTCCTTTTTCTAAGACGAAGACCTTTATCTAAAGATCCAATGATGTTGCTATCAGGATAGTTCTTAATCACTCTTGAGGATGGCTTCTTTGTTGTGGAGACTTCATCATTTCGAGAGATGGGAGGATGAACTTCTAGAGGAGTAAGAGGACTTGATGTTCTAGACATTGATCTCGTTTCCATTCTTGTGTTCAAGGGAGTTGATCCTTTATTGGTGTAGTTCTTTCAGCTTCTATATCAAGAGCTTCAGCCTCAACAATGGGTTTTTTGGTGTGCTGTCCTTCCCATCGTCAACCATTTCCACCTTGGTTATGGCATCATCAATTTTCACATTGATGGACTCCATTACCGTCTTAGTTCTCTTGTTAAAGACCCTATATGCTCAGCTAGTAGTAGAATACCCAAGAAAAATACCTTCATCATTTTTAGCATCAAATTTTCCAAGGTTCTCCCGATCATTTAGAATGTAGCACTTGCTTCCAAACACTCGGAAGTACTTTACTTTCGGCTTCTTTCCATTCCAAATCTCATAAGCGGTCTTCTTTGTTCCCAATCGGAAGAATATTTTATTACCAATGTGGCATGAAGTGTTCACGGCTTCTCCCCAAAACTTTTGAGGAATTTGCTTGTTGAGTAACATCACTCTAGCCATTTCTTGAATCACTCGATTCTTCCTTTCAACCACTCCATTTTGCTGAGGAGTTTTGGGAGCTGAAAATTCCCTTTTGATTCCGTTCCTTTCACAAAACGACTCAAATCTTGCATTCTCAAACTCCTTGCCATGATCACTCCTTATCTTGACAATAGGAACTCTTTTCTCATTTTGTAACCTCTTGTAGAGAATTTCCAATTTTTCACATGATTCTAATTTTTCTCTAAGAAATTCAACCCAAGTGTATCTTGAGAAATCATAATCAATGACCATAATGTACCTCTTTCCTCCTAGACTTTCTGTTCTTGTAGGCCCCATTAGATCAACATGGAGAAGCTGTAAACACCATGAGGTAGCAATCACATTCACCTTGTGATGACTTGCCTTTGTTTGATTTCCCATTTGGCATGCTCCATAAATAGTCTTCTTCATCTTTCCAAACTTTAGAAGTCCTCCAACTGCTTCGAGTTTAGAAACTTTAGCTACTTGTTTGAAATTTGCATGCCCGAATCTGTGATGCCAAAGTTCCAGCATGTCAACACGAGCACTTCCACATGAAATAGGTGCTGTAGGAACTACTCCATTGCAATTATCAGTAGTTCTATTTCCCTCCAAGACTTGAATCCCTTTTTCGTTAATGATTAAGCACCCTTCTTTGAGAACTAGACAAGAAAATCCTCATCACATATTTAAGTGATACTTAAGAGATTTGCCTTCAACCCTTTGATGTATAACACATCTTTTAATAAAGGTAATCCCGGTATTTCAATAGTCCCTTTGCCAAGAACTTAAGCATGACTCCCATCACCAAATGTCACATAGTCACCAACTTTCTCTTTGAGAGTCTTAAACAGTGATTTATCTCCTGTCATGTGATGAGAACAACCGTTATCAAGATACCATAAGCATGAGCTAAAAACCTTCAATGAGGTTTGCACAAATAGACAAGCATGAAACAAGCATTCTTGACCATCAAACAGAAATTTATTTTCATTATCCATGCATCTGTTAGATTGAATCTTCTTTTTTAGATTATCAACCTTTTCACACAATATTCTATTTCTTCTTTTGTACTTCTTAATCAAGGAGTTAAACTCACATAGACTATTGTGTAAGATGTGATTCTTATTTTCGAAATATTTCAGAATGTGAGCAAACATCCTAGAATGTTTCTTAGTTTTTAACAACTCTAAGAGATCATTGTTAGGACACCCTTCAAACATACTCATAGAGTCATTGTCACAAACATTTAAACCACAATTTAGCATGGCCTTTTCCATAGCAACGTCCATATCCAAAGGGGTCTAGGATCGTACTTAGGTGTTTAAACCACAACAAGTGCACCCGCTCTGATACCAATTGAAAGTTCAAATAGCGTTGAAAACACTATGAACGTTTAGACCACCAAACAATAAATTACCAATTCAAGTTTTATATCAAACAATGTATGTGTGGAAAATGATAACAAGCTTATAACAGAATTGATAAACAATTTAAATCATAAATAATCACAATCATAGCAGTAATTAAATGGTAAAGATAAAGGGAAGAGAGATGCAAACACAAGGACAACACACGATGTGTTATTGAAGAGGAAACCGAAGCACTCGGCGTAAAACCTCTCCACCGCCCTCCAAGCGGTCAATAATCCACTAGAAAATGTAGTTGGGATACATGAACAGCAATAGACCCTCCAAGCCTAATCTACCCAGGTACCTAAGCCGTCCAAGATTCTTGCTCCAACGAGGTTGCGCCAAACCTTTTTCTTCTCTAGCTTACCGAATTCCGCTATAAACCATAGCATTAACCAATAATCATTGGTCCCTTCCAAACTGCTTCCCTTAGCACCAAAAGAACCTTCTCACAGACGTAGGTATGGTGAGAAAAGGATTTGGTCAAGAACCTCTAAAGGATGTATCAATGGAGATGAAGAGAATAGAGGAATTTGAAGAGTCTCTTAGGTGAAGATTGTGGATGAGGCAATCTTGTTTTTCTCTAGGGTTTCTCTCTCAAAATTCTCTCTAGAAGCTCTCTACATTTCATGGAAATGAGGGGTATTTATACTAGGGTGAGATAGGAATGTGAAACGTCAGGATTTTCAAAACAGAGCTGGTTGGCAGCTTAGCCTCGCGACTTAGCTGAGTTGTAAGTTCAAGCCGCGAGCTAACAGAACGGCCAAGCTGGACTTTTTGTCCTGTAGTGCTCTAGATGGCACGACTGTTCACCTTCTCGCACGCTTTACTCGCGTGCTAAATTTGGCGACTTGCTAGTCACGAGTCACCCGCGAGTCCTAGCTACGAAGCCTTGCTTTCTTGCACTTTCTTGAGCATTTCTTCACACTCTTTCACTTGCTACCCTTACATGAATCCCACCTAAATATAGAATTTCTATGTGCTGAAATACAAGCAAATTGGCACGGAAAAAAGCCAACAAGATGGTTGATTAAATTCAACCTTACATCATGCTTTGGAAAATTTCTTATGAAAAACTTGTTTGAACTTGTATTTAAAATGAGCCATGAAATTTAGTAGTCCACATCCTTTCTTTTTTTTTTTGGATTTTTATTGAAGAAAAAAAAAAGTGACCAAGTTCTATCTCAACACATCAAAATCTTTTATTTGTCCCATTACAAAGCCTATCTAGAATGTTCACTCTCTCCCCTCATGAGGGCCTTGCCCCTAGTTTCAAAAGTTTGATCCATTTTATCTTTTATTCTCAAATGGGCCTTGCTCCTAGTTCAAAGATTTTGGTCAATTGGTTCAAAAAGATGTTAGGATTAATGCCCTTAAATCCTATTGTATGATGCTATGTATGACATTATGTATGACTTAATGTTGTGTTGAATAAAGTTGTTTTATAATTATCTAAAATAATGGTAACATGAATATTCGGACATTATCATTTAGTCCATGAGATGCATAGTATGTGATTTATGTGATTTAGTCACAGAAGATATAAGTCACAAGTTCTTTGTAAACTCAGAATTTTAGTTCATAGTCGGTGATGAAATTGGGCATTTCATCTGCGAAGATTATAACATATCAACTAAGATGATTTGTCTTGATCATGGAAGTGGAGACTTCTAGTTGATGTGTTAATATGTTTTAAGAGTTAAGACATATTGAACTGGACCGCTGTGAGATTTATTATTCTCCTAACGACTGTCAATTGAATAATAAATCTCACGATTTATATTTGCATGAACTCTTAATCCTGAGAGAATAATGAACCTAATCATAAAGTGTAGGTTGCTTTGATATATCAAGAGTGAGATCTAAAGTAACGGTCAAAACCTCAGTATATTGGGCAGCCACATTGCGTGTTGATGGAACATATATTCTCAAGATGGAATTCATAGTCTCTTAACAGAGATTTAAAATATTCCCTTGAGATAAGTTTAATGGGTTTAGTTATTCAAAGAGTTAGGCCTAACCACTTTGGTAAGAAATTACTAAAGTATATATTTATGAAATTAGATTTCATAAATATATAATGAATAACTTAAAAGGATTAAACCGGGTACTTAAGGATTAAGACGTAGTAATCTTCAAAGTGACAGTCTATATTTATGACTTTGAATTACTACGAATATTTTATGAAGGGGTTGCATGTATAATAAAGTTATGGGATATAATTTATTAATAAGGCCTAGAGTGCAATTATATTTATATAGTGGTATTAAATATAATTAATAGTAACTTTGGACTTGTCAAGAGTTGACAGAAAAGCCCAAGGCCCATTGGAGCTAGTGTCTTATTGGTCCTTTTGGTCCCACTCCAAGCCACACATTAAAGCCCAATTGGAAAGGCCCAATAAGCCGGCCCAATTAGATAATCAATTATATATAAAGGGAGAGACATACAGATTTTTTATTAGAGATTAGAGAAAAAGTGAGACACCATTGTGAAGTGGTGTGTATATGCGAGTGAAACCACTCAGTTATTCTCCCTTGGAAATTGATTGAGAGACCACACTTCTTGGGCGTAAAGTGGAATTGGAGTGAAGATTAAAAGCGTTCCCAAGTACATATAATCTTTTGTTTTGAATTTCACTACACCAAGGTACGCAAATTCTGAAATTTACATAGTGCAAGTTATCAATCATGAATGAAATAGATTTTTTGTTTATTGCTTCCGCTATGTGTTTTGTATGAGATACAAAACCAAATATAACCAACAAAAGATTTCCTCTTTTAATCCTTATTGGACTATTGGTGAGCCGAGCCTACCCTTGTCTTTAGGTTTTAGGGTTTCAAAATATTTACAAAGCATGGATGGATTCAACTTCTTTTCAATAAAGCCTATAACATACTCATGATCTTGGGCTCTTGTACTTTTGAAAAAATATTTTTGAATTTTGACTCAAAAGCTAGGGTATGTTATGACTTTATGGCCCAATGCCTTCCTCCAAAGTCTATCGTATACTCATGATCTTAGGCCCTCTAGATTTGAATTTTTTTTTTTTAATGGGCCCAAAGCTTAGGGTATGTCATTGCTTTGTGGATCATCTTTTTCTTTTTTGAATTTTTGAATTTTTTTTATTATTTTCTAAAATTTTTTATTTTTCTTATTTGAAAATTCATGTCTTCAAAAAAATATTTACAATAGATTTTTTTTTTAATAAAAAAAAAATTCTTTTCCTTGAGAAATTTTTACTTTGCAAAACATTTCTTTTCTTGAATTCTTTTTCTTTGTAAAATATATATATATATATATATATATATTTTTTTTGAGAATTCCACTTCTAAAAAAAAAATATTGACGAAAGATTATTTTTTTGAAAACTTTTCTTCTTTGCAAGACACTTTCTTCTTTTCTTGAAAATGTTTTTTGAAGTAGACCTTTAGCTAGAACATATTTTGGCCCTCCTCTCAAAGCCTATGAATCTCTCATCATTTTGGGCCTTGGAATACAACAAGGAGGCCTAAGATTAGGGAGGTTCATATTGACTTTATAGGATGTTGGATGCTAAGTCCATAGCATATTTGTTACCCTAGACCCAAGGTTCTCCTTTTCAAGAGGCCTTTTGATTTGGGCATATGATAGCAACTAGGCTATGGTCTTATGAACCTTTCAAGCTAAGACATACCTTTGGACTTTGGAATAAGTCTCTCATATGTGAGAACTTCTTTTCCTTTTGTACCAATATCTTAAGGTATGCCATAACTTTTGGGTCATCCTCCAATTCTTTACATCTTGATTTGTCCTTTGGAATTAGGTGAACACAAGAGATATAAAGGGTACCCTCTTATTGATAGGATCTAGGATCTCTATAAGTGGGGTAGGCTCCCTAGAGGTAAAGGGATAGATAAGTAGGTCACTCACAACTAGGTGGCCCATGATTCCAACCGAGGGCCTAAGTGGACCTTTATGGATTGGTGGCAAACCGTTAACGTACTCAAAGCCCATCATAGGCAATGGCACACATTGTGAGTTGGTGGGATGAACTTCAAAAGACTTGGGCCCGAATAGAGCCTTCCATCTTCCCACTCATCACCAACTAAGGTAAAAGGGACAAGAGAACCAAGTGATGTGTGTGCAAAAAAGTATTAAATGAGCCTTTATTAAAGTTAAGACGTAGGACACATAGGAATTAAACTTATAATCCCCAGCGGAGTCACCACTGTGGACACAACAGGAAGTTGCCACCAAGTTTTTGCAATGGTCTAGGAATCATATATGTAGCATCCTCTCGAGGAAGGACCATTGATCTTGCTACAAGAGATATGGGTTCGGAGTTAAGGTACGGTCTTGGGAAGGTGTTAGGCACCTAAAACTATCCAACCCTAAGGTTGGCTTCCTCTTATTATGTATTACGTATTAACCCTATTAAAGGCATATTCAACACTTCCATACTCACACACATGCTAACATGCATCTAGTAAACAAACATGGCATCTTCATCCCAAAACCCTAACATACATCTATCATGGCATACACATCTCCAAGCATACATCTATCTTATCTCATCCAAGGCAGCAAGCACGTTCACACCTCATAATCACTACCAATCAAGGGAATTAATCAAACATATTCATCATGTTCATCAATTAAGAAATCTCATCATGCTCATCAACCAAATCAAATGCATGTTCATGTAATTATGCATGACTTATCTCACTTACCTCTTAGCACCACAACACTTATACATCAATGCATGTTCATGTTCATATGCATGTTCATGTGATTCAACCAAGATATAAACCCTAATTATCAATTCAACAATCAAAGCATGTGAAACATGTTATTCTACTAACCCTAGACATAAGCATGTGAAAAACTAGACTCAACAAGTCCTAAATATGTGATTAAAACTAACCAAAACAAGTAAAATAGCAAGAACCCTAAATCTATGTTTCTGCGCACGAGGATGCGTACTCGTACATGAGTATACACACACATACCACCCAGAAACACAGTTTTAAAGTAGGCAACAAACAATCAATCAAATAAAACCTAGCATGCTTCTAATATATAATAAAACAACCTAAACTAACAACAAAGATATCAAAGATCAAGAAAAATAAAGATAAACAAAACAAAATATATTCCTAAACATGCATAGGATCTAACGACAAACAAGAACAACATTTAACATATCCAAACATCTTCATCAATATATCCAATCATATCAACTTTCCAATCAAAACATGATGAGACAAAACAAAATAAAATCAAACAAAAAAAAAAAAACATATTTCTAAGTATGAATAACATATAAACTAACCAAGAACAACAAAAACACGAATTATAAAAGAACCAAATCAAAGAAAAGCTATGAAGAGAGAGACTCGCCTTGCTATGAAACACAAACTTGATTGATATTTAACCGGCCATCAGTGCCTACACAATAAGATTCAATGAGATATCAAGGTAAATAGAAGATTTCAATAGTTTATAGGTAATCACAACTCAAAAACAAAATTAGTTTTGAAAAGGTTTTGAGAAATCCAATTGAGAACAAGTTTCTACCTTAAAAATAACTAAAGAGAGGTTTTTTGATGATTAAAAAACGTGCTCAGGTCTCTGTGTGTGTTTAGAGAAGATGAAAAATAGTTTTTAGGGAAGATGGAGGCAAAAATAAACTCACTCTAGCTAGAGTTTGAGTTTGGAGGCATAAGGATGTATTTATATGTTTAAACTGGGGTTTTCAAGCTTACTTTTAGGGTTTTGGATGTTCCAAAGGGTCTAGGAGTCGGGGCCCATCAAATAAGGAGGCTTTGGGCCATAAAAGATGAATTTTTGGGCCTTTGGAAAGTCGCCTGTGTACGCATGCATGTTCCCCGTGCATGCATGCATCCCTACAAACCCTAATTTTGACAACTCTAATGGCCCAACTTCAAATGGTCATAACTCACTCAAATTAAGTCCAAATTAGGCAAAATTTGTATTCAAATTGAAGCTCAGGATGCTTATTTTCCAATAGAATAAACTGCACTCAAAATTACTTTGTGGATCAAAAGTTATGGTCAAAACAGTGAGCAAATGTCATTTTTTAGCATCATTTTCAAAGCAATTTGATCACTTTTGAGTTGTGATTACTTCCAAATATCAAAATTACTTCAATTACCTTTTATAGACATGTCACACTCATCATTGGGACCAGGGACTAAAGTTTATTAACCGGGTACAAAATGAGGTGTCTACAAACTAATAGGCCACAAACTGAATGACCCCTTGTGATTTAAACCAATTAATTAATTAGCCAAGTTATTAATTAATCAATTTAACTTGCAATTGCGTGGAAGCACAAACAAATCACCAAAAACTAAATATGCAGCGGAAATTAAATAACACGGTGATTTGTTTACGAATGGGGAAAAAGCTCACGGCAAAAACCCCACCGGGTGATTTTCAAGTCACCACTCCGAAACTCCACTATTATCAAATCAAGCGATTACAAGTAAAGGAATCCCAAGTACCTTACCAACCTACAGTTGAACCCTTACCCCAATACCCAATTGGACTTGATCTGTAGTGACAATTTCCACCTTTGATGCACGACTCCCAAGTACATGACTAACCAATGCGCGGATCCCAGTATGCGACTTCAAAACACCAACTAAGGAAGAGAGGTTGGCTGCAAAGTTCTTCAGTTCATCCTACACGATGAAGATCAGGAAGATGCTTGGTCACAAAACCCTTTGGTACAAATACACAGCAACTTCTTCAGAAAAGATGAACTAGGTCAAGAACTTCGTCTTTGATCACAATTTGCTTGAACAGAGATTGCTCATTGCTTTTGCAACTTGTGTACCACTTAACGACTCTTAAAACAATCCTTTTATATGTTTAGGGTTTGGAGAAAAAAAAGGCCCAAAAGCATATTCACAGATCCCAAGAAAATCATAGCAGAAAATCTGAAATTATAAATCTTGACAGATAGCAGGTGTCGAGGTAGCTATCGAGTAGGTGTCGAGGTAGCTATCGAGTAGGTATCGAGCTTTAATGAATTTGCACTTCAGCTTACTTTTTCTTGGACAGACTTGATGACTTCAACACTTGACCTTGAAACCTTGTTTCTTGAAGTATTAAAAACACCTAGAACAACCCAATTACAAGTAGAGTGCATTTTATCAAAGGATTTAGCCAATTTACATAAATAAATGACATATGTTCTTAACAAGTGAGAACACATATGTCCTAACAATCTCCCCCTTTGGCAATCTGTGACAAAATCATAACAAATAAATGAACATATGAAAGAAGTCATAAATCACTAAACTCATATTCACTTGTCGAATACAATAAAATTTATCCTAACACAAACTCTTGAAAAACTTTGCAAGAAGAGAGTTTATGGCAAGTAGACTTTAACAACCTGTATTTCTGAAACACTTTAAACAAAACTCATCTAGGCATCTTATGTGAAATAGAAATAATAGATTGCATACAAGTATAAAGAACATGTGTATAAAGATAGAAAAGAAACAACACATAAAGAGAGAGGTGAAAGAAACATACATCCATATATAGAAAAAATGAGTACAATGTATGTAAAACTGGTCAAAAGACCTCATATACAAGATCAACGTATCTATAAAGAATAGAAAAGAAAAGGTACATCAAAACCTCATTACATCCCTCAAAAATATCAACACTTCCCCTATTAAAAATGTCCTATACTAACTCTCCCACTAAGATGACTACTCTCATAACCCAAAACTACTCTCCCTTTTTGTCATGAGTGACAAAGGGTAGAGTGTCATATAGACATTTCATCAGTAGAGCTAGCATCTCCATCATCATCATCTTAAGCGTCATCATCATCACCATCCTCAAAGTCTGAAGCTGCTGGAGAAGGTGGTGAAGGAGTAGCATCTGGAGCAAAACCACCCATGGTCGCCTACCGTCATGCAATACGACCAACACGAACATTCACCTAATACAACTCGGAGGAGAGTGTATCAAGGTGAGCATCCATGCGCTACAGCTGCGCCATGATGTCTCTAAGAGATACATCGCCCGAAGAGGAAGAAGGAGCAGATGTAGGTGGAGCAGATCTGGATGGAGCTGAACGGGACGGAGGAGTGGAATAAGTCTATCTCGACCTAAACTGAGCCTCACTACGATTTCCGGTAGCGGCATCTATGGCACAGATGTGTGTGAAGTGGTCAGACACAGGAAAGGAAATAGAAAAATGGCGTAAGATCCTCGTGATAGCAGAAGGAAAAATAAGCTTATCGCGGGACGCCGAATCAAGATAAACATCTATGATAGAAAAGATAAAATGAGAGGGAAAATCTATAGTAAGATGCTCTAAAAGAGATAACAAAAATTGAGCACAAATGTCATCACCATGTTTAGGAATCTAGGACCTTTAGCAAAAGGCCTACATGATGTGTACTGATGCTCACCTCAATCAGCAGGGCGCTGATAAAAGGCAAAAATTAGCTCATCTTTGGACACAGTCCTCAGATGCTCACAAGAAGGATAGTTAGGAAACTCTATCCTAGGAACCCTAAGCACATTCGCAACTAGCTGTGGTGTGACAGGGATGCGCATACCTCGAACGCGAGTGAAAAAGAGAAGTACTGAATAATCTATCCCATGCATGTTGGAGTAAAACTCTTAAATCAGCAAGAGAGGACAAGTGGCTGGGACATCACACAGTGACTTCCATCCCCTACTATGAATGACAGAGGGAAGGTCAGTGTCGGCGAAATCCGCCAAAATGACTTGGCGTTTCGAATGAACACTTCGTCAAGAAAAGTTCTCCGAAAATGCCTTGTGGGCATCTCCATCACGGAACCGAAGGTTAAGAGGAGCAGAATCAGAAGAAGAGGAAGCTCCAGAACGTAGAGGGTTCCAAGCCAAAGTAGATTTATGTTTGAATGCCATAGACACTACTAACGTAAAAGAATGAGAAAAAGATAGAGAGGGAGACAATCAAAAAAGTCCCAACACAGTTCATATATATCAAATATATTGAACAAGAAGTACGTATGCATGGGAATGCATAATCATGTGACATGCAAATTGAAAAACATCATGGGCTAAGCCCAATCCAATCCTACCAGCACACAAACATAGAGCACACATCTAAATGCATGTAAATATCATTCTAATGCACATGAAATGCAATGTATGACATTTTGAAAACATTTAAGTAAAAACCCAACCCAAAATTTCAAGAAAAACTCATTAATTTGAAAAACCCCAAAAATTTCCAAAAATCCCAAAAACTAGGTTTTAAAACATGAAATGCATGAGAAAGGAAGGGAAAAATGAACATACCAAGTCATTGAAACCAAGGGAAGACCGAAAATCAAGTGGATTTGAAGATTTGAGTGAGAAAAGGGTGTTGGGGAGATGAACAGGCACGGACAGATCAAGAGAGGTCGAGAAAATGAAGTCTGAATCGCGACAAATCCTTAAATAGAAGCTTCAGTAATTCTCGACAGCTGAGGTATCGAAAGGTACAAGGAAGTTGTCGAGGAGGTGTCGAGGAAAATGGCCGTCAACAACTCCAGGTATCGATAAGTGTCAAGGAACAAGAACCAGTTTCAAAGCACCAAATCTCGATCGATCGACCAGGTATTGAGAAGGTATCGAGGAGACAGGAACTTTCTCGATCGATCCATCAAGTGTCGAAGAGGTGTCGAGATTGCGATAAGAAAAAGGCTTAAGAAGCTCGACAGATAACCAGGTATCGAGGAGGTGTCGAGCCAAGTTAAAAAAGAGTTTTTCGAGAAGAAAAAAACATAGACATGAATGCAATCCAACATACACCTCAAACATTGATCCAATCAACATATAAAACTCTCAAAATCATCTCTCAACAAGGTATTACGCACATGGATCCTCAAAAACATGCACACACACACACACTAAACAAGTCTAACCAATTTTATTTTTCAAAAACAAGTCAAGACAGTTTAGTGAGCATACATTAGCACATGTAAACACTTGTGATGGCCAAATCACATTGTACCTGCACATGTATCAAAAGTAGAAAAGAATATTGCGTGTTGTGTGAAAAACATCGCAAGATTTCATATGTGTATACATGTTATGACGACCTGAGATATGAGAAAATAACTTTAACTCACACACAATCATAACTATTTGATGGGGACTATCACCTTCGAGGTACATCCTATAACTCTCACATCTCCTAGAATACACGCTTGCAACCATATTTAAAGTATTTTTTATCTTTTTGCTTTTTTTTTTTTTTTTTTTTTTGCGTGTTTTCTTTTATTTTTCGCATATCATACATAGGCATAAAAAGGAGAAAAAAAATACTCAAGATGTTAAGCATTTGACATCGCACTTTTGCTATGCCGAAGCATACGAATGTCTTTGACACTGCACTTTTGCTATGCCGAAGCATACAGGTGTCTATGACACTGCACTTTTACTATGCCAAAGCATACAGGTGTCATTTATGATTGGCGGGCAACAGTGGTGAGATGGTTATTTATGCCTTTCTCTTAGGATTTTCTAGTCCTACCAGTCAAAAAAAGTGATACGAGTGTTAAGTTTAAGAGATAACTTAATCTTACTCATCACAAACAAGAGCCACAAAGCTCACTTGCTTAGTTGTGCATGGAGATGCTCATCCAAGCTACAAAAGATACAAAGTTTAGAAACTTTGTTTCAATGGCCATCCAAGGTACACAAGTACCAAAGAACATAGAACATACACTGTTTTTGTATTTTTCTAATTTTTTTTTTCTATTAGAAATAAAATAAACAAAATTGAAAGTAAACACACAAAAACATGTTAAACAAAACATAGCATAAAACTAGATGCACATGCATGAGGAAGAGGGACAAGAGAAGGAGATCAATCCATGGAGATGACACCAATGTTTTGACGAAGGAATTCAAAACGTTTGTTGTCAAGAGGTTTCGTGAACAAGTCAGCCTTCTGATCATCAGTGTGGATAAACTCAAGAGTGAGAGTACCATCTTCAACAAGCTCCCTAATGAAGTGATGTAGAATCCCTATGTGTTTGGTTCGAGAATGCTGAACCGGGTTCTTAGAGATATTTATGGCACTGGTATTGTCACAGTAAATAGTGAGATGCTCTTGACAAATACCATAATTGTGAAGGAGTTTTTGAATTCAGAGGAGTTGGGTGCAATAGCTACCGGCAGTGATGTATTCAACTTCTGCAATGGATAAAGAGATGGAGTTCTGCTTTTTGCTCATCCAAGAGATAAGATTGTTACCCACATAAAAACAGCCCCCCGAAGTACTTTTTCTATCATTAGCATTGCCAGTCCAATCAGCATTAAAGTACCCAGTTAAGACACCATTAGTATCCTTATTATACCACACACCGAACTCAGCAGTAGTTTTGACATATTTTATAATTCTTTTTAAAGCAATCATGTGGGATTCTTTGGGATTAGCCTGATATCTAGCACACACTCCAACACTGTAACTAATGTCAAGTCTACTAGTAGTAAGGTAAAGAAGCCTACCTATCATACTTTAATAAAGAGAGGGGTCAACACTCTTACCTAACAAGTCTACAGTGAGTTTAACATTTGGGCTCATAGGGGTTCTAACAGAACTAGCAGATTTCAAACCAAACTTTTTCACAAGGTTCTTAGTATATTTAGATTGAGAAAGGAATATACTTGAATCTTGTTGGCGAATTTGCAATCCTAGGAAGTGAGTCAACTCTCCAATCATACTCATCTCGAACTCGGCTTGCATGAGTTTTGAGAAGCCATGAGCAAATTCATCCTTAGTCAACCCAAAGATGATGTCATCAACATAGACTTAAGTAACCATAAACTCAACATCTTCCTTTTTGATAAGAGAGTTTGATCAGCCTTTCCTCTTGTGAACCCATATGAGACTAGATATTGTGTGAGTCTATCATACCAAGCTCTAGAAGCTTGCTTTAACCCATAAAGTGCCTTTTTAAGGTACAGCACATGATCCGGAAAGCGTGGATCGATGAATCCTTTTGGTTAAGCCACATAGACATCCTCGTTTAGTAACCCATTTAAGAAGGCAATCTTTACATCCATCTGATAGAGTTTGAAATTCAACTGACATGCTAGGGCAAGCAGAATTCTAATTGACTCCATTCAGGCAACTGGGGCAAATGTTTCATCATAGTCTACTCCTTCCATTTGCGAGTATCCTTGAGCCACAAGTCGAGCCTTGTTGCAAATCACATTGCCTTCTTCATTAGTCTTGTTGCGGAATATTCACTTTGTACCGATGATGTGCTCACCTTCTAGTCTAGGTACTAGAGTCCAAACATGATTCCTCTAAGACTGAAGTAGTTCATCATGCATTGTTTCGACCCAACTTTCATCTTGTAATGCTTCCTCAACTTTCTTGAGTTCAACCTGTGACAAATAGCAAGAATAAGACATAAATTAGCAACACATTTATCAACTGTACGTTTCCTTATTGTGAGTTCATTCATGTTTCCCACAATAAATTCAGGAGGATGATTTAATTTGATTCTAGAGGAGGGTCCTTTTTCTTTATGAGACTCAAAATCTGGTGAAGTAGGAGCATCTGCAGAGTCTTCCACAATACTGGGAGTAATTGGGGACACAGGTTCTGGTTCAACAATATCTTGAACTTCTCTAGGCTCAGGAGGGAGAATTTCTTTAGAGAGTTCCTCAATGCCTTTCTCAGAATTGGAATTCGAAGACTCTTCAATGACGACATTTACTGTTTCTGATGAGTCCTTGGAAATCAATGGGCTGAAAGGTCTTCGGGTGTTGATGATCTTGAAGGGTGAGTCCTAAAAAACCAAAGAAGATCAAAGAAAACCAGTAGAGGCCAGTCTTGACTCCTCCGATGGTAAAGTTAGTGGATTGAAGTAGAAAAGAAAGCACTTCAAAGACTTCACCAATCTTTTTTCAGAATCCAAAAAAAAGTGTCCATACCTCTGCGTAGAAGGGTCTTTATATAGTGTTAGCTTGACAGTTATTTTTCCTATCGTCGTAGAGTTTGGAGGATTCAGAGGTAACTTCCATAACTGTCATGGAAGTTACCTCATCAGGACTTGTGTTCAATAATAAACAGATGGCTTAGTTCGCAACAACATGACTCTTGGCTTTTGGAAGAGTGTCATGACTCTTGGCAAACCCCGTCCGTCCATCATTAAGGACGGATGAGGTTCGCTGCTAGTACGTCCCCCATTGGACGAGTGAATGAAGGACGAGTGGAAAATGACAGTAAGAGAGGGACGAGCATAAGAGCCACTCATGCTCCACTTTGTACGTTGTCATGGACAGCCATGGACGAGAAGTCAGCTTGGCATTTTTGGATGAGAAATCAGCTTGGCATTTTTCTTACACCATCAGTTGCCCCCTCGTCCATGGGTCGTCCAAGAAAATATAGTAATTTAATTCTCTGGACAAACGAGCTTCTTTCAACAATCGGAGATGCCACGTGTTACAATTTAAATGGTGGTTCATTTCGTCGATTCATTTTTTCGAGACGAAGACCACATGTCATCATCTGGTTGCTTGTGTCGTTTCATGTGCTTAGGTCAACCATCTATAAATAGTGGAATGCCTCCACTACCCTCCACACTTCTGAGATTTTCCTTCCTTAACATTCATCGTCTAAAGCCTCGTCTAAGAGTTTCCTCGCGTCCATAGTTTCAGTTCGTCCTAGAGCCAGGTACTCCCTCTCTCCTCGTCTCTTAGATTTTCAAAATTTTCTTTTCCGAAAATGTCAGAAATAACCATCTCCTCGTCTAGCGATAGTACAGAAAAAGCTATAGACAAGTATTACAACGAGAGTAGTGATAACTCTAGTGATACCAGTAGTAGTAGTAGGGGAAACACCACTGGCGAGGAGTATGTCTCAAGGGTCATTGGGCTTCCTTAGAAGAAGTACAGAAACAACTTAGAAAAACTTTAGGGTCCCAAGTAGGCACCTCGTCTTCCATCCCTCCGCCTAGTCCTTTGGACGTGACAGAGATAACTGTATGTAGTTGTGCTGTAGATATTCCTTCGACGAGGAAAGATTAAATAACCTTAGGGAATGGTACCAAATCCCAGATGAGTTTAATCCTAGATTACCCATCCATGAAGAATGGTGTTGTAATCCCCATTTTGGGATAGGTGTCTATGAAGCCTACCTTCTTGGAGATCTTAGGTTTCCTTTAAATGCTTTTACCAGAGAGCTATTAGTTAGGTTAGGTTTAGGAGTGTGTCAATTCAACCCAAATGCATGGAGATTAATTATCTCTATGCAAATTTTGTGGAGGGAAGTGGTGATGCTATAAAATGCTCCACGGATGGCTGCGCCTTTTCTTCGTTCTTTTTCCTAGGACGGGCCATATGGACAATTTTAGAGGTAGCATTTTATAGCATCATCACTTCCCTCCACAAAATTTGCATAGAGATAATTAATCTCCATGCATTTGGGTTGAATTGACACACTCCTAAACCTAACCTTACTAATAGCTCTCTGGTAAAAGCATTTAATGGAAACCTAAGACCTCCAAGAAGGTAGGCTTCATAGACACCTATCCTAAAATGAGGATTACAACACCACTCTCCACGGATGGGTAATCTAGGATTAAACTCGTCTTGGATTTGGTACCATTTCCTAAGGTTATTTAATCTTTCCTCGTCGAAGGAATATCTACAGCACAACTATATACAGTTATCTCTGTCATGTCCAAAGGACTAGGCGGAGGGATGGAAGACGAGGTGCCTACTTGGGACCCTAAAGTTTTTCTAAATTGTTTCTGTACTTCTTCTAAGGAAGCCCAATGACCCTTGAGACATACTCCTCGTTAGTGGTGTTTCCCCTACTACTACTACTGGTATCACTAGAGTTATCACTACTCTCGTTGTAATACTCGTCTATAGCTTTTTCTGTACTATCGCTAGACGAGGAGATGGTTATTTCTGACATTTTCTGAAAAGAAAATTTTGAAAATCTAAGAGACGAGGAGAGAGGGAGTACCTGGCTCTAGGACGAACTGAAACTATGGACGCGAGGAAACTCTTAGACGAGGCTTTAGACGATGAATGTCAAGGAAGGAAAATCTCAGAAGCGGAGGTTAGTGGAGGCATTCCACTATTTATAGATGGTTGACCTAAGCACATGAAACGACACAACCAACCAGATGATGACATGCGGTCTTCGTCTCGAAAAAATGAAACGACGAAATGAACCACCATTTAAATTATAACACGTGGCATCTCCGATTGTTGAAAGAAGCTCGTTCGTCCAGAGAATTAAATTACTATATTTTCTTGGACGACCCATGGACAAGGGGGCAACTGATGGTGTAAGAAAAATGCCAAGCTGATTTCTCATCCAAAAATGCCAAGCTGATTTCTCATCCATGGCCGTCCATGACAACGTACAAAGTGGAGCATGAGTGGCTCTTATGCTCGTCCCTCTCTTACTGTCCTTTTCCACTCGTCCTTCATTCACTCGTCCAATGGGGGACATACTAGCAGCGAACCTCATCCGTCCTTAATGATGGACGGACGGGGTTTGCCAAGAGTCATGTTGTTGCGAACTAAGCCATCTGTTTACTATTGAACACAAGTCCCGATGAGGTAACTTCCATGACAGTTATGGAAGTTACCTCTGAATCCTCCAAACTCTACGACGATAGGAAAAATAACTGTCAAGCTAACACTATATAAAGACCCTTCTACGCAGAGGTATAAACACTTTTTTTGGATTCTGAAAAAAGATTGGTGAAGTCTTTGAAGTGCTTTCTTTTCCACTTCAATCCACTAACTTTACCATCAGAGGATTCAAGACTGGCCTCTACTGGTCTTCTCTGATCTTCTTTGGTTTTTCAGGACTCACCCTTCAAGATCATCAACACCCGAAGACCTTTCAGCCCACTGATTTTCAAGGACTTATCAAAAACAGTAAATGTCGTCATTGAAGAGCCTTCGAATTCCAATTCTGAGAAAGGCATTGAGGAACTCTCTAAAGAAATTCTCCCTCCTGAGCCTAGAGAAGTTCAAGATATTGTTGAACCAGAACCTGTGTCCCCAATTACTCCCAGTATTGTGGAAGACTCTGCAGATGCTCCTACTTCACCAGATTCTGAGTCTCATAAAGAAAAAGGTGTTGGGTTACACGTGTGAGTGAAGTCCCACATTGAATAAAGATAAGAAGAATAAGTGGTTAATATAACATAATTGAGCACATACCCATTGGGCTTAGGCCTTTTGGGTTTAAGTGTGTCTCTATATGTTATATTAATTACTCAAGGAAGCTCCCCAAGGTATTTATCTCCCCAACAACTGGTATCAGAGCCTAGGGTTAGGTTTGAGTGGGAGCAATGGCAGAGGAAGCAGGAAAGGCGTCTGGAATAGAAAAGTTTGATGGCACAGACTTCGCTTATTGAAGGATGCAGATTGAAGATTATCTCTATGGGAGGAAATTGCATCTGCCTCTTTTGGGGACAAAACCTGAGGCGATGAAGGCTGATGAATGGGCTCTTCTTGACAGACAGGTACTGGGAGTTATCAGGTTAACTCTGTCTAGGTCTGTTGCACATAATGTTGTAAAGGAGAAGACCACAGCAGATCTGATGAAGGCTTTGTCTGGTATGTATGAAAAGCCGTCAGCAAACAACAAGGTGCATCTGATGAAGAAACTGTTCAATCTAAAGATGGCAGAGAACGCATCAGTAGCACAACATCTGAATGAATTTAACACTATTACAAATCAATTGTCGTCTGTAGAAATTGATTTTGATGATGAGATTCGTGCTTTGATCGTCTTGGCTTCTTTGCCAAACAGTTGGGAGGCAATGAGGATGGCAGTAAGCAATTCTACAGGAAAGGAAAAACTCAAGTACAATGATATACGAGATTTAATTCTGGCTGAGGAGATTCGCAGAAGAGATGCAGGTGAAACCTCAGGATCTGGTTCTTCCCTAAACCTTGAGACAAGAGGCAGAGGTAATAACAGAAATTCAAATCGAGGCAGATCAAAATCCAGAAATACTAATCAGAACAGAAGTAAATCTAGATCAGGCCAACAAGTACAATGCTGGAATTGTGAGAAAACAGGTCACTTTAGGAACCAATGCAAAAGTCCTAAGAAGAAGAATGAAGATGATTCTGCTAATGCTGTAACAGAAGAGGTACATGATGCATTACTTCTTGCAGTAGACAGTCCACTTGATGATTGGGTTTTGGATTCAGGAGCCTCGTTTCATACCACTCCACACCGAGAAATCATACAGAACTATGCTGTAGGTGATTTTGGTAAGGTGTATTTGGCTGATGGTTCAGCCCTGGATGTTGTGGGTATGGGAGATGTCCGGATATTGTTACCTAATGGGTCTGTTTGGTTACTGGAGAAGGTTCGACATATTCCTGACCTAAGGAGGAATCTGATTTCTGTTGGACAACTTGATGATGAAGGGCATGCAATACTATTTGTTGGTGGTACTTGGAAGGTTACAAAGGGAGCTAGAGTATTGGCTCGTGGAAAGAAGACTGGCACTCTCTATATGACCTCAAGTCCAAGAGACACAATTGCAGTTGCTGATGCAAGTACTGATACAAGCCTATGGCACCGCAGGCTTGGTCACATAAGTGAGAAAGGGATGAAGATGCTGCTGTCAAAAGGAAAACTACCAGAATTGAAGTCCATTGATTTTGACATGTGTGAAAGCTGCATCTTAGGAAGGCAGAAAAATTGGAGTTAGTACACACTGATTTGTGGGGGCCTTCTCCAGTTGCATCCCTTGGAGGTTCCAGGTACTACATCACTTTCATTGATGATTCAAGCAGAAAGGTATGGGTTTATTTTCTGAAAAATAAATCTGATGTATTTGAAACTTTTAAGAAGTGGAAGGCCATGGTTGAGATAGAAACAGGTTTAAAACTAAAATGTTTGAGGTCTGATAATGGAGGAGAGTACATAGATGAAGGGTTCAGTGAGTATTGTGCTGCACAGGGAATTAGGATGGAAAAGACCATTCCTAGGACACCACAGCAGAATGGTGTAGCTGAGCGCATGAACAGAACTCTTAATGAGCGTGCTAGGAGTATGAGGTTGCATGCTGGACTACCAAAAACTTTCTGGGCTGATGCTATTAGCACTGCAGCTTACCTGATAAACCGAGGGCCATCAGTTCCCATGGAGTTCAAACTTCCTGAGGAGGTTTGGAGCGGTAAAGAGGTAAAATTTTCCCATTTAAAAGTTTTTGGTTGTGTTTCTTATGTTCATATTGATTCTGATGCTCGTAGTAAACTTGATGCTAAGTCTAAAATATGTTTTTTCATTGGCTATGGTGATGAGAAATTTGGCTATAGGTTTTGGGATGAACAAAACAGGAAAATCATCAGAAGTAGAAATGTGATATTTAATGAACAGGTTATGTACAAGGACAGGTCAACTGTAGTCTCAGATATTACAGAGATAGATCAAAAGAAATCTGAGTTTGTCAACTTAGATGGATTGACTAAAAGTACTGTCCAGAAAAGGGGTGAAGAAAATAAGGAGAATGTAGATTCACAGGTAGATCAGAGTACACCTGTAGCTGAAGTCCGCAGATCTTCTAGAAACATTAGACCTCCACAGCGTTATTCACCCGCTTTAAATTATCTACTATTGACTGATGGTGGTGAGCCAGAGTGTTATGATGAAGCCTTGCAAGATGAAAATTCAAGCAAGTGGGAGTTAGCCATGAAGGATGAGATGGATTCCTTGTTGGGAAATCAGACATGGGAACTGACTAAATTGCCAGTAGGAAAGAAGGCTTTGCACAACAAGTGGGTATACAGAATAAAGAATGAGCATGATGGTAGCAAACGTTACAAGGCCAGATTAGTTGTTAAAGGGTTCCAGCAGAAGGAAGGCATTGACTACACAGAGATATTTTCTCCAGTTGTGAAGATGTCAACAATTAGATTGGTGCTGGGAATGGTGGCTGCAGAAAATTTACATCTTGAGCAGTTAGATGTGAAGACGGCATTCCTTCATGGTGACTTGGAGGAAGACCTTTACATGATTCAGCCAGAAGGGTTCATTGTTCAGGGACAAGAGAATCTAGTCTGCAAACTGAGAAAGAGCTTGTATGGCTTAAAACAAGCTCCTAGACAGTGGTACAAGAAATTTGACAGTTTTATGCATAAAATTGGGTTCAAGAGATGTGAAGCTGATCATTGTTGCTATGTTAAATTCTTTGACAATTCTTATATCATTTTACTATTGTATGTGGATGATATGCTCATTGCAGGGTCTAGCATTGAGGAGATTAATAATCTGAAGAAGCAATTGTCAAAACAATTTGCAATGAAGGATTTGGGAGCTGCAAAGCAAATCCTTGGTATGAGAATCATTAGAGACAAGGCTAATGGTACATTGAAACTTTCACAGTCAGAGTATGTGAAGAAAGTTCTCTGCAGGTTCAACATGAATGAATCTAAACCAGTGTGCACACCCTTGGGTAGTCATTTCAAACTGAGCAAAGAACAGTCACCGAAGACAGAAGAAGAAATGGACCATATGAGCAAAGTGCCTTATGCCTCAGCTATTGGCAGCTTGATGTATGCTATGGTGTGTACAAGGCCAGACATTGCACATGCAGTGGGAGTTGTGAGCAGATTCATGAGTAGGCCTGGAAAGCAGCATTGGGAGGCAGTCAAGTGGATTCTGAGATATCTGAAGGGTTCATCAGATACATGTCTTTGCTTCACAGGTGCAAGTTTGAAGCTGCAAGGTTATGTAGATGCTGATTTTGCTGGTGATGTTGATAGTAGAAAGAGTACTACTGGGTTTGTATTTACTTTGGGTGGTACAGCTATATCATGGGCTTCAAATCTGCAAAAGATTGTTACTTTGTCTACTACAGAAGCTGAGTATGTTGCAGCAACTGAAGCTGGAAAGGAGATGATTTGGCTACATGGTTTCTTAGATGAATTGGGTAAGAAGCAGGAGATGGGCATTCTACACAGTGACAGTCAGAGTGCAATCTTTCTTGCCAAAAATTCGGCTTTTCATTCAAAGTCAAAGCATATACAAACAAAATACCACTTTATCCGTTACCTTGTTGAAGATAAGTTGGTAACACTTGAGAAGATATGTGGATCTAAGAACCCAGCAGATATGTTGACTAAGGGTGTCACTATTGAGAAGTTGAAGCTGTGTGCAGCTTCAATTGGTCTTCTAGCTTGAGGACAGGAGGATGAGTTGCAGGGATGAGGGATTACTTTTGGAGGATAGCGGCTGATGTTGATGATTGAACTAGTCTCCAAGTGGGAGATTTGTTGGGCTTTGTGGAGCCTAGTTTATTTTTGGCCTAGCCCATTATAACCCTGTAAGTAGGATATAAAAGCCACTTGTATAATTAGGGTTTATGACTACAACTGTTGTTGTTTTTTTAGAGAGAGAAAAAAAACACTGTAGCCGCACTTTGTATTTTTTCCCTGATAATAGTGAAATCCCTGCAACTCCGTGGACGTAGGCAAATTGCCGAACCACGTAAATACTGTCTTGTGCGTGTGATTATTTTTTCTTTGGCGTGTGTTTTCTCTATTTTTATTGTTTCTCACAGGTTGGAATTTTGGTTAAATTCCCAACAACTGGTATCAGAGCCCAGGTTGGTGTGCGGCAAAGGTGGTGAAGTGTTCATGGTCCCTACCCAGCAGGGACAGAGAAAGCCTAAAAAGGCCCACACACAAAGATCTTGGAATATTGCTAATGGTGCTAAATAATGGTGTGATGCGAGGTTCCCATGGACATGGACATGCGGAGTTCCCATGGATGTGCGTGCAGGGTTGACACGTGGTTCCCATGGATGGCGTACGAGAGACTCATGGATGACGCATTGATGAAGTGAAAAGCCCATTAGTCAAGGGGGAGTGAGTAGGACTTGTTCAAAGCTCACAGAGAGGCAGAGACTCACGTGGTGCTAAATAATGGTATGGTGCGAGGTTCCCATGGACATGAACGTGTGGGGTTCCCATGGATGTGCGTGCAGGGTTAACACGTGGTTCCCATGGATGACGTACGAGAGACCCATGGATGACGCGCTGATGAAGTGAAAAGTCCATTGAGCAAGGGGGAGCGAGTAGGACTTATTCATGGCCCACAGAGAAGTCTTGAAGCCCACAGAGTGGCAGAGACTCACACGTGAGGGGGAGATTGTTGGGTTACATGTGTGAGTGAAGTCCCACATTGAATAAAGATAAGAAGAATAAGTGGTTTATCTCCCCAACAAAAGGACCCTCCTCTAGAATCAAATTAAATCATCCTCCTGAATTTATTGTGGGAAACATGAATGAACTCACAATAAGGAAACGTACAGTTGATAAATGTGTTGCTAATTTATGTCTTATTCTTGCTATTTGTCACAGGTTGAACTCAAGAAAGTTGAGGAAGCATTACAAGATGAAAGTTGGGTCGAAACAATGCATGATGAACTACTTCAGTCTTAGAGGAATCATGTTTGGACTCTAGTACCTAGACTAGAAGGTGAGCACATCATCGGTACAAAGTGAATATTCCGCAACAAGACTAATGAAGAAGGCAATGTGATTTGCAACAAGGCTCGACTTGTGGCTCAAGGATACTCGCAAATGGAAGGAGTAGACTATGATGAAACATTTGCCCCAGTTGCCTGAATGGAGTCAATTAGAATTCTGCTTGCCCTAGCATGTCAGTTGAATTTCAAACTCTATCAAATGGATGTAAAGATTGCCTTCTTAAATGGGTTACTAAACGAGGATGTCTATGTGGCTTAACCAAAAAGATTCATCGATCCACGCTTTCCGGATCATGTGCTGTACCTTAAAAAGGCACTTTATGGGTTGAAGCAAGCTCCTAGAGCCTAGTATGATAAACTCACACAATATCTAATGTCATATGGGTTCACAAGAGGAAAGGCTGATCAAGCTCTCTTCATCAAAAAGGAAGATGGTGAGTTGATGGTTGCTCAAGTCTACGTTGATGACATCATCTTTGGGTTGACTAAGGATGAACTTGCTCATGGCTTCTCAAAACTCATGCAAGCCGAGTTTGAGATGAGTATGATTGGAGAGTTAACTCATTTCCTAGGATTGCAGATTCGCCAACAAGATTCAAGTATATTCCTTTCTCAATCTAAATATACTAAGAACCTTGTAAAAAAGTTTGGTTTGGAATTTGCTAGTTCTGTTAGAACCCCTATGAGCCCAAATGTTAAACTCACTGTAGACTTGTTAGGTAAGAGTGTTGACCCCTCTCTTTATTGAAGTATGATAGGTAGGCTTCTTTACCTTACTGCTAGTAGACTTGACATTAGTTACAGTGTTGGAGTGTGTGCTAGATATCAGGCTAATCCCAAAGAATCCCACATGATTGCTTTAAAAAGAATTATAAAATATGTCAAAACTACTGCTGAGTTCAGTGTGTAGTATAACAAGGATACTAATGGTGTCTTAACTGGGTACTTTAATGCTGATTGGACTGGCAATGCTAATGATAGAAAGAGTACTTCGGGGGGTTGTTTTTATGTGGGTAACAATCTTACCTCTTGGATTAGCAAAAAGCAGAACTCCATCTCTTTATCCATTGCAGAAGTTGAATACATCACTGCCGGTAGCTGTTGCACCCAACTCCTCTGAATTCAAAAACTCCTTCACAATTATGGTATTTGTCAAGAGCATCTCACTATTTACTGTGACAATACCAGTGCCATAAATATCTCTAAGAACCCGGTTCAGCATTCTCGAACCAAACACATAGAGATTCTACATCACTTCATTAGGGAGCTTGTTGAAGATGGTACTCTCACTCTTGAGTTTATCCACACTGATGATTAGAAGGCTGACTTGTTCACCAAACCTCTTGACAACAAACGTTTTGAATTCCTTCGTTAAAACATTGGTGTCATCTCCATGGATTGATCTCCTTCTCTTGTCCCTCTTCCTCGTGCATTTGCATCTAGTTTTATGCTATGTTTTTTTAAATATGTTTTCGTGTGTTTACTTTCAATTTTGTTTATTTTATTTCTAATCGAAAAAAAATCAGAAAAATACAAAAACAGTGTATGTTCTGTGTTCTTTGGTACTTGTGTACCTTGGATGACCATTGAAACAAAGTTTCTAAACTTTGTATCTTTTGTAGCTTGGATGAGCATCTCCATGCCCAACTAAGCAAGTGAGCTTTGTGGCTCTTGTTTGTGATGAGTAAGATTAAGTTATCTCTTAAACTTAACACTCGTATCACTCTTTTTGACGGGTAGGACTAGAAAATCCTAAGAGAAAGGCATAAATAACCATCTCACCACTATTGCCCGCCAATCATAAATGACTCCTGTATGCTTCGGCATAGTAAAAGTGCAGTGTCAAAGACATTCGTATGCTTCGGCATAGCAAAAGTGCGATGTCAAATGCTTAACATCTTGAGTATTTCTTTTCTCCTTTTTATGCCCATGTATGATATGCGAAAAATAAAAGAAAACATGCAAAAAAAAAAAAAAAAAAGCAAAAAGATCAAAAATACTTTAAATATGGTTGCAAGCGTGTATTCTAGGAGATGTGAGAGTTATAGGATGTACCTCGAAGGTGATAATCCCCATCAAATAGTTATGATTGTGTGTGAGTTAAAGTTATTTTCTCATATCTCAAATCGTCATAACATGTATACACATATGCAATCTTGCAATGTTTTTCACACATAACACGTAATATTCTTTGCTACTTTTGATACATGTGCAGGTACAATGTGATTTGGTCATCACAAGTGTTTACATGTGCTAATGTATGCTCACTAAACTGTCTTGACTTGTTTTTGAAAAATAAAATTGGTTAGACTTGTTTAGTGTGTGTGTGTGCGTGTTTTTGAGGATCCATGTGCTTAATTCCTTGTTGAGAGATGATTTTGAGAGTTTTATATGTTGATTGGATCAATGTTTGAGGTGTATGTTGGATTGCATTCATGTCTATGTTTTTTTCTTCTCGAAAAACTCTTTTTTAACTTGGCTCGACACCTCCTCGATACCTGGTTATCTGTCGAGCTTCTCAAGCCTTTTTCTTATCGCAATCTCGACACCTCTTCGACACCTGATGGATCAATCGAGAAAGTTCCTGTCTCCTCGATACCTTCTCAATACCTGGTCGATCGATTGAGATTCTGTGCTTTGAAATTGGTTCTTGTTCCTCGACACTTATCGATACCTGGAGTTGTTGACGGCCATTTTCCTCGACACCTCCTCGACAGCTTCCTTGTACCTTTCGATACCTCAGCTGTCGAGCATTACTGAAGCTTCTATTTAAGGATTTGTCGCGATTCAGACTTCATTTTCTCGACCTCTCTTGATCTGTTCGTGCCTGTTCATCTCCCCAACACCCTTTTCTCACTCAAATCTTCAAATCCACTTGATTTTCGGTCTTCCTTTGGTTTCAATGACTTGGTATGTTCATTTTTCCCTTCCCTTCTCATGCATTTCATGTTTTAAAACCTAGTTTTTGGGATTTTTGGAAATTTTTGGGGTTTTTCAAATTAATGAGTTTTTCTTGAAATTTTGGGTTGGGTTTTTACTTAAATGTTTTCAAAATGTCATACATTGCATTTCATGTGCATTAGAATGATATTTACATGCATTTAGATGTGTGCTCTATGTTTGTGTGCTGGTAGGATTGGATTGGGCTTAGCCCATGATGTTTTTCAATTTGCATGTCACATGATCATGCATTCCTATGCATACGTACTTCTTGTTCAATATATTTGATATATATGAACTGTGTTGGGACTTTTTTGATTGTCTCCCTCTCTATCTCTTTCTCATTCTTTTACGTTAGTAGTGTCTATGGCACTCAAACGTAAATTCACTCTGGCTTGGAACCCTCTACGTTCTGGAGCTTCCTCTTCTTCTGATTCTGCTCCTCTTAACCTTCGGTTCCGTGATGGAGATGCCCACAAGGCATTTTCGGAGAACTTTTCTTGACGAGGTGTTCATTCGAAACGCCAAGTCATTTTGGCGGATTTCGCCGACACTAACCTTCCCTCTGTCATTCATAGTAGGGGATGGAAGTCACTGTGTGATATCCCAGCCACTTGCCCTCTCGTGTTGATTTAAGAGTTTTACTCCAACATGCACGGGATAGATTGTTCAGTACTTCTCTTTTTCACTCGCGTTCGAGGTACGCGCATCCTTGTCACACCACAGCTAGTTGCGAATGTGCTTAGAGTTCCTAGGATAGAGTTTCCTGACTATCCTTCTTGTGAGCATCTGAGGACTGTGTCCAAAGATGAGCTAATTTCTGCCTTTTATCAGCGCCCTGCTGATTGAGGTGAGCATCAGTACACATCATGTAGGCCTTTTGCTAAAGGTCCTAGATTCCTAAACATGGTGATGACATTTGTGCTCAATTTTTGTTATCTCTTTTAGAACATCTTACTATAGATTTTCCCTCTCATTTTATCTTTTCTATCATAGATGTTCATCTTGATTCGGCGTCCCGCGATAAGCTTATTTTTCCTTCCGCTATCACGAGGATCTTACGCCATTTTTCTATTCCCTTTCCTGTGTCTGACCACTTCACACACATCTGTGCCATAGATGCCGCTACCGGAAAACGTAGTGAGGCTCAGTATAGGTCGAGACAGACGGATTCTACTCCTCCGTCCCGTTCAGCTCCATCTAGATCTGCTCCACCTACATCTGCTCCTTCTTCCTCTTCGGGCGATGTATCTCTTAGAGACATCATGGCGCAGCTGTAGCGCATGGATGCTCACCTAGATACACTCTCCTCCGAGTTGTATTAGGTGAATGTTCGTGTTGGTCGTATTGCATGGCGGTAGGCGACCATGGGTGGTTTTGCTCCAGATGCTATTCCTTCACCACTTTCTCCAGCAGCTTCAGACTCTGAGGATGGTGATGATGATGACGCTTAAGATGATGATGATGGAGATGCTAGCTCTACTGATGAAATGTCTATATGACACTCTACCCTTTGTCACTCATGACAAAAAGGGAGAGTAGTTTTGGGTTATGAGAGTAGTCATCTTAGGGGGAGAGTTAGTATAGGACATTTTTAATAGGGGGAGTGTTGATATTTTTGAGGGATGTAATGAGGTTTTGATGTATCTTTTCTTTTCTATTCTTTTTAGATACATTGATCTTGTATATGAGGTCTTTTGACCAGTTTTACATACATTGTACTCATTTTTTCTATATATGGATGTATGTTTCTTTCACCTCTCTCTTTATGTGTTGTTTTTTTTTCTATCTTTATACACATGTTCTTTATACTTGTATGCAATCTATTATTTCTATTTCACATAAGATGCCTTGATGAGTTTTGTTTAAAGTGTTTCAGAAATACAGGTTGTCAAAGTCTACTTGCCATAAACTCTCTTCTTGCAAAGTTTTTCAAGAGTTTGTGTTAGGATAAATTTTATTGTATTCGACAAGTGAATATGAGTTTAGTGATTTATGATTTCTTTCATATGTTCATTTGTTTGTTGTGATTTTGTCACGGATTGCCAAAGGGGGAGATTGTTAGAACATATGTGTTCTCACTTGTTAAGAACATATGTCATTTATTTATGTAAATTGGCTAAATCCTTTAATAAAATGCATTCTACTTGTAATTGGGTTGTTCTAGGTATTTTTAATACTTCAAGAAACAAGGTTTTAAGGTCAAGTGTTGAAGTCATCAAGTCTGTCCAAGAAAAAGCAAGCTGAAGTGCAAATTCATTAAAGCTCGATACCTACTCGATAGCTACCTCGACACCTACTCGATAGCTACCTCGACACCTGCTATCTGTCAAAATTTATAATTTCAGATTTTCTGATATGATTTTCTTGGGATCCGTGAATATGCTTTTAGGAAACCCTAAACATATAAAAGGATTGTTTTAAGAGTCGTTAAGTGGTACACAAGTTGCAAAAGCAATGAGCAATCTCTGTTCAAGCAAATTGTGATCAAAGACGAAGTTCTTGACCTAGTTCATCTTTTCTGAAGAAGTTGCTATGTATTTGTACCAAAGGGTTTTGTGACCAAGCATCTTCCTGATCTTCATCGTGTAGGATGAACTGAAGAACTTTGCAGCCAACCTCTCTTCCTTAGTTGATGTTTTGAAGTCGCATACTGGGATCCGCGCCTTGGTTAGTCATGTACTTGGGAGTCGTGCATCAAAGGTGGAAATTGTCACTACAGATCAAGTCCAATTGGGTATTGGGGTAAGGGTTCAACTGTAGGTTGATAAGGTACTTGGGATTCCTTTACTTGTAATCGCTTGATTTGATAATAGTGGAGTTTCGGAGTGGTGACTTGAAAATCACCCGGTGGGGTTTTTGCCGTGAGCTTTTTCCCCATTCGTAAACAAATCACCGTGTTATTTAATTTCCACTGCATATTTAGTTTTTGGTGATTTGTTTGTGCTTCCACGCAATTGCAAGTTAAATTGATTAATTAATAACTTGGCTAATTAATTAATTGATTTAAATCACAAGGGGTCATTCAGTTTGTGGCCTATTAGTTTGTAGACACCTCATTTTGTACCCAGTTAATAAACTTTAGTCCCTAGTCCCAATGATGAGTGTGACATGTCTATAAAAGGTAATTGAAGTAATTTTGATATTTGGAAGTAATCACAACTCAAAAGTGATCAAATTGCTTTGAAAATGATGCTAAAAAATGACATTTGCTCACTGTTTTGACCATAACTTTTGATCCACAAAGTAATTTTGAGTGCAGTTTATTCTATTGGAAAATAAGCATCCTGAGCTTCAATTTGAATACAAATTTTGCCTAATTTGGACTTAATTTGAGTGAGTTATGACCATTTGAAGTTGGGCCATTAGAGTTGTCAAAATTAGGGTTTCTAGGGATGCATGCATGCACGGGGAACATGCATGCGTACATAGGCGACTTTCCAAAGGCCCAAAAATTCATCTTTTATGGCCCAAAGCCTCCTTATTTGATGGGCCCCGACTCCTAGACCCTTTGGAACATCCAAAACCCTAAAAGTAAGCTTGAAAACCCCAGTTTAAACATATAAATACATCCTTATGCCTCCAAACTCAAACTCTAGCTAGAGTGAGTTTATTTTTGCCTCCATCTTCCCTAAAAACTATTTTTCATCTTCTCTAAACACACACAGAGACCTGAGCACGTTTTTTAATCATCAAAAAACCTCTCTTTAGTTATTTTTAAGGTAGAAACTTGTTCTCAATTGGATTTCTCAAAACCTTTTCAAAACTAATTTTGTTTTTGAGTTGTGATTACCTATAAACTATTGAAATCTTCTATTTACCTTGATATCTCATTGAATCTTATTGTGTAGGCACTGATGGCCGGTTAAATATCAATCAAGTTTGTGTTTCATAGCAAGGCGAGTCTCTCTCTTCATAGCTTTTCTTTGATTTGGTTCTTTTATAATTCGTGTTTTTGTTGTTCTTGGTTAGTTTATATGTTATTCATACTTAGAAATATGTTTTTTTTTTGTTTGATTTTATTTTGTTTTGTCTCATCATGTTTTGATTGGAAAGTTGATATGATTGGATATATTGATGAAGATGTTTGGATATGTTAAATGTTGTTCTTGTTTGTCGTTAGATCCTATGCATGTTTAGGAATATATTTTGTTTTGTTTATCTTTATTTTTCTTGATCTTTGATATCTTTGTTGTTAGTTTAGGTTGTTTTATTATATATTAGAAGCATGCTAGGTTTTATTTGATTGATTGTTTGTTGCCTACTTTAAAACTGTGTTTCTGGGTGGTATGTGTGTGTATACTCATGTACGAGTACGCATCCTAGTGCCCAGAAACATAGATTTAGGGTTCTTGCTATTTTACTTGTTTTAGTTAGTTTTAATCACATATTTAGGACTTGTTGAGTCTAGTTTTTCACATGCTTATGTCTAGGGTTAGTAGAATAACATGTTTCACATGCTTTGATTGTTGAATTGATAATTAGGGTTTATATCTTGGTTGAATCACATGAACATGCATATGAACATGAACATGCATTGATGTATAAGTGTTGTGGTGCTAAGAGGTAAGTGAGATAAGTCATGCATAATTACATGAACATGCATTTGATTTGGTTGATGAGCATGATGAGATTTCTTAATTGATGAACATGATGAATATGTTTGATTAATTCCCTTGATTGGTAGTGATTATGAGGTGTGAACGTGCTTGCTTGGATGAGATAAGATAGATGTATGCTTGGAGATGTGTATGCCATGATAGATGTATGTTAGGGTTTTGGGATGAAGATGCCATGTTTGTTTACTAGATGCATGTTAGCATGTGTGTGAGTATGGAAATGTTGAATACGCCTTTAATAGGGTTAATACATAAGACATAATAAGAGGAAGCCAACCTTAGGGTTGGATAGTTTTAGGTGCCTAACACCTTCCCAAGACCATACCTTAACTCCGAACCCATATCTCTTGTAGCAAGATCAATGGTCCTTCCTCAAGAGGATGCTACATATATGATTCCTAGAACATTGCAAAAACTTGGTGGCAACTTCCTGTTGTGTCCACAGTGGTGACTCCGCTAGGGATTGTAAGTTTAATTCCTATGTGTCCTATGTCTTAACTTTAATAAAGGCTCATTTAATACTTTTTTGCACACACATCACTTGGTTCTCTTGTCCCTTTTACCTCAGTTGGTGATGAGTGGGAAGATGGAAGGCTCTATTCGGGCTCAAGTCTTTTGAAGTTCATCCCACCAACTCACAATGTGTGCCATTGCCTATGATGGGCTTTGAGTACGTTAACAGTTTGCCACCAATCCACAAAGGTCCACTTAGGCCCTCGGTTGGAATCATGGGCCACCTAGTTGTGAGTGACCTACTTATCTATCCCTTTACCTCTAGGGAGCCTACCCTACTTATAGAGATCCTAGATCCTATCAATAAGAGGGTACCCTTTATATCTCTTGTGTTCACCTAATTCCAAAGGACAAATAAAGATGTAAAGAATTGGAGGATGACCCAAAAGTTATGGCATACCTTAAGATATTGGTACAAAAGGAAAAGAAGTTCTCACATATGAGAGACTTATTCCAAAGTCCAAAGGTATGTCTTAGCTTGAAAGGTTCATAAGACCATAGCCTAGTTGCTATCATATGCCCAAATCAAAAGGCCTCTTGAAAAGGAGAACCTTGGGTCTAGGGTAACAAATATGCTATGGACTTAGCATCCAACATCCTATAAAGTCAATATGAACCTCCCTAATCTTAGGCCTCCTTGTTGTATGCCAAGGCCCAAAATGATGAGAGATTCATAGGCTTTGAGAGGAGGGCCAAAATATGTTCTAGCTAAAGGTCTACTTCAAAAAACATTTTCAAGAAAAGAAGAAAGTGTCTTGCAAAGAAGAAAAGTTTTCCAAAAAATAATCTTTCGTAAATATTTTTTTTTTAGAAGTGGAATTCTCAAAAAAAAAAAAAAAAAAAAAAAAAAAAATCTTTTACAAAGAAAAAGAATTCAAGAAAAGAAATGTTTTGCAAAGTAAAAATTTCTCAAGGAAAAGATTTTTTTTTTTTATTAAAAAAAAAATCTATTGTAAATATTTTTTTGAAGACATGAATTTTCAAATAAGAAAAATAAAAAATTTTAGAAAATAATAAAAAAAATTCAAAAATTCAAAAAAGAAAAAGATGATCCACAAAGCAATGACATACCCTACGCTTTGGGCCCATTAAAAAAAAAATTCAAATCTAGAGGGCCTAAGATCATGAGTATATGATAGACTTTGGAGGAAGGCATTGGGCCACAAAGTCATAACATACCCTAGCTTTTGAGTCAAAATTCAAAAATCTTTTTTCAAAAGTAAAAGAGCCCAAGATCATGAGTATGTTATAGGCTTTATTGAAAAGAAGTTGAATCCATCCATGCTTTGTAAATATTTTGAAACCCTAAAACCTAAAGACAAGGGTAGGCTCGGCTCACCAATAGTCCAATGAGGATTAAAAGAGGAGATCTTTTTGAACCAATTGACCAAAATCTTTGAACTAGGGGCAAGGCCCATTTGAGAATAAAAGATAAAATGGATCAAACTTTTGAAACTAGGGGCAAGGCCTTCATGAGGGGAGAGAGTGAACATTCTAGATAGGCTTTGTAATGGGACAAGTAAAAGATTTTGATGTGTTGAGATAAAACTTGGTCACTTTTTTTTTTCTTCAATAAAAATCCAAAAAAAAAAAAAAAAAAAGAAAGGATGTGGACTACTAAATTTCATGGCTCATTTTAAATACAAGTTCAAACAAGTTTTTCATAAGAAATTTTCCAAAGCATGATGTAAGGTTGAATTTAATCAACCATCTTGTTGGCTTTTTTCCGTGCTAATTTGCTTGTATTTCAACACATAGAAATTCTATATTTAGGTGGGATTCATGTAAGGGTAGCAAGTGAGAGAGTGTGAAGAAATGCTCAAGAAAGTGCAAGAAAGCAAGGCTTCGCAGCTAGGACTCGCGGGTGACTCGCGACTAGCAAGTCGCCAAATTTAGCACACGAGTAAAGCGTGCGAGAAGGTGAACAGTCGTGCCATCTAGAGCACTACAGGACAAAAAGTCCAGCTTGGCCGTTCTGTTAGCTCGCAGCTTGAACTCACAACTCAGCTAAGTCGCGAGGCTAAGCCGCCAACTAGCTCTGTTTTGAAAAACCTGACGTTTCACATTCCTATCTCACCCTAGTATAAATACCCCTCATTTCCATGAAATGTAGAGAGCTTCTAGAGAGAATTTTGAGAGAGAAACCCTAGAGAAAAACAAGATTGCCTCATCCACAATCTTCACCTAAGAGACTCTTCAAATTCCTCTATTCTCTTCATCTCCATTGATACATCCTTTAGAGGTTCTTGACCAAATCCTTTTCTCACCATACCTACGTCTGTGAGAAGGTTCTTTTGGTGCTAAAGGAAGTAGTTTGGAAGGAACCAATGATTATTGGTTGATGCTATGGTTTATAGCGGAATTCGGTAAGCTAGAGAAGAAAAAGGTTCGGCGCAACCTCGTTGGAGCAAGAATCTTGGACGGCTTAGGTACCTGGGTAGATTAGGCTTGGAGGGTCTATTGCTGTTCATGTATCCCAACTACATTTTCTAGTGGATTATTGACCGCTTGGAGGGCGGTGGAGAGGTTTTATGCCGAGGGCTTCGGTTTCCTCTTCAATAACACATCGTGTGTTGTCCTTGTGTTTGCATCACTCTTCCCTTTATCTTTACCATTTAATTACTGCTATGATTGTGATTATTTATGATTTAGATTGTTTATTAATTCTGTTATAAGCTTGTTATCATTTTCCGCACATACATTGTTTGATATAAAACTTGAATTGGTAATTTATTGTTTGGTGGTCTAAACGTTCATAGTGTTTTCAACGCTATTTGAACTTTCAATTGGTATCAAAGCGGGTGCACTTGTTGTGGTTTAAACACCTAAGTGCGATCCTAGACCCATTTGGATATGAACGTTGCTATGGAAAAGGCCATGCTAAATTGTGGTTTAAATGTTTGTGACAATGACTCTATGAGTATGTTTGAAGGGTGTCCTAACAATGATCTCTTAGAGTTGTTAAAAACTAAGAAACATGCTAGGATGTTTGCTCACATGCTGAAATATTTCGAAAATAAGAATCACATCTTACACAATAGTCTATGTGAGTTTAACTCCTTGATTAAGAAGTACAAAAGAAGAAATAGAATATTGTGTGAAAAGGTTGATAATCTAAAAAAGAAAATTCAATCTAACAAATGCATGGATAATGAAAATAAATTTCTGTTTGATGGTCAAGAATGCTTGTTTCATGCTTGTCTATTTGTGCAAACCTCATTGAAGGTTTTTAGCTCATGCTTATGGTATCTTGATAGCGGTTGTTCTCATCACATGATAGGAGATAAATCACTGTTTAAGACTCTCAAAGAGAAAGTTGGTGACTATGTGACATTTGGTGATGGGAGTCATGCTTAAGTTCTTGGCAAAGGGACTATTGAAATACCGGGATTACCTTTATTAAAAGATGTGTTATACATCAAAGGGTTGAAGGCAAATCTCTTAAGTATCACTTAAATATGTGATGAGGATTTTCTTGTCTAGTTCTCAAAGAAGGGGTGCTTAATCATTAACGAAGAAGGGATTCAAGTCTTGGAGGGAAATAGAACTACTGATAATTGCAATGGAGTAGTTCCTACAGCACCTATTTCATGTAGAAGTGCTCGTGTTGACATGCTGGAACTTTGGCATCACAGATTCGGGCATGCAAATTTCAAACAAGTAGCTAAAGTTTCTAAACTCGAAGCAGTTGAGGGACTTCTAAAGTTTGGAAAGATGAAGAAGACTATTTATGGAGCATGCCAAATGGAAAAACAAACAAAGGCAAGTCATCACAAGGTGAATGTGATTGCTACCTCACGGTGTTTACAGCTTCTCCATGTTGATCTAATGGGGCCTACAAGAACAGAAAGTCTAGGAGGAAAGAGGTACATTATGGTCATTGATTATGATTTCCCAAGATACACTTGGGTTGAATTTCTTAGAGAAAAATTAGAATCATGTGAAAAATTGGAAATTCTCTGCAAGAGGTTACAAAATGAGAAAAGAGTTCCTATTGTCAAGATAAGGAGTGATCATGGCAAGGAGTTTGAGAATGCAAGATTTGAGTCGTTTTGTGAAAGGAACGGAATCAAAAGGGAGTTTTCAGCTCCCAAAACTCCTCAGCAAAATGGAGTGGTTGAAAGGAAGAATCGAGTGATTCAAGAAATGGCTAGAGTGATGTTACTCAACAAGCAAATTCCTCAAAAGTTTTGGGGAGAAGCCATGAACACTTCATGCCACATTGGTAATAAAATATTCTTCCGAGTGGGAACAAAGAAGACCGCTTATGAGATTTGGAATGGAAAGAAGCCGAAAGTAAAGTACTTCCGAGTGTTTGGAAGTAAGTGCTACATCCTAAATGATCGGGAGAACCTTGGAAAATTTAGTGCTAAAAATGATGAATGTATTTTTCTTGGGTATTCTACTACTAGCTAAGCATATAGGGTCTTTAACAAGAGAACTAAGACGGTAATGGAGTCCATCAATGTGAAAATTGATGATGCCATAACCAAGGTGGAAATGGTTGACGATGGGAAGGACAGCACACCAAAAAACCCATTGTTGAGGCTGAAGCTCTTGATATAGAAGCTGAAAGAACTACACCAGTAAAGGATCAACTCCCTTGAACACAAGAATGGAAACGAGATCAATGTCTAGTACATCAAGTCCTCTTACTCCTCTAGAAGTTCATCCTCCCATCTCTCGAAATGATGAAGTCTCCACAACAAAGAAGCCATCCTCAAGAGTGATTAAGAACTATCCTGATAGCAACATCATTGGATCTTTAGATGAAGGTCTTCGTCTTAGAAAAAGGAACATACTCCTGGCTAATCATGTAATATATCATTGGTACCTTGCCCAATTTGAGCCAAAAAGGGTAGAAGAAGCTCTCCAAGATGAAAATTAGGTAGAATCAATGTATGAAGAGCTGAATCAATTTGTGAGAAAAGATGTATGGGAGCTTGCTCCAAGGCCTGAAAATGTTCATGTCATCGATACTAAATGGATATTGAAAAACAATACAGATGAAGATGGAGAGATAATCAGGAATAAATCTTGGTTGGTGGCACAAGGATACACTCAAGTAGAAGGAGTAGATTTTGATGAATCCTTCTCTCTTGTGGCAGGACTTAAGTTTATTCGAATTCTTATGTCCATCGCATGCACCATGAACTTCAAACTCTACCAAATGGATTTAAAATGTGCGTTTCTAAATGGATATTTGAATGAAGAAGTGTTTGATGAACAACCCAAGGGCTTTGAGGATCCTCACTTTCCTAATCATGTGTTAAGATTAAAGAAAGCCCTTTTTGGCTTAAAACAAGCCCCTAAAGTTTGGTATGATCGGCTTACCCATTATCTCCTAAAAAGAGGATTCAAAAGAGGTTATGTTGATCGAACTTTGTTTGTTAAGACTGATGAAGATTACCTTTTGGTGGCTTAAGTATATGTTGATAACATAGTATTTGGAGCTACAATCGATGATCGGCCTATTGAATTTTCTGAGGAGATGAAGAAAGAATTTGAGATGAGTATGGTGAGGGAGCTTACATTTTTCTTGGGCCTTCAAGTCAAACAAAAGAAGGAAGGCATATTTGTTTCACAAGAAAAGTATGCTAGGAATATTGTCAAGAAGTTTGGACTAGACTTCAAAAAGCATGCCTCTACTCCCATGAGTTCTTCCACAAAGTTGGATGTTGATTCTTTTAGGGTGAAAGTGAGTCCTACTTTGTATAGGAGCATTATTGGGAGTTTACTCTATCTTACTGTAAGTAGACCGAATATTGCATTCAGTGTTGGTGTTTGTACTAGATATGAAGCTGCTCTAAAGCAGTCTCACCTGACTGCAGTAAAGAGAATTATATGGTATATCAATGGTACTCCAGATTATGGATTGTGGTATTCCAAGGATTCAAATGCTTGTCTGGCTGGTTATTCAGATACAGACTGGGCTGGTAGTGTGGATGATCGAAAGAGTACCTCAGGAGGTTGCTTCTACCTTGGTAACAATCTTGTCTCTTAGATGAGAAAGAAACAAAATTCTGTGTCTCTCTCTACAGTTGAAGCTGAATACATAGCCACTGGAAGTTTCTGTACACAACTCCTTTGGATGAAGAAGCTACTTCATGATTATGGGATTCCTCAAGATACAATGTGTGTCTTCTGTGATAACACCAGTGCCATAAATCTCTCTAAGAATCCAGTTTAGCATTCGAAGTCAAAACACATAGAGATATGTTACCATTTCATCAGGGACTTGGTGGAAGAAAAAGTTGTATGTCTTGAATTCATACACATACACAATCAAAAGGTAGTCATCTTCACCAAACCTCTCGATGATTCACGGTTTGAATCTCTCTGTAAGACCATTGGCGTTAGTACAATCCCTTGAATCTCATGTGTGTTGTGTGCTTTACCTCTTTATATTGTATCATCTTGGTTGTAGGGCACACACTACTTTATTGGTTTATTGCATAGCATTTTTTTGTTGTTTTAAAATGTTTTTACATTTTTTTCTACATTTTCTTTCTTTTATGTCAAAAATCCAAAAACACATAAAAAGTAGAAAATCCAAAAAATTTGATTGACTTTGTTGAGCATTGTTTCAAAGTATGTTTTGCCTTGTACCTTTATACTAATGGCTTTGTGCATCTATGAGCTTAGCTTGTCTCATTTGTACTCATATCTTCGTGGGAGAAATCTTGAAATCTATGTGATTGTTGTAAATAGATCTTCAACCTTGTCATGAATAATTAGTGAATGGTTTTGTTGATCTTGAGACATGCATAGACTTGTGCCTATATATTTTCTCACTTTTATTTTATTGCTTTTAATTAAAGAGCTCTCCAAATGTAAATCTCCAAATGAAAAGAAATATTGAGCTACAAAAGCCTGTCGCACATACTAGTATTTGACTAGGAAAAAGGGAAAGCGACAAAAATAAAATGTATGATGCCCAAAAAGCCAAAGGCTATTTCATCAAATTGAAATATTGAAAATTTCAGGCATTAATCTGACAATGAGATGTATTGATTCAAAATGATTAAATGATATGATGTATATGGAGCCAAATGAAAAGTTTCAAAGAAATGTACTCAAGTTTATGTGGGAGGTCATATATGCATTTTTCTATAATTGAGATGGGTCACATTATCTAGGGACATTCTAGCCTTTTGCCCCTAATTGGTTTTTTATTTAGCAATTTACCCCTATTTCGAAACTATATAGGGATATGCCCCTATTTCAATACTCGATTATCCTAAAATCGAGTTTTAATGAAATACTCGATTTGTAGAAAGTCGAGTTATGCTCGATCAAACTTTAAAAAAAAAAAAAAAAAAAAAAAAAAAAAAAAAAAAAAAAAAAAAAAAAAAAAAAAAATTTGCATGAAACTCGAGCTTAGGGAAATCGAGTTCCATGCAAAAAAAAATTTACAAGTGTGATCACCCAATATTAGGGAGACCTATAGCGGCGTTTTTAAGCCCTATAGTGACGTTTTTAAGCTCTATAGTGGCGTTTTTCTGGAAATTTTTTTTATACCAGCTTTCAGTGGCCCTATAGTGGCGTTTTTTAATCCCTATAGTGACGTTTTTCTGGAAAATTTTTTTATACCAGTTTTCAGTGGCCCTATAGCGGCGTTTTTTATCCCTATAGTGACGTTTTTGAGCCCTATAGTGACGTTTTGGAACTTGATTTTCATTTACTCGAGTTTCATGATTTTTTTTTTTTTTTTTTTTTTTTTTTTTTTTTTTTATGTTTGGCATAACTCGATTTTAAACCAATCGAGTACTTTAAGTAACTCGATTTTAGGGTCATCGAGTATCGAAACAGGGGCACGCACCTATATAGTTTCGAAACAGGGCATTTTGCCAATTAAAAAAATAGAAGGGGGTAAAATGCTAGAATGCCCCATTATCTAGTGCTAGTTGTGTATACCTTGATTGAATTGATCATTGAAGCTTCACATTAGACTAAGGACTATCTCATTTTTTATATTCACACACAACACACAAGTCTATGTTCAATGAATGCCATATTCATTTGTATAATTGTACATGTTTAAATGTGTTATTTTTAAGCTCAATCTTTGTTAATCAAACACAAAAGGATTTTTGAGTGTTTTAGCTTATTTTTAGAAAGTATTTTGTTTTTACAAAAATGTCAAAAATAGTGTTGCCCTGTTTTGGCAACTCAGTTGCGGGTTGGTCCAGTCGCATGCCCCAGTCACGAGCCCACTTTAAGATTTTTCGCAGCTCAGTAGCGAGTCAAGGTCTCAGCTGCGAAAAATACTTAGAAAATTTTTCAAAATTTGAGTTTTTACAATTTTCGCGACTCAGTGTGGCAACTTGTTCGCAGGTGGAAAGTCCAGTTGCAAGGGGTACACAAAGATTTTCGCGGCTCCCCTAGCGACTGTCTCGCGGGTAGACCTTCCAGTCGCGAAAAACACTTAGAATATTTTTCAGAAATCTTGATTTCAAATTGTTTCGCATCTTACCCTGGCGACTTGACTCAGTTGCGAAAAAAGTGTGTTTTGAGTTTTAAAGATTATTTTTAAAACCATTTCAGTTTTCCCTCGATCTATTGTGTCTGTTCATTATCTTCATCATTTGAACTTCTCTCAATCTCATCGTGTTTATGCATACATCACCATTGTTGTCCATCATTTTTGATTCAATCCTCAAGCAAAGGGCAAAAGTGTCTCCATTTAAGAGAGCAGCTGTAAAAGGGGGAAACAACAAAGGGAAAGAACATGTCATTGATGTTGATGAACTCTCACCTAAAGCAAAAAGGACCGGCTCATCATTTGGAGTGTTCGATCCCAACAAGTTCAAATCCTATGCTACCTTTCAGAATCATGAAATTTTTTTCAAAAATGCTACATCGTTACTCGAAAAAGTCGTTGATCAACCTTCTCTTTTTGACACCGACACTCCTAAATGGTTTGCTCACAAAGATTGGAATTACCTTCTCTCCGATATTGATGAAGCATATGAGGACTTGGTCAAAGAGTTTTATGCAAATGCAATTGCTGAAGGCAAAGAACTTAAATGCTGAGTTAGACGAAAGAGTTTCTCAATCTCTCTAGCATATCTAGCTGAAATTCTTCACATCAATCAACCGATGTTTAAACAATCACCAGTTTACGATGATTTATGTCCAAATGAGGAACTACTCCGGGATGCTCTTGGAAAGGACTTGGAATTCTCATCAAATGGGAACTCAGTTAGTTTTTCCTCTTTTCCTCTGAAATTGACGGTGCTTACAATCATCATGTTTCACAACTTGTACTCATTATCAAGCACCGGGTACATGAACCTTGGTTGTGCCCTGTTTCTTCATGATCTGATCTCTGATGTTGAGATTGACATTTGTGCACACATCTTTCATGTCTTGCACAAAACGGTTCTTCAAACTGAATCATGGATATGCATTCCGTTTTGCTGCGTTATTTCTAGGATACTAAAGCGTAAAGGTATCCATCCTTCAATAGATGAGTCTCCCTGTACAAAACTGGCACCTGTCAGTCAAGTTTCCGACGGAGCATGGGATAGGCCACGTACAGGGAGATCAATTAGCAGCAACGGAGTGTTACCTAGCCATGCTAGCTACGGACGAGCAAATTTAAACAATGAATATTGAAGAGAAGAAAGTCGTGGCAGAACCTATAGTAGCATTGGAAGATATTCCCTTAGATGAAAATAACCCTGAGAGGTGTACTGGGGTAGGAGCAGATCTGGAAGCGAAGATTAAGAAGGACCTCATTTGTTTTTTAAAGAGAAACAGAGATGTGTTTACTTGGAGTCACGAAGACATGCCAGGTATAGATCCTAATGTCATTACCCACCGTCTGAGTGTATGCCCTTCCTCCAAGCCAGTGCAACAAAAGAAGAGGGTGTTCGCCCTTGAAAGAGATAATGCTGTTAAGGAGGAAGTTCAGAAGTTAATTAAGGAGAAGTTTATTAGAGAGGTATACTATCCTGATTGGTTAGCCAACGTGGTCATGGTCAAGAAGGCAAACGGCAAATGGAGAATGTGCGTTGATTTCACTGACTTAAATAAGGCTTGTCCCAAGGACAGTTACCCGTTGCCACGCATTGATTAGTTCGTAGATTCCACCACAGGCCACAAGTTGCTTAGTTTCCTTGATGCTTTCTCTGGTTACAATCAAATTAGGATGGATGAAGTGGACCAAGAGAAGACGTCCTTTATCACTAGTCAAGGACTGTTTTGTTATGAAGTAATGCCTTTTGGTTTAAAGAATGCTGGGGCGACATACCAATGACTGGTCAATCACATGTTTCATCCGCAGATCGGAAGGAATATGGAAGTATACATAGATGATATGTTGGTAAAAACTCAAGACGAGGAGAGGCATTTGGTCGATTTACAGGAAACATTTGACACGCTGAGGCAGTATCATATGAAGTTGAACCCTAACAAATGTGCTTTTGAAGTATCATCAGGGAAGTTCCTAGGATTTATGGTTTCCTACAGAGGAATCGAAGCAAACCTTGAGAAAATTCAAGCAATATTGGATATGAAGCCTCCGAGCAATGTTAAAGAAGTTCAGTCCCTCACCAGACGAATTGCCTCCCTCAACAGGTTTGTTTCTAAAGCTACTGACAAATGTTTGCCATTTTTTAAGGTTCTTAAAAAAGTATTTGAATGGACCGACGAGTGTCAGAAAGCTTTTGAAGATTTGAAGATATATCTCACCAAAGCCCCGTTATTGAGCCCGTCTATGCCCGGAGAAGAATTGTACTTATATTTGGTAGTCACTCCACACGCAGTGAGTTCAGCACTGGTGAGGGAAGAGGGCAAGGTGCAGAGACCTGTATACTATACTAGCAAAGCATTGAGGGGAGCAGGGGGACGGTACCCGTTAATGGAGAAATTGGCTTTTGCGTTGATAATAGCTTCCAAAAAACTAAGGCATTATTTTCAAGCTCATGTTATTAATGTCATAATAGATCACCCACTCAAGAAGGCAATGAACAAGTTAGAGGCTGCAGGACATTTGATCCAATGGGCCGTCGAGCTCAGTGAGTTTGGCATAAAGTACCAGCCAAGGCACGCCATAAAAGCTCAAGCTCTGGCGGATTTCATTGCTGAGTTTACCTTAAGTTGTGATGATGAAGGTGAAGTGGAAAACAGCAAGTGGATCGTCCATGTGGATGGCTCGTCTACATTGCATGCAGGCGGAATAGGTGTGGTTTTGCAATCTCCAAAGGGGGACAAATTAAAGCACAAGGTTCGTTTGCAGTACCAGACAACTAATAATGAAGTTGAGTACAAAGCTCTTCTTAAAGGACTGGAATTGGCCAACTCTGTAGAAGCAAAGTCACTCCTCGTCTTGGGAGATTCTCAGTTGATCATAGGCCAAGTGAATGGAATGTTTGAGGCTAAAGAAGAACAAATGAGGAAGTATCTAAACAGAGTGATGCACCTTATAAAGAAGTTTGAAGAAGTTAGCTTCATTCAAGTCCCAATGGAGGAGAACATGGAAGCTGATGCCTTGGCGAAAGAAGCCTCATCGAGCGAAGCCGTAGACAAGTTTGATGAAATTCAGTATATGCCGAGTATAGATATCCCAGAAGTACAACAAGTGGAAAATAGAGCGAATTGGATGGTTCCAATTGTGTCGTACTTAAAAGACGGACGACTCTCGGAAGAAAAAGACGAAGCTAGAAAGCTGAGGGCAAAGGCGGCCAGGTACGTTCTTATGGACGAGATTCTCTACAGAAGAGGTTTTTCCCAGCCTTATCTCAGGTGTTTGGCCCCAGACGAAGCAAACTACATATTAAGAGAAATTCATGAGGGAGCATGTGGCAATCACTCAGGCGCCAGATCGCTCGTCCACAAAGTCGTCCGTGCAGGATATTATTGGCCAAATATGCAAGCTGACGCTAAGGCTTACGTCAAAGTCTGCGATCAATGCCAAAGGTTTAGCAACGTCCCCAGGCAACCATCAGAGTATTTGACTCCAATGACGGCCCCGTGGCCTTTTGTGCAATGGGGATTGGACATTCTAGGTCCATTTCCACTGGGTATAAGGCAAATGAAATTCCTTGTGGTTGGTATTGATTATTTTACCAAGTGGGTAGAAGCAGAACCTTTGGCCAACATCACACAGCAAAATGTCAAGAACTTCGTGTGGAAAAATATTGTGTGCAGATTTAGAGTACCTAGGGTGCTGGTATCGAACAACGGACGGCAATTTGACAATGCAATTTTCAGAGATTTTTGCATACACTTTGGAATTCAAAATCACTACTCCTCACCAACCCACCCGTAAGCTAATGGCCAGGCAGAAGTTGCAAACCGATCCTTGTTGAAAATAATCAAGACTCGGCTTGAGGGGGCTAAGGGAGTATGGCCAGATAAGCTTCTAGGTGTTCTGTGGGCATATAGAACGACAGTGAGAACTCCTACGGGAGAAACTCCTTTTAAGCTAGCATATAGAACTGAAGCAGTTATACCCGCGGAAGTGCACGTGGCCAATCATAGGGTGACAACCTACCAGGATGAAGCTAATGAGGAACAACTACGTCTAAACCTCGATTTGATAGACGAGGTAAGGACAGACGCTGAGCAAAGGATGGCAAGGTATAAAAACCTTATGGCTAGGCGGTATGATGCAATGGTAAAGCCAAGGCGATTCAACATAGGGGACCTCGTCCTAAAAAGGGTTTCCTTAGCAACAAAGAACCCAGCTCATGGGAAGTTGAGACCAAATTGGGAAGGCCCCTACAGAATCGACAACTGCAAAAGACAAGGATCCTATTACTTAGAAGCCCTTGATGGGAGGAAGTTGGAGCATCCTTGGAATGTGGAGCACTTGAGGAAGTACTATCAGTAGAATGACAGCCTGGGGGAGCATGACTTTGGACGAGCTCAGCAATTAAAAACTTTATTATCATATTATTTGGTGTGGCTTTATTATTATGTTAAATTTATGGACGACGTTATAGTTTGTGTTTAAATAAAGGCATTGGCCTCTAAGGTGCCTGCCTCGTCTATGAACAATACTTATGTTATGAATGGTATTCGTGGAATGTACATAATGTTGTGTAATTCACTGATTCCCATACTACGTTTGTTTGAGTTTACCCTTGAAAAATTTTGAAAAACATAAGATGAGACAATTCTCTGAATGCAGGGATACAATGACAAGCTTTCCTAAGGGAAAAACATCAAGGCATGCTCGTCCAAATCAGAGGATGAAGCAAAGCCAGTACTTAAAGCTAATTGCGATAAAGCCCCAAACATACTCGTCCATACCATGGACGAAGTAAAGCACAATACACATCTAATTCATGGGCAAGAATGCATAGACGAGTGCATATCAAGCCATGGACGAAAGAAATGTATGGCTGTATTTTAATAATGTTAAGGCCTTTGTTAAAACAATCCAGTCCATGGACGAGTAAAATGAAAAGGCCTTAAAACTTCAGAGCATAAAAATCAACCAAGTCCATGGACAAGGCAGGCTAGTTCTTATCATTTTTCAACAGGTCCTTAGACTAGTAATGTTGATTGTTACCATTTCACATAGATGAACTACATTTGAAATTCTAATGAAAATGGTAGACAAATATATGTAAAAGATGGACGAAGTCAAGCAAACAAAATAAATAAAACTCGTCCATACATATGCCACAAGAAAATAATATTGAGTCAAGAGTGGATATCCAACGTTCAAAAAAAAAATCCTTTCTAAATAAACTAAGATAATTGTTTAAAACCTTGTCCTAAAACCTTGGATGAGGCGAATGTATTGAAATTACATAAAGGTCACAAAATGGACCAAATAGAAATACATTGAAAATCTTTCAAGTAGAGGGAGCGACATTGGGGGCGTCCTGAGGGGGCAAGGTTGCAGCATCGTCTTCAACATTGACGTCATCGGAGCCAGTCTGGACGAGAGAACTAGTGGCAGCAGCATTCAGGTTAAGTAGAATGGAACTGAAGTCTATATCAGGGAACTTTTCCTCAGCCTCCATTCTGAAATCTTCAAATCCTGCTACGTAATTAGTGTCCAAAACATTAGTATATTGTTTGGACGCTTTAAATCAGCCACTGCATCTTCCTTCGCATTGGAGAGAAGAGTACCATACTCGTCATTCTTCTTTTGCAGGGCCTCAAGACGAGCATCCTTCTCTGCAACACTGGTTTGCAGCTCCTCAACCAATGTCTTCAACTCCCTCACCTCGTCCGTAGTCTTGGCAACCACCTCAGCCCATTGCCTCGCCTGACCTTCAGCTCCTGGACCCTCATCTCTAGCAGGATCCTTGTCTTGTCCAACCCCGTGGCCTGCCTAGACGCCGCTATAAATTTTGACATGCCCTGTAAAAAAGAAACACAACAAATAAAAGTTAAAAAAGAAAAAGAAAAAGAAAGACGAGGAAGGAAAGTGAATCATTGGTTGAGACGAGATATAAGTATTACCTTAAAAAGATCATGAACACCAAAGTGTTCAAAATCTTTAAGAGACATATCATAACAAACATTTATATCTTCGTCAGTCATAGCCTTCTTGAAACGTTCCCAGGCCAGGTCCTCATTCTCAATAATATTTAAGGGGGCCGTTCGAGAAGGCTGAGACGGGGTTGACACAATCTTGGACGGAGTGGTCTCAATTGGAGTGGACGAGTCCACATCAACTACGTGTACTAGCTGTTAAGACGAGGGAGGGATAGGCTTGACCACCTGGGATGAGCTGGGCTTGGCTTTTTTGCCTCGTCGACTGGGGAGATTCCCCAAATCCAGGTTCTTTGACAACGTCTTCCTTTTCTCCCCAGTCGTAGGACGAGTTTGAACATCACTCTCAGGACGATCCCCCTCAGCAGCCACATCTTTTCCTTTGTTTCCTTTCATTGTTGCCATTCCTAAAAAAAAAAAAAAAAAAGAAGAAGAAGAAGAGGTAAAAACACCTTTAGAATTAAAACAAAGCAAGAAATGTGCAAAGACGTTAGGAACTTAAGACTTAGTTCTTCTTACTGTGACTTCGTGTGCAATTGCTTCATCGGATGGATTAGGACCCAAACCCCATTTGGCAAGACGTCTAAGCGAGACCAAAGAGTGGAAGTCCCTATCCACGTGAAGACGAGCCCTGTGGATGTGGTCACGGAAAAATTTGCTTAAGGACGGTCGTTCAACAGCTGAAATGAAACAGATTAACTCCTGTTAATTGATCGTTAATATTAAAAAAAAAAAAAAAAGAATATAAAGGGAAAAATGAAAGGCAAAAGGGGAGCAACTTACCCTCAAGACGAAGGTTTCCTAGGTCCCCGGTATAACGACCAAACGAGTCCCGACCAACGTCTACAGGATTCCCAGCCCAGAAGCTAGAGACGAAGAAAATTTTCGTCTTCCATTTTCTGTCAGACGAGGCGAAGGACTTGATCAACCTACAATCTTTACCCCTGGTTGTAAATTGATGGAAGCCAGGGGATTGATGTATCTCTGAAGGTTTGTAACAATAAAGGAACTCATCCACAGTAAGAGGACGGTCCTTTCCAAATACTTCACCCCACAAAATTTGCATTGAGACGATTAGTCTCCATGCATTTGGGTTGAACTGGCATATTCCTAAACCTAACCTAATCAACAACTCCCTAGTAAAGGCGTTTAAAGGGAATCTTAAACCCCTTAAGAGGTAAGCCTCATAGACGCCAATCCCGAAGTGAGGGTTGCAACACCATTCTCCTCAGACGGGCAACCTAGGGTTAAACTCGTCTGGGATTTGGTACCACTCCCTAAGGTTTTTTAGTCTCTGCACGTCTGTCCTGGAAGGGATATCTATTGCACAACTATATACAGTGACCTCTTCCTCGTCCAAAGGACCAGAACGAGGGGCAGTGGACGAGGTACCAGCTTGAGTCCCTGAGGCCTTCCTAAGCTGTTCCTGTATAATCTCCATAGGAAGCCCAGGGACGCCAGAGACATACTCCTCGTCTGTGGTATTCCCTCCACTACTGTCACTATTACTACTGGAACTGTCATAGCTACTCTCGTCATTATACTCATCTATAGCCTTATCTACACTATCACTAGACGAGGAAAGTACAATGTCTACCATCTTCACAGGAAAACTAAGGACGAGAAAAAGAGAAATACCTGTATCTAGGACGAAGGAAACCTATAGACGCGAGAAGCTTCTAGACAAGTATCTAGGACGAGGAAGGACAAGGGGAGAAATTTCAGAAATGAAGAGGGTACCGGAGGTATTCCACTATTTATAGGGAACAAACTCAGGCATCTGAAGCGACGTAACCAAATTAGCAAGAGACACATGGCATACTCCTCGGTTAGATCAATCGACGAGATTTTTCCACCAACGAATTCATGACACGTGGCACATCAGTCTGCTACCAATACACGTCTTACATCTCTTTGGACGACCCATGGACAAGGGGGCAACTGATGATGCTATAAAATGCTACCTCTAAAATCGTCCATATGGCTCGTCCTAGGAAAAAGAACGAAGAAAGGGCGCAGCCATATTACCTCGTCCGTACCCATCAAGCCTCGTCCGTCATAAATTGGGTGAGGACGGACGAGGCAAGCATAGTTTATGCCGAGGCACGTCCGTCCTTAATTAGGGACGGACGAGCCAAATATTTTAAACTTGGACCTTACCTGTAAACCGAAACCTCCATTATTCGTGATAAAGCACCGGTTCAAATAAAGTAACTTCCATGGAAGTTATGGAAGTTACCTCCGACTTTGGTAAATTCCTCGACAATAGGAACGGTTATCAGAGCAAATAACCGTTCCATGTGCACTATATAAACGCTTCTCTATGTAGAGGTAACGGATTCTGATTTTCTTTTTAGAGGAGAAGAATAAACTCTTAGAAATTTTTTCCTCTCTATTCCAGCCCATTAACTTCATCATCGGAGGACCATAGGCCGGCCTCCACCGGTCTTTTCTCTAATTAAATTTGGTTTTACAGGATTTAATCTTTAAGATTGTCATAGCCCGAAGATTTTCAACCCACTGATTTTCCAGGATTATCAGGAAGTTTAGAGGGAATCGTCCTATTACTGTGGATGAGTTCCTCTACTGCTATAAACCCTCAGAAATTCATCAATCTCCTGACTTTTATCAATTCACAGCCAGAAGTAAAGATTGTAGATTGGTGAAATCCTTGGCCTCGTCTGACAGAAAATGGAAGATGGAGTTTTTCTTCGTCTCTAGATTATGGGCTGGAAATCCTGTAGACGTTGGCCGGGATACCTTTGATCGTTTTACCGGGGACCTAGGGAACCTTCGTCCTGAGGGTAAGTCCCTTAGCTTTCCTCCTCTTCTCTCTCTTTCCTTTTATTTATTATTATTATCATTTAACTTCAATTTATTCCATTACAGCCGTTGGACGACCTGCCTTGAGCAAGTTGCATCGTGATCACGTCCACAGGGCTCATCTACACACAGACAGGGATTTCCATTCCTTGGTCAATCTCAGATGACTAGCCAAGTAGGGGATAGGCCCTAATCTGTCTCACATAGCACTTGCACATGAGATTACTGTAAGAAAAAGTAAGTATTAAATTTTAGCATTCCTTGTATCTTTTATTTTCATTTTCTTGTGTGTCGAAGTGAATTCTCTTCGTCTTTTTATAGGAATGGCAACCATGAGAGGCAATAAGGGAAAGGAGGTAAGTGCTGAGGGGACCCATCCTGAGCTTGATCGTCAAGCTGGTCCTGTAGCTGGAGATAAAAGGAAGACCATATCCAAATACTTGGATTTGGAAAACCTCCCTAGCAAACGTGGCAAGAAGGTCAAGCATGGCTCGTCCCAAGTAGTCAAGCCTACTCTGTCATCCCATCAGCCAGCCAAAGTCTTTGATATTGACTCGTCTACGAGTCCACCCCATCCAAGACTCCACCATCCAAAACTGTGCCCACCTCGTCTCAACCGTCCCAAAAGGCCTCTTCAAATATTATTGAAAACGAGGACCTGGCCTGGGAACGTTTCAAGAACGCTATTTTGAAGAGGATATAAACATCTGCTACGACATGTCTCTCAAGGACTTTGAACACTCTGGTGTCCATGACCTTTTCAAGGTAACATTTATCTTCGTCTTGACCAAATGTTCATTTCCCTTCTTTTCTTCTTTCTTTTTTTTTTTTTTTTTTAACTTATATTTGTTGTTGACTTTTATAGGGCATGTCCAAGTTTATAGCAGCGTCCAGACAGGCCACAGGGTTGGACAAGATGAGGATTTTGATAGAGACGAGGATACAGGAGTTAAAGGAAGAAGCTAAACAATGGGCTAAGGTGGCTGCTTAGACGATGGACGAGGCGAGGGATCTGAAAGCTTTGGTTGAGGATTTGAAGGCTAGTGCAGCAGAAAAAAAATGCTTGTCTTGAAAACTTGCAGAAAAAGAGCGACAAGCACAGCATTCTCTTCTCCAAGGCTAAGGAAGATGCAGTGGCTAAATTCAAAGCATCTATACAATATACTGATGCTTTGGATACCAACTATGCAACAGGCTTTGAAGATTTTAGGATGGACGCTGTTGAGAAGTTTCCTGATGTGGACTTCAGCTCCATCGTGCTCAATTTGAATGCTGCCACCACTAGCTCTCTCCTTCATCTCGACTCTAAGGACGCCAATATAGAGGACGATGCCATGACCTAACCTCAGGACGACCCCAACATAGATGCCTCAGCTTAAAAAATATCTTGATGACTTAGGTTTTTTTTTTTTTTTTTTTTTTATGTAATTCAAGTACATTTAGCTTGTCCATGTTTAAGGACAAGTTTTGATAAAATAGTAATTTTGTAAGGGTGTTTAGGACGTTTCTTGTCCACCCTTGAAACAATCAAATGAATGCTGTTTCTCTTATATATGGATGGACGAGAGTGTTTATTTTTATATACAGGATTTATTGTTTTGCTCGTCTACATTTCATATACATACTTAAACCAATTTTATTGGAATTCCACTTGAGTGTGATTTGTCCATGTGAAATGGTAAGTAAAAGCATTACTTGAAATGGCTAAGTAAAAGCATTACTCGTCCTCAGATTTGTCTGTGCATTTGTCTCATCCTTAGACTTGTCTTTGCATTTTACTTGTCTGTGGGCAGTTTTTTAACAAGTGATTTAAACAAGTTCAAAATGCCCATGCTTTTCCTCGTCCATGGTATAGTTAGGTATTATTGTAAAGTTGTGATTTACAACTATGTTTTATATTGGCTTTATTCCATGACAAAATGTGTTGTAATTACTTTATTTCATTTCCTTGTATTTTGTGGGATTTAATTGTATTGGGTTTAGTATCAAGTTGGTGAAGACTCAAGCTTTATTGAAGATCAGTGGATCTTGCAGGTGTGTTGTTGGAAGCTAAGCCGCAAAAGAGTCATGTGAGAAGCACATGACTGGAAGCTAAAGAGTCATGCCAGGCTGTCGTTTTCGCGAGTGTCTCGCAGGTAAGGCCTTCCCGCGAGACAGTTGCGAAACATTCTGCCTGAAGGATTTTAATGAGTGACTTTCTTACCCTTCACCCATACTATATATACCCTCATTACCCATAAATGTGAGA